>OZ018395.1:5674938-6146038 GCA_963969525.1 Ontholestes murinus | reverse complement strand
TTGTATTTATAGTTGGTAGCGGTGCTTACATATTGAAGAGTGCATATGGGATGCATGTGGCCATCCGGAGGTCCAGCGGGGAATCACAAATAACACCGCGCCGCCCTCGATACACCATTTAAATATTTACAGGGAATACCTTCTACGCGACCGACTCTTTTTACTTTTTTATTCTTCGGTCCTATTTTTTTGTGTCAGATTATACGATAAGTCGCTATCTTATATATATATATATATATATATATATATATATATATATATATATATATATATATATAATATTTATGCCGGTTGCTAAAAATTCAGGCAACGACGTCGGGACGGCGGCGCTTAATTAAAATGGGATTTTTCGATTTCCCGGTTTTGGAGTATTTCCAAAAAATTCCGGCCGGATTTTACACCCTCATTTCTATCCTAATTCAAACGATCTCTCAACTTGATCTCGACCAAATGGAATCGCACTTTAATGCTATCCTCCGTCTGATCGGATATGGGGAGATCGTAAATTATAATATTACTTGTTTCTCCTTCTCGGGCATCCCTTCCCGTCTTCCCGAATATCTTGTATTCCATTCAACATCATATTGACCTCTGCAGTACGAACGAACTGAATTATTCATAAACAATATAATTATAAAAATTTATTATAAACAAAAGACGATCGCAAATAAAATATTAGAATAAATGCGAATAATTGAAAGTAAAATTTTGATGTGAAACAAGTAAATTAAAATGTATTTTTTTAAACAAAATGCACAATGAATGTTTTGATGTCCCGGCGCATCCACCATAATTGAGGGAGGGCGGGATAGAGGCCCTCTACCCCCTTACATATTGACTTTAATTCCTTATCGCCTCGCTGTATCCAATGAAATAATTTATAAGGCGTTTTGAATAAATAAGAAATTTAGAAAGTACAATTTTTTAATCAATTAGTTAAAATTTGATACATGATGGGTGGGCAGGCCCTAAATCTAAATTACAGATTAGATTATTAAATTAGCTTTTAAAAATCATTTAGATTTTATTTTATATTTTATTACATAAAGGGTTTGATTGTTTTTTGCAGGAAAATCATCAACGATTAGCAATTAAAATTGTCATGTATATGTAGGGTGGGTGGGTGGCCTCTATCCCACCCTCCAATCAGTAAAACATAATCGAGGGTTTTAGTTAGAAGTTGTAAAATGTAAACAAACACAAATTGATGTTTATGCATACAAATATTACAAATAATTTTTGACGAAGTTTTACTGACTGGAGGATGAAACAGAGGCCATCCACCCACCCCACATAATTACTGATCGCCTCGCGGCTTGCAATAACTTTAATTACAAAATTTGAATAAAAGAAAATTGATACGTATAAAATTAAGCTTAAATAAGATAAGCTATAGAAGGTCATTTATATTTAAACTTAAATTTCGATTATGCTTTATTTTTTATTACTACAAGGTTTTATTGTTTTGTAAGCAGCAAAATCATCAACGAGTGGTCGTGCATATGTAGGGTGGGTAAGTGGCCTCTACACCAATCTCCAATGAGAAAAAATAAGCGAGGAATTTAATTAAAAGTTGTAAGATATAAATAAACACAAAATAATTACAATTTTTAGAGATTTATTCATGCAAATATTCCGATAATTTTGAATGATCTTTTACTGACTGGATAATGAGATAGAGGACACCCACCCACCCCACATATACAAATAAATTTCAATTACTGATCGTCTCGCAGTTTGGAGTAAAATCAAAACTTTTTGAATAAAAAAGAAATTCAGAGAGTGTGGAAATTAATTAAAATTTTATGCACGATGGGTGGGCAGACTTGAAGAGCTTTACTGAGTGTGGAGAGTTAAGTAGTAACCACCCCTATCCCCCCTATATTAAATATATAGGGTGGGTGGTCGACGTTGGTCCCACAACACAAACACGTTTCACTAAATAAACACTACATTATACAGCGAATTGCACTTAAAAACTGTTATTGAAATATCGTCTTTGTTCAATTATTTTTTAATAAAACCTGTTCTATACTATTAAAATTGAAGGGTGAGATTAAGACTACCAACTCATACTCGTTTCAGTTTAATTAATTACGTCTGCTGACAGATGACAGTTAGCAGATGTCAAATTACAGATGAGAGATGGCCTGAGACAGATAACGGATTTCAAATGTCGAACGGCAGATGACAGATGTCAGATGATAGTTGACAAATGGCATACTACGGATGGCAGATGACAGATGACAGATGACAGATGACAGATGACAGATGACAGATGACAGATGACAGATGACAGATGACAGATGACAGATGACAGATGACAGATGACAGATGACAGATGACAGATGACAGATGACAGATGACAGATGACAGATGACAGATGACAGATGACAGATGACAGATGACAGATGACAGATGACAGATGGCAGATGACATAAGAAGACGATTGTCGCAGCGTTACTCTATATGTTTTTTATAATAATTCATTGAAGTTAAAATGTATATGTATATATCAGTTAAATAAAACTTATGGTTTAAAATTTCACAGACTTAATATCGAAACTTATGGAATATTATGGAATTTCAAACAGCCTCGATTATTCAATGCACACAGTGGCTTCATCAGGCAAATGATAAAATGATTTTATCATCTGCCTGATGAAGCCACTGCGTGGTGAAATAATTGTCGCAGTTTCTGATCATGGTAAGAAAACATCAACATCACTCTTTTAGATTATAACTTTTAATAATTGATCATTGCTAATTTGAAGCTTCAGTAAAAACTGAACTATTTGTAAGGTTACTATCATCTTAAACATCGTCTCAGATTTATTTTTTGTTTTGCTATTTGTAATACAATCAGTAGTTTAAATTTATCTTTATATTTAGAATGGGTGCCTATCCCTCAATTAGTAAAATATACCGCAGAATTTTCTAAATAAAATCTTATAGATTTGAATTTAGTTAATTTTTTCTTATACAATTTCTTTAATTAATTCTAACAACTTTAATCCTAAACTGTTATTTTTTTGCTTTGAGTAATTTACAACTATTATCCTACGTTAACGAATCGTCCTTTATGAAGATTTTATTTTAATTTTTTTTAATTATCCAAACTTTTTTCTACTAAAATGACTTATATTTCAATTCCTTAAAAATACTGTTTCTTTAAAAACATTAATTGTTTCGAACTTCTTGTTAATTTTAAGCTGTTTTCCAATAATTTATTCTCCAATTATTATTTTTTCTTTGTGCATTTTCATTAACCTACCGCAATAAACTGTTTATTGTCATATAAGTCAATTTACGGTTTATTAAGGTTTAAGGTAGGTCAGAGTAACGCTAGCTTATTATATTTAATATTGTGGTAAGTCAAGAATTCGCCACGTTAATAATAATAATAATAATATGTTTATTCTCAAAGTAATAAGAGGTTTACAATAAGAATAAACGTGCCTCACAAAGATCAATATCTTGCGCGTGAGCGTAACATAAGGCATAAATACATTTAAATATATATTCTAGATAACAATATAAACTTAAACATCTACCTACAATTAATCTAAAATATAAAATACAGATGTATCTACAATTAAAATGGCATATATGTGCAGCAAGTAAAATATAAAATTAATCATAGTTTGAAAAAGGAAAAATAAAACTGGAAAGAATAAAAACAAAGATTTAAGACCATCCTTTAATAAAATTGTCGCAGTTGGAATCCATTGTATATAAAATATGTTTCTTTAAATCAGCTTTAAATTTATGTTCCGAATTTACGTTTTTGATGTGGTCAGGTATTTTATTGTACACTTTGGGTAACACGTAGTTGAGTGATCTTTGGCTAAAGGTGAAATTCTTCTACGAAACCACAGCCATTTTGTCTCCTGTTCTTGTGTTATAATTATGATTACATTTGATTAAATTGGTAGAGCTTGCAAATATTTTTCTTCCAACTTTATAAAAGTAAAGTTGTCGAATATTCAAAACGTTGGCTTCCTTAAATAGTAAGTCTGTTGTATAATCTTGTGGTTTTCGTAAGATTAATTTCAGAATCTTCTTCTGAGTTATTTTGAGTGGATTCAGATAGGTGTCCCTGGCTGTGCCCCAACAAGTGAGACCATAATATAAATGGCTTTCTACTAGTGAATAATATAATATTTTTAAAGCGTTACAATCCAAGAATCCAGATAATGTTCTTAGTTGGCACCATGAGTATCTCAACTTTTTGATCACATGTAATAAATGTTAGTCAAGAATAACTCCTAAATAATTTATTTCTTTACTGGTGCTAATTTCAGTTATGTGTCCATTTTCCTCTATTACTAGCTGCCGAAAAGGCGGTAGAATATTAGTATTGGTTGAAAAGGGTACAATTTAGTCAACATTTAAGGATAAAATGATATATCCTAGGTAATGAAAAATACTTTTAAGATCTTCTTCCGACTTTTTCTTTAGATCGCTCCAGTTAGTGTCATCATAAAAATTACTGTATCATCTGCAAATGAAATTAGGGTCCTTGTGATCTTAATTCTAGTAAATCATTTATGTAGATGAGAATTAAGGTGGGTCCGAGAACGGTTCCTTGAGGGACACCGCACTTTACCGTGCATTCCATACTACGATGACCATCTAATTCAACACATTGAATTCTTCCAGTTAGATATGATTTCAATAATTAGTTTGGTAGTCCTCTAACGCCCATCTTATCCAGTTTTTGTATGAGAATGTCATAATTAACAGTATCGAAAGCTTTCTGTAAATCAATGAAGACACCTATGGCCTTCCGATTACTGTCGATACTTGTATATATTTTTTGTAGGAGGGTGTGAATAGCGTCTTCGGTTGACATTCCCTTCATAAAACCGAACTGGTTTTTATTTAGCAGTTGAAAAGTGTTGAGGAAGTTTTTTAATCTGTTATTTATGACATGTTCAAAGATTTTTTGCCAAATTCGATATAGTTGTTAATTTCTTCGCGGTTTCCTTTTTTAAATATAGGTTTTACTAAAGCCAATTTGAAGTGAGAAGGGCAAGTACCTTGGTTTAAAGCAGCGTTAATTATTATTGTAAGGGGTAGTGCTATTTCATTAATAATTTGCTTTATAAGTATAGAACTTAATTTATCTACGCCACAGGTGGGTGTAGCTTTTAATTTGATAATAATAGCTTTGACTTCAGATTCGGTCGTTGGATATACAAATATCGATTTATCGAAGACATTTTTCAACTCATACTTATTGCTTCGTCTTTTTATCCCAGCGGCCAAGTCACCGCCTATATTAATAAAATAATTGTTGAATGCGTCTACAATTTCTTGTTTTTGTAGAATATAATTTTCTCAGATGATCCATACTTTTAGTTTTTTTTTACATTGAGGTTTCTAGAATTTTTCACAAGATTTCATTTTAGGTTTATAAAACTTTTTTTGAGAATCCTAGAAGTGTACAGTAATTTCTTTTTCTTATCTAACAAATAAATAAATATTTCCAGAATTTTTTGCAAAGATTTTATTCGATAGTTCTAGATTTTTCAGAAAGTTCTTTCAAGATTTTGTTTAACTTTACAATTTATTAGGAATTTTTTATAAATTTCTAGAACTTACTTAGAGGCTTCTGGAAGTTTCAGGAATTTCTTGTCCATATTTTAAGTTTTTTTTAATATTCCTTTCCAAAGAATTTTGATCGAGGATTCTAGAAGTTTTCCTTGTATATTTCTAGAACTTTTTTGGAGGATTCTAAAAGTGTACAGTAATTTCTTCTTCATATTTCCTGAATTTTAAGCAAAGGTGTTATTCGGGAGTTTTTTAGAAAGTTCGTTTCAATATTTATACAATTTTCTTTCAGGCTATTTTCAGTAATTTTTCTTCCAGATTTTAACATTTTCTTATACATTGCAAAGATTTCCTTCAGGGCACAAAAATAAAAAAATAAAATATTTTCCAGACTTTTTTTCGAGAGTTCAGAAATTCCCACTAACTTTTATTCAGATTAAGAGACTATAGAAAATCAGTTCCTAGAAATCTAGAACCTTTACAGTCATTTCTCCAGATATCAAGATTGTTTTTTTTTTCAAGCTGTCTTTTAAATTGCGAAGTTTTTAGAATTTTCAAAAAACGAATTTCTAGAAATGTAGATTTTCGTAGAATTCAGAAAATTTCCAGTAAATTGTGAAGATTTAAATGAAGGCTTTTTTTGAAAATTTGTTTTTAAAATTCTAGACTTTTTTCGAGAGTTCAGGAAATTTTTGGTAATTTCTTCTCCACATTTCAAGATTTTTTCAACTTGTCTTCTAAATCGCAAAGATTTTCTTCTAGAAATCTAGATTATTTTCTCGAGGGTTTAGAAAATTTCTAGCAATTTATTCTCTAGAGTTCATGAGCTTTTTTGAAGTCGTCTTTTAAATTGCAAAGATTTTCTATGACGCATTAGGATTTTCTAGAATTTTTTTTCCAAAAGTTTAGAGTTTAGAAAATGGCCAATAACTTCTTCCCAAAATTAAATTTTGTTTTCAACTTTTCTTATAAATTGCGAAGATTTTTTTCAGGCCCTAAATGTTTTTTAATTCTTCTTCTTTAATTTCAGCAATTGCTTTTCTAAAATTCAACATTTTGTTGCAACTAGAGGCTATAAACTTATTTAGAAAGTTCTAAATTGCGGATTTTTTCTTGGAGGGTCTAGATTTTTTTAGAAAAGTTTCCCCTAGAAATCTTTTCTTATTATCGAGAAAGTTTAAAAGAATTTTCAGTAATTTCTCTTCCCGATTTCATGATATTTTTTCAAGTGGACTTCTAAATTTTTAGGAGGCTCTAGAATTTTTAGAAAATTTTCATTTAGAAATCTAGACTTTTTTTTCCAAAGGTTCAGGAAATTTCCAGAAATTTCTCCTCTAGATTTCAAGGTGAACTTCTTATCTTCTAACGTATGAAGATTTTCTTGGAGGCTCTAAAACTTTTTAGAAAATTTGTTTGTAGAAATCTAGATTTTTCTTGAGCGTTCAGGAAATTTTCTTTTTTGGGGCCTAGATTTTTAGGTTTTTTTTTTTCTAAAATCTAGATTTTTCAAGATTTCAAGAAATTTCCACTAATTTCTTCTCTAGATTTTTTAATTGTGAAGATTTTATTGGAAGCTCTAAAATTTAAAACATTGTTTGGAAAATAGACTTTTTTCAAAAATTTACAAAATTTCTAATATGTCCTTTCACTGAATTTAAATTGAAATTCAATATGTTTTAACCACAAATTATTGTATGGATTACTACGTAGTAACGGTCGCAACCATTCCCCTTATCAAAAATTTTTACTTTGTCAATTTTCTTTTATTCAAATTTTGTAATTAAAGTTATTGCAAACCGCGAGGCGATCAGTAATTAAAGTTAATATGTACATGTAAGGTGGGTGGGTGGCCTCTTACCCACCCTCCAATCAGTAAAAAATAAGCGAGGGTTTTAAATAAAAGTTGTAAAACGAAAATAAACAATATTATTGCAAAATTTAATAGATTTATTCAAGTATATTTTGAAAAATAAGACATAACTTTTCAAACAAAAGTTAAACAGAAAGAAAAACTGAAAAAGTTTTATTGAAACATATTTTTTGTTCTTAATTTAAAAATTTTGAATTCTTTTTTTGCTTATTGCTAATAAACTATAGGAGCTAAATGAAATTTATATAACAAGTAAATATAAAAAATTCAAAATTGAGCAAATGATTAAGAATAACCTCATAGTTTTCGAAAAAAATATAGAGAAAGTATTATGATACACATCACCATACCATATTTTATTCTGTTTTGGCTTTGAGAATATCATCTTGTACTATAATTTTATATTTGTCAAATTCATTTTTTAGTTCCTCATTGTATTCCTGTATAATTTGTTTTTTATATTAACTTTCTTCACAACATTATTTGTTATCCAACATTTTCTTTTTATTTTGTTGCGTGGAATTTTCATAGTTTCCGAGATCCCCATAGAGAACATCTAAAAAAACTCACCCTTTGTATATAATTAGGAAAATAAAACAAAATCACATATTTCATTTTTTACATGGATTTAAATAAAACCACATATATAAAAAGCAAAAAAAAACTGATACGAGTCCACTATAATTGCTGGCAGTGCATTTGATATATTAATTAATATTTGGGTAAATGGTATTTTATTAAAATTGAAATTAAATTGAAGGTAATTCAGTACACGAGCATATCCATTATTTAATTAACACAGGAAATAAAAGGGGTTCACTTGCCGCTTGTTTAAATATCGATACGGACAAAATAATTCATAAATTAAACTCCGACAGAGTGGCAATAAATAAATAATGATAACAGTGTTTTATATAAATTATCGCAATAAAATTATGCATCGTGATTATTGCACGGTACGCTGTTTACAAAATAAAATCGCGTCCGCGCTCACCCCTTAATTCCGCCGGATTCTCCCTGTCCCCACCCCCACTAAATCTCTATTTATTACTACAAGAGCGAATTAAGCCCGGCGATTATTTAAGAGTTAATGGGTCCATCCATTCCCGCCGGAACCAATAACTTCAGCGACTAATGAACCATCGCATAACTTCATCAATTAGGGCGAAAATCACATTTTTCCAACGACATAATAACGCCAGGGTGCATCCCTCACTCGTCGCCCACTTTCATAAATCGCGCCGACGTTATTTAGACAAGAACTTACTCCGCGGTCCGCCCTTAATCAATACACAGTCACAATTATTTCTCAATTAAATTCTGCCGGCCGACGGCCGAATTAATGAGTAATTTGCGGTCGGGGCGTTTCTGAGGTTCGCGATTATTCACAGATTATTCGGCACGGTATTTTCGACGCCGATTAATTGATAGTATAATTATTTTAATCTACTATTAACCGTAATAGGCTATAATCCACTAAGCGTTCGTTATTAACGGAGTTAAGTTCTGAAAGTAATTGTATTAAATTGAATATTCACCACAATATATAACAATATTATTAAGTATAAGATAGACATATTTCTTAAACATTTCGCTTTAAATGAAAATGGAATTTCAAAGCCTAAACAATTAATCAATTTCCTATAGAATTACTATAAATTTTAAATAATTAAAAATCTTTAATAGTTTTTCTGGATATTCATTTAAGAATTTGACTGTACTTCATACGGGAATGGTGAAAAAAACACTAAGTTTTATACTTATGCAAAAGCATCCTTAAATATAATTGCCATATAAAAAGTTGAGTTCTCTCCACTTCCGCAGATTGTTCCCCGGGCAAAATTCCCTACAATGCGATTTCGCATTTCGCATAAATACGAATTTATTCTGAGAAGTCGTTTACGTTAATGACTCGAGTAGTTTGGATTGTGCGGCACGTAAACGCGACATGCATTTAACCATCGAAACAAACAGAATGCACGTGAATGCCGAATGAACACTGGTATTAATAATAAAATATGAAAAAGGTATAATAAATCAGGCGCTTAAAACATTAAAGCCCGGCAATAATTTATTTACAGTCGCTTTATAAATGAAATATTAACGGTCGTCGAATTCGCTGCTGCATAACACTGTATTTTAAATATTTTACCTGCAATATATATATATATATATATATATATATATATATATATAGTAAGTTTGATTGATTATATAATCATTGTGCCACCTGGAATTTCAGAATTATGACGTTTTGTAAGATTGCCGGGGATTTACGCAGGTATTCGTCCCACGTCCGTCTGTAATCTTTCGCCTTGACCCACGTTAACTCTTCCCTTTTCAGGTGATGCGTACATGTCGCATTGTAATCAGGAAAACCACCCCCGGATGTTGCGATTTAAACGCATGTTACCTTCCCGGAGTCAGCAAGCGGATTTATTTACGAGGATAATAATCAAAACAAACAAATCATTCCGGCGAGGACGTTCCATGAAAAATACTGAATATTTCAGGACTTATGCTTGATGGAATTATCCTCGAGCACGGGGAGCGATTCAATTATTCAGTCGCGCAACAATACGCTCGAGATTAATTAACATCAGAATTTCTTTTGTTGTGTCATTACTCCATGTAAACATTATGTTTACAAAAATTATTAGAGTAGTTAATAAAATCAATCGATTACGTCGAAGATATAAATGGCGGAACGTATTTACGGACGCTTTAAGGCGTCGACGTGAGAGATATATGAATATATCGGCCGGCGGCGGCGTCGACGTCGGAAAAGACGGTAGCGATAGGTTATGAAATCGCATGCACTTTTGCAGGAATTTACATGGCGGGAAACAGATGTATAAATCTAAATTTTACGAGCACTTAGCGTAGGTGACGTTTATAAGGCATATAATGCTGGATGTGATGGCATGTAGTAAATATGGAGACAGCCGTGACATCCAGGTGATGTTAATTATGCATGCACCTCTTACTACCAGCTCCCTGCCTTTCCAGACAGACGAAAATATCGATCCACTTCACCGGAGAAAAACTCCCAACGAGCGGATCTTCAAAATAACTAACGTAGTTTCCTTTTCCTCACAACAAATACGAGGGGGAATTGTTTGAACGGTCTTTCTGCGCGAGTTCGCTCATGATGTAGATTCCATGTTTAAAAAAATATACATACATATAAATAAACACACGTAAAACATTATTTTCAATTACGATCATATAATATTACACCATAGGTCTAAAGCATTAAGATGATCTTGAAGTTGGTGTAAACAGGAACCCCGATTCGCATTTGTTTACCTTTTGTTTTCCTTATAGTGACCATATTATATTGGTAAATGTATTCCAATAGGTTAAAAAATAGTACTAGCCCAATAAAAACATTATTGAAGTATGTATTAAATACGCTGGAGCAGTGAAAAAAATATTGGTGTAGGTCAAGAGTACGCTAAAACATTGAATAATTTATTGAGATAGGCCAAGAACACGCTAGAATAATGAATAATTTAATCATTAAATAAGTCAATTTTGTTTTTATAAAAATAGGAACTTGTATATCTTTTAATTATTTAACTTAACAACAGATAATAATATTTAATATATATTTGTGAAGTAAAACAATACAAATTTGGTCTTAATGACTTAATAAAACACTGGTACAGTTTTTTAAGTCATTATAATGGAGTTTTAACAAGTAATAGCAGTAGGTATAATTTGCCACATGTTGTTCTTATCGACTTCCGTTTAATGCTTATTCTTTTTCCTTTCGTTCAATATCAAACACGTTACCCCTACGTCGTATGCAACCCAAGATACACTTCAAGTACCCCCTACGATCTTTTTTTTGTACAATTTTCTTACCTACACATTCTTTACTTCCCTTTGAACAACCCCCTAATCGCAATTAATCAAAAATTCACACCGAAGGGTGTTTTGCGCGATGAAAAAGCATTAAACGGAAGTTTTTTTTGTACCGGCAAATTATACCTACTAACAGCCTCGTCTATTCAATATTCTTGCGTTTCTATTGAAAAACTATACAAGTGTTAAATAATAATAATAAAATGGACATTTTTTTAAATTAAAACCCTTTGCACTCCATTGTCGCCGCATTTGCGACATTTCGTATGTTAGGAATAAATCCGTTGTCGCCGCATTTGCGAGACGCTTGTTTATCTCACTCAGCGCTCATAATTTTTAGATAATCAAAAGTATTTATTTTTGCGTTAAAATGTGAATGATCTGCATTTTAGGTTTATAAGTGTTTTGTTTTGTTTCGTTATAAATATTATAACAAATGGCTAGAGTGCAAAGGGTTAAGATAACAGTACAAGGAAAGTATTATGATCATTTAAAAATTGAAGAATTTTTAAAGGTTGTTGATTATTTTTAACAGATTGGCAATTGTTTTTGTTTTAATATTCCTTAAAGATTATATAATTTGCAATTATTCTTTAAGCAAAATATTTTATTTTTCTTTGAAATTCTATGTAATTGTTTTTTTTTAATTTACATCTTTTTAAAAACCATACTATTTTATAAGAAAAAATTTATAGAAAACTATATTTTTTGGAAATTTACATTTATTTGTAAAAATTAGAAACGAATGAAAATTCAACTGAAAATTTTGTTAAATTTCAAGATTACTTAGGAATTTCTTTTATAAAGTATTAATTGTTTTAAAGGGCTAAATAATATATTCTTTTTTAAAGTTTTCAGCTTTTTGAACAGATTTTCAATAGTTTTTTTTTATTTAATTTTGAGCAAATAGAGTTTTTATTGTTTTTTTTTCTTATTAGCAAATCTTACAATATTTGAATCTTTTATTCTTTAAAATGTCTAAAAATACATATTATTTCTTATTTTTTGTATTTTTACATGTACATGTTTATCTTATATTTGTAAAAAAGGGTATATTCCGTTAAATAAATAAATAAATAAAAATGATTTTTTAACCTTTCGTTAACTAATTTTAATGTTTTTATTTTTAGCAAATTTTAGACAATTTTTTAAATTAAACCTTTCTTGAAAATACTTTTAAGCTTCTCTTAAAAAAACATTTTTTCTTAAAAATCTGTTTTTTTTCAAACTGATTTCTTCTTGATTTGTTCTTTTTTTAGGAAAAATAAAACAGAAAAGAGAAATTTCAATTATTTCTACAAAAGTAAAATTCCAAGTTTCCTTTTTAGCATTTTTTATTTTAAATTATAGTCGCGCTTAGCAAAATATAAGATGCTCTTTTTAAGTTTTCGACTATATTAAACAAATCTAAATCATTATTCAATTTTTTTTAGAAAAATAGATTTTCTAAATATATTAATTTTTTTTAGCAAATAAAGTCTTCAGTAACATTTTTAAAAACTTTTAGCTTTTCAAAATTCCAATGTCAAACCTTTTCATATGTTTCAGTTTGAAATATTCGATTATTTTTCAGTTTTAAAAATTTTTAATTTCTTAAATATTTGATTTTATTATTTAGTTTAGTTTAGTTTAGTTTATTGACTTTACAAGTCCTACAAAAAAATATACAAAACAACAAACATTTACAGTAACTTGAAGTTTAGATCGGAAAACTTGAAAAAAAAAATTCCAAGAGTTTCAGTTTTAAAAATGTTTACCTTCAAAATTTTCAGCTTTACAAAATTTCAGTTCTCAAAATTTTTTAATTGTTTCCTTTTTTAAATGTTTAATTATTGAAATTTTCAGTTTTCAAAACGTCGTTTTCCAAATTGTAAATTTTCAAAATATTTATTTTATAATGTCGACTTATGTACAACTTTGAAAGAGTTCATAACATAAATAAATTATTTACTTTTTTTTTTAATTTTTTAGTTATAATTTTCAGATTTCAAAATTTAAAATTTTTAAAAAACAGTTTCCATTTTTTTTTAGTTTAGATTAAAATTTTTACTTTTGAAAATTTACAGTTTTATAAATTTGAAAATATTTAGTTTTGAAAATTTTTCGAATTTTCAGATTCAATTTTTCAAATTTATAGATATCTAAAATGTCATTCTTTAAAATTTTCAATTTTCAATCACTTTTCAACATTTTCAATTTAAAATTTTTAATTTTGTAAATATTTAAGTTACAAAATTGGAAAATATTTAGTTTCAAAATTTTCAGCTTTCCAAAATTTCAGTTTTCAAATGTTTTACTTTTTGAATTGTACAATTTAAAATGCTTAAAATTTTCAGTTTCCAAATTAATTTTTTTTAAATTTCAATTTTGTAAATATTTATTTTTCACATTATTCGAAATTTTCAGAATAGAAAATTTCAAAATTTTTAGTTCTGAAAATTTTTAGCTTTCCAAAATTTCAGTTGTCAAAATGTTTCAAATGTTTTACTATTTTTAATGTTCAATTACTAAAAAAAAGAACAGTTTCCAAATGTTTAAGTTTAGACTTGAAATTTTTACTTTTGAAAATTTGTAATTTGAAAATTTACAGTTTTGAAAATTTGAAAATATTTAGTTTTGAAAATATTCCAAATTTTCCGAATTTTCAAATGATTCAACTTTTGAAATTGTCAGTTATTAAAATTTTTAGATTTTCAAAATTTCAGTTGTCAAAATGTTTCAAAGGTTTTACTACTTTTAATGTTCAATTATTAAAAAAAACAGTTTCCAAATGTTTTAATTTAGACTTGAAATTTTTACTTTTGAAAATTTGTATTTTAATAATTTAGTTTTGAAAATATTTAGTTTTGAAAATATTCCAATAGTTTTCCGAATTTTCAAATGATTCAATTTTTGAAATTGTGTGTTATTGAAATTTTCAGATTTCTAAAATGTCATTTTAAAAAAATTTTAATTTTCAATCAATTTTCAAAATTTTTACTTTTTAAAAATTTTAATTTTGTAAATATTTAGGTAACAAAATTTAAAAATTTTCAGTTTTGAAAATTTTTAGTTTCAGTTGTCAAAATTTTTCATGTGTTTTACTTTTCAAATTGTTCAATTGAAAATCTTAAAATTTTCAGTTTCAAAATGAAATTTTTTAAAATTTCAATTTTCTAAATATTTAGTTTCCAAAGTATTGAAAATTTTCAACATACAAAATTTCAAACCTTACAGTTTTGATAACTTTTAGTATCAAAATTTTCAGCTTTCTAAAATTTCAATTGCCAAAATGTTTAAAATGTTTTACTTTTTTTAATGTTCAATTAATAAAAATTTTAGTTTTCCAAATTTAAAATTTTCAAAATATTTAGTTTTCAAAATTTTAAATTATTATTTTCTAAAAGTTTACTTTTAAACATTTTTAATTTTCAAAATAATCACTTTCCAAAATGTTTAGTTTAGATTTAAAACATACAATTTCTACTTTTAAAAATTTGTAATTTAAAGTTTACAGTTTTATAAATTCTTAAGTTTGAAAATTTTCAGCTTTACAAAATTTCACTTGCCAAAATGTTTCAAATGTTTTACTATTTTTAATGTTCAATTATCAAAAAAAAGAACAGTTTCCAAATGTTTTAGTTTAGACTTGGAATTTTTACTTTTGAAAATTTTTAATTTGAAAATTTACAGTTTTGTAAATTTGAAAATATTAAGTTTTAAAAATATTCCGAATTTTCAAATGATTCAATTTTTGAAATGTTCAGTTATTGAAATTTTTAGATTTCTAAAATGTCATTATTTAAAATTTTTAATTTTCAAAGAAATCACTTTCCAAAATGTTCACTTTTTAAAATTTTTAATTTTGTAAATACATATTTAGGTATAATTTAAAAAATTTCAGTTTTAAAATTTTTAGCTTTACAAAATTTCAATTGTCATTTCAAATGTTTTATTTTTTAAAAGTTCATATATTAGAATTTTCAGTTGTCAAAATTTTAAATTTTCAAAATATGTATTTTTAAAAATTGTGTTTTAAAATTATTTACTTTTCAAAATTTAAAATTATCAAAACAATTCGTTTTCTAAAAGTTTACTATTAAACATTTTTAATTTTCAAAATAATTACTTTCCAAAATGTTTAGTTTAGACTTAAAACTTAAAATTTATACTTTTAGAAAATTTTAATTTAAAACTTTCAGTTTTATAAATTTCAATTTTTGAAAATATTTAGTTTAAATTATTCCAAATTTTCAGCCTTTATTTTTTTAGAATTTTCAAATTTTGAAACCATCTAATTTTTCCAATTTTAAATTATTAAAATTAGCAAAACAATCCGTTTTTTTAAAGTTGACTTTTAATAATTTTTAATTTTCAAGTGTTTCAATTTTTCAAATTTTTAATTATTGAAATTTTCAGTTTACGAAAATGTCAATTTTCAAAACTTTTAATTTACCAAGTAAACTACTTTTCAAATGTTTAAAAAGACTCAAAATTTTCAGTTTGGCAATTTTGCACTTTTCAGAATTTTTAATTTTGTCAATTATTTAGTTTTCAAATTAATCAAATTTTTCAATTTTAAACTTTTCAGCTTTCCAAAATTTCACTTGTCAATTCTTTTTGAATATTTTATATTCTGCAACCTTCATTTAATAAAATTTTCAGTTTTCAAAGCGTTCTGTTGTCCAAATTTTAAATTTTCAAAACATTTACTTTTAAAAGTTGTTAGTTGTAAAGTTATTTAATTTTTAAAATTTCAGGTTTCAAAATTTAAGATTATCAAAAATAAATGTATAACAAAACAGTTTAATAGTAGTAATAGTAGCGTTTGGCTATTGGCCACGTGGTCCTTCCGCCACAGTTTAAGGTTTATTTTAAAATAAACATTTGAAGCTAAAACCAATTTAAAAATTTCGGAAAAAAATTAAAAATTGAATTAATAAAACAAACCAGTTGAAAATAATTAAAAAATAATAATAATAAATTTACATGAAACTACTAAAGTTTATACCACCCACCCTAAATGCAGAGTGAGTTAATTTTTTTATTTTATTTTTTTTTAATATCTTCTTGCGGTTCTCGGAAACTATAAGAGATAGAAAAACCGTTAAATGGCGAAAGAAGTGTAGATTTACGAGATGAATAAAATTCTTCTTTCAAAGTTTTCAAAAAAGTCAAGGGTAACTAGGTATTTAAAAAAAAAAAAGTAAAAAGTGTCAATTTTTTCTAATCAATATATCTCGGTTATTATAAGAGATAGAAAAAAAACTGTAGAAGGCAAAGTTGTAGATAATTTTATGAATATTATTAAAATACATTTATATCGCCATTATTTTATGAGATATGATGCAAACTTACATAATAATAATTTTAGAAAACTAAAATAGTTACTTAAGTTACAACAATAAAACTTATAAAATCATTAACAG
Organism: Ontholestes murinus; assembly: GCA_963969525.1. Lineage (NCBI taxonomy): Eukaryota > Metazoa > Arthropoda > Insecta > Coleoptera > Staphylinidae > Ontholestes > Ontholestes murinus. The sequence goes on along the minus strand of OZ018395.1, from coordinate 6,129,334 downwards.
CATCTACATACATTTTTCTGTTTGTTTAAGAGTTCGAGGAAATTCCCATGGTTTTCAGGAAACCAAAAATTGTAATTTTAAACAATTTTCTCAAGTTTAATTTTTTTGATTTTTCAATTTGGAATATATTTCTGTAGATAAGATAAATTTATATTAAAATTACACCTCTGTTATTTACCGATATAACACAATCACATTAATGATGTAATACGGATTTTATAAAATTAATGTAAATTTTTAATTTGTTATTAATTAAAACAAAAGCGTGCTCGGCGCAAACACGGATTTAGTAAAACGCTCACGGCCGATTAATTATACAACACTCCAATATTTATTAATAAACAATCCCCAAGTGAGGGCAATTCAATTCGTTAAATGCCTGATGATCATTATTATTTTTTCCCGTCTTCCGTCCGTCAAAATCCACCGGCGGGGGGCATTACGTCATAAAATATTCATAATGTGTTGGAAGCAGTCGTTATCATCTCCCAAGCGGTTTAAACCGAACCTCTGGTTTCATTGTTTTCTGGGGTGGGGGGAGGGCGCGCGACCCTCCCGGTTTTATTAGGAGCCGAAACCTCCTTTTCTGGACAGTTAAGATTTCAATTCCCAATTCCCCGGAACGGAACGTTCCCGGGATTCAATTTTTTCCTCCCTGCTATACGCAATGTAGTAATGCCCGGAACGTTTAATTATTAATTAATTAACGTCGCCGTTATGGCGGGGGAGAGAAGGGCGGCCGGTTAATAATTGATCGTGATGGTAGGGAGGAGGTCGGTCTTAATTGCTGGGAGAAATCTGGCCTCCCTTAAGGTCAATATTATAAAACTATTACTCGACCATACATAATCCATTTCCTTGCAAAGTAGTATTTCCGGCGTCAAATGGGAGAACTTCCCGTTGAATAATGCATGCGCATCGTATAATTTAGGGGGTATAACTATACATCCATTATTTACACTAATCGTAAATAATTAACAACAATGCACGCTGCGGGTGCATAAGTTCCATGGGATCGGCTCTGGAATTTGCATCCGTTTACTTTAATTAATAATTCTAACTTTACGGTCTTTGCGATGCTCTTCTCTATTATTATATTTAAGTTAGTCCATTCGTTGAGGGATTCTGTATGTCAATCATTTACCAAAGACCAAAGAATCACTCTTTTGTAGCTAGTTGTTGGTGGTCTATTAATGAAGAAAACGTCTGTGGCAGTGGCACAAGTTCATCGAAGGGAAGAAAAAGTGAACTTATAAAAGAGGATTATAAGGAATCGCCTACATCTTCACAACCAAACTGCACAGCATCGAGTTGTATGATGTTTTCATTTAAACATGATACATATAGATGTGTGTTACAGTATGCCCTTAAAATGTGTAATCTAACTGATGCGCTGGTTAGTCAAAGATCTTCTATGGAAATGTTTTCCACGTGTGTAAAGAAACACTTGTAATACGTCCATTGTTTTACAAAACCTGTACAAGATATTCTTCTACTAATTGTATAGATTGCTCTATCATTGCTTCACTCAAATGAATTCCGAAGTTTGTAAGAAATGCTATAGGTGAACTTGTCATTCCATATGTTCCTACTTTGGTGGTGCAATCTGATCCAGTTAAGAAGTACATAGCATATTACAATTTTTTCAGTCATGATATGAACTTCGTAGCTCCAACACCTAAACGAATCCACATTTCCTTCATTCCCATATTTCTGATGGTAGTCCAACGATATTATAGAAAAACGAGAACGTCTGGGTCATTCGATAATATCATCGCTATCTGATACCCTCTGTTTGTAGCAAGCCTAATATGAGGCATATTACCGATCTTCTAACATGGCAAACTGTAATTCTTCGTGAGGTTGTGTTACATTGGTTTGCTGTATCGAGGTTAGGAAGAGATGTTGCGCTAAAGAAGGCCTCCATATTTAACCATATATTGCTGCTGATATGATCTGAAACAGACTGAAAGTTTCACTTGGTTAAAACTCCAAAATTTCACTTTTTGTATAGGAATCGGTGTTTTGTTTGTATTAGAGTGGAGATTAATTATTCCACATATAGCAGGAAGAATGCATTCAAAATTCTTCGTTGACTTATCGAAGTAAGAATCAAATATGAAATCTATTCTTGTTGCTGTATTTGGTAAAAATATTTATGTAAAATGTCTACAAATGTTAGCAAATCTTTCAGGGAAATTCTTCTCTCGCAAGCCATGAAATCCACAATATAACAAGATTTGATAGGTTTGTTGTACTGACATCTGTCTCAGTTAATACCCTTTCCAATTCAGTGACTAGTGTGCTTTTGTTTCTTTTTGCAAAGAAGCCGTTTTCATCTAAAAGGAAATAAAGTCCAGAAGCTCATATTTCAGAAGTTCATTAATAGGGTAGTCTCATTCTCTCTCTCTCTCTCTGGCTAATTGAATAGTGCATTGAAGGATAGCTTGAATCTTTTTTGTTGTCTTGGTTTTTACAGTTTGTTTCGCTATGATGACGCTATTCATAGATGATAAGTTTACTCTGTGAATGGTATCTGAAATATTAGCATTCTTATCAATGAATCTCTTTTTCCTAAGAGTTGTACATGCTGCATTTCCAATAATGAAGACATGGAGCAATTGATTGTTCACAGCATCATCAACTATCTGTCATGTAATAATGTTGCTAAATTCCTTTGCTCGCCCAGAAAAGGAGTTTTTGGTTATCTGCAATGAAATTCATCACCCTTTTTTATCTTAATTTCCATATTCTTTGTTATATTTGATGATTACTCGTGGTGCTCTGTCAGTTTATCATTATCTTAGGAAACACCAATAAAAATCCTGAACAAGTTACTTATGGCAAGGATTTGATGGTATATCATCTCCCATTCTGCTTCTGTTTCTTTTTTTTTGAGTTACACTCTTCTGAAATCTGTTTATTATTTACTATAGGCCCATGCTCGTGCCAGGATTGGGGAGCCCCACGATTTCCCAAGAGGGATGACCCGCAGCTGTTCACCTAGGAGGAGGTTCGGGAGGCGGCGAGTGCACTACCCCTCCGTAAGGCCATAGCCAGGTCCTTAAGTAGAATAATCATCTTCAAAACGTTATTCCATTACATGAACCATTCCGACGTTCTATAAATTTTTAAAAATCAGAAAGCAGTATAGCAATTAAACCCAAAATACCATTTATTTCATCAATGACAGGATTCCATGTTTGGGTAAGTGGAATCACTTCCTGGCAACTTAACTCTCCTCTGAATGTGATCCCTGTGAGTATAGGTTTTAGAGCATACATTAGTTAGATGATACTTAAAGTTATTTGCTTAACTCTGTTGAAAGTTTCATCTCGATGAATCTCAGCAACTTCCCATACTCGTTTTCGGCCATTTTTCGTTGAAACTGGCTCAACCTCAAATCCTGTTTGGCATATACCATAGCACATAATTCTGCATCAACTGCACTTCCCCTTTTTGTTAAGGCTATACCTTCTGGCTTCATATGACATCCAATTACTGAAGAGCTTCAAACCTACAAAGAAAGAAACAAAAAAATAATAAATCCTAGTAAATGGTGCCATATATTTTAATATGAACTATATGAAATAATGTAGTTTGACTTGTCTAAATCCCTTAAATTGTTCTTAACATCTTTTTAAACGTCTTAAGAAACATATAAAATGACACTGTTAGTTCATAACCGATCGATTTGTTCCTAAAAACAAGATTGCTAGGAACTTTGTCAACATTAGGACCACCTTTAAAACTAATTTATATAACGCAAAAGCAATAAAATCATCCATGTCTCCTCCAAATCACCCTCCAAGAAACCATTGGTCACAGGGGCTCCTCTTGGGGGTGTGTCGTTACCCAAATTACATATTCTAGAATTTTCAGGGAGAATTGAGGAGTGGAGAAGGTTCTTGGGCTTATTTAACATGGCTGTTCTTAATAACCAACAACTATCTGATGTTCAGCGATTCACTTATTTAGTTTCAGTATTAATCGGTGAGCCTTTGTCATTAGTAACCTCACTATTATTACCTAGCATGGCAAATATTAAAATCTCTAGATGAGAACTTAAAACACTATTAACTCGTGCTCACTTGCATATGATGCTTAACTGAAAGCCTGCAACGTCGAAGCAGTCAGCTTCGTAACTTGGCCGAAATGTTCACAGAAAACATCGGAGCACTTCGGAGTTTAGATCATCTATTTGATGATTGTGGATTCGTTATCATTAATCTCATGCGACAGAGGATCGATGTTGGTTTAAAAGAATCCTGGGGAAAAGAGACATTAGGTGATCCTTCAGATACAATTTCTGAATTCACCACCTTCCTTAACAATGAAGCATCAGTGCTCGAGGGTCGTGGAATAAGTTCTTCATTGCCAACGTGAAATTTCCAGGGGGTAGCTACTCACAACACCAATTTGTTTGTACATACAGATCCAGAAGATGACCCTTCTCGCTCGAAACCAAACCCTTCTCTACTCTGCGTTAAATGCCAGGGTAGACATTCGGTCTTTCGATGCTCTGATTTCAAGAGGATGACTGCGATAATGAGATCGGATTGGCCAAATTTAAGCATTTGTGTTTGAAATGTTTACTTCCCGGATACTTCGTCAAGGATTGTTTGTAAAAATTCTCGTTTCGTACTTGTAAGGGTAATCATCATGAATTACTATATAGAGATCCTACTTCACCAAAGAAGAAGGAAAATACCACTTCCTGTATGTTTTCATTGAATAAAGTAAACAGTTCTCATCGCACAATAGTACTTCTCTGTACTTTTCAAGCATTGTTTCTTGATGGTTGGGGTTGATACAACAGGTCAGAGTAGTCCTTGATGGAGGAAGTGAATCCAACTTTGTTTCACATGCTTGTGCTAATCGTTTGGGATTAGATGTCGAGAAGGCCAACATTTCTATTCATGGTTTGAGGAATACCGACGTCGGTCAAGAATAAAATGTCGTCTTGCTGTTGGTAATGCTGGACCCCCACGTTTCAATATTGACTGTTTCGTTCTTTATTCTCTTATCACATGCCCCTCGAAACAAATTGAATTTAATTGGAATAACTGGCAACATCTTCATGGTGTAAAACTAGCAGATCCTGATTTTTTTAATTCCCCAGGGAGTTGATGTGTTGTTAGGAGCTTAGTGGTACTCGAAGGTTTTCAAGGGAGGAATTAAATGTGGCCTTTCAGGCACACCTAATGTAGTGGAAACCATTTGGGGATGAGCTTAGATGGGTGGAGTGATCCAATCGGGATTACCAACATCGGAATTCAAAACCTTATGTATCCAGACACTTTTATTGGAAGAGATGTTGCATCGTTTCTGGAAAATTGAGAAACTGCCGGCTATCTTGTTCGAACCAAGGAAGAAATCTGTGTGGAAAATCATTTTGTTGATACTCATGGTCGACATTCTTCTGGAAGGTATGTTGCCAAATTATCTTTCAAAACGTCTCAAACTTTAACAGTAAGCAAAACTTCGACCTTAAATCGATTTCTGGCTTTGGAAAGGAAACTTGACGTAATTCAGATTTGAGAAAAGATTACGAAAAATTCATGAGTGATTATATCATTCAGGGTTCCGAAAATCTCTAACGATTCAGAGGATAATTATTACATACCTCATCATGGAATCTACCAAGGTGAGACTCGTAAACTTCGTGTGGTTTTCGATGCCAGCATGAAGAGTACTTCGGGAACTTCGTTGAATGATGTTTTACATATCGGACCAAAATTGTAGTTGGATGTCGTTTCAATTATTTCACTACTCTATGGTTGAATCCAGTCATCCTAATCGCGGATATTCACCAAATGTACCGAAACATCAGTCTCTCGGAAAAGCACTGGAAGTACCAACGCATATTTTGGAGAGAATATCGAACCGATTCAATAAAAGAATATGAACTGCGAAGCGTAACATACGGCGTATCTTCATCACCGTTTTTTGGCAATTGGAACTCTTCATCAACTCGCTCGAGATGAAGGTGATAAGTTTCCTAAGGCCGCTAATGCCGTGCTTCATAATACTTACATGGATAACACCGTTTGTTCAGTAAATTCAATGAACTTGAAGAGTTGATGAGTAAAGGAGAATTTACTCTCAGAAAATGGGTCAGCAACTGGGAACAGGTACTAGAAGGGCTGAGTAAAGATCACTGTTCCGTTCTAACCTCATCACTTTTATTTCATTTCATCAAAATTAATTGAATCATTAATTGAAAATATTAGTGTCCAAAGAGTTTCTCAAGCAGTCACCTGAACAGTGGCCACCTGATTAATTTATGGTTGAATCAGATATGACTGAAACTCTGAATACGGAAGAAAAACAACTTATCAGGATGAATTTCGGGATTCGCTCGCAGAAAAATTCTCTTCATTTTCTAAACGACGTGTTTCGTACTGTGTGCTGTGCTAGGCATCTATTTAAATTTGTACATTTATCTTTCCAATAGTTAATTTCCAGTTCAAGTTCTTTATTTTTCTGAGTGAGGTTTGCAAAACGCTGCTTATTTGTTTTTAATTCATTCTGAACTTCTTCTAACGAATTTGTGAGTGCTTCTTCTGTATCTATTGCCTCTTTTTCTATAAGTTTAATACCAGCAGTTAGATTGTCGATGTAGATCGTTTTATTTTTGATTTTTACATTTAATTCATCAATTATTTCAGATTTAGCCCTCTCAAATGAACAATTTAATGACGCATTAAGAACATTACTGTTTTGGCAGCAGATAATCTTATGTTCGCCTACATGTTTTATTTTTCTGCATTTACTTTTGCAGGCTCCACCGAAGTACTGGAGAATTACAGCATTTAAAGTTTGTTTGAGACATAATTTGTATAACAAATAAACACTTTAATTATCTTTTCTAACTTTCTTGCATTTTCTAGATATCCCAAATAATTATTACGATCTAAAGCTGCGAATAGCGGTAATATATTTTTGACAGAAGTTGGTATTTGCACAACCCATTCACTTAGAATCAGTCCATAAGTGGAGTAATCATCTTCAAAACGTTATGCCAGTACATGAACAATTTCGACGTTCTATGAATTTCTCAGCCAGAAAGCGGTATAGGAATTAAATCCAAAACACCATTCGTTTCCACAGTAGCATCAATGACAGGATTTCGTGGTTTGATAGAGGAAATCACTTTCTGACAACTCAACTTTTCTTTCTTCTTTGAAAGTGTGTGATATATATTCAACACTTTTAATGCTACTTTCTTGATGGAACCAAATTTTCAGATTGGGTATAGTAAAACACTTGTTTTGTTCCATATTTTTAATTATTAAAAAAAAAAAATTAAAAATATGGAACAAAACAAGTGTTTTACTATACCCAACCTGTGTGTGATATAAACAAAGTTCATTTTATTTAAAGTTATAAAATATATATCACAAAGTGAAAGCCTCTACAATCAAGTATTCTTCTTTGAATGTCCCGAAAGAAACCCCGAAGAACTGAAGTTTCTGAGAGCTTTGGTTTCCTTATTGTGACCGAAGATTTTTCTTGGAAAAGAACGAAAACAGTATCATGAGTACTATTTAAGCCGAAGCGAGTGATCCAAGTTATCAAAAGCTTGTTTTCTTAAAATGGCTGGGAATAGGCACATTTCCGTTACTTAACTCGGTAGTAAGATCACATCAGTAGTACAAAACTTCGTTATAACTTATACTAACTCCAATGTGATTTAGGCTTTTGATTAACGTACCACTTCTACAACTATAATGGACAGCAATCCCATTCATGATATAAAGTGAAGTTCTCTTTTTTCCATTATGATATAAACTGGATAGTTTTAAAATTTTATTCGATATGCGCTCCTGTCTTTCCACTGTATCATCCGAGTTATTCGTACGAAGAGAATCTGTCTGGTTGAAATCTGTTTCATTAGAACAGAAGAGCTCAGCCAAGAACATAGTTAAGAGCTCTGAAATCTTCGTATTTTAAATTGCTATCTGTCCATCTCTTCCAGATCAAAATTAAAAGCGTCAAATGATTTCCTAAGCAGTTTGGCATAATCACGAATAGCATTACACTACATCTACAATATCAACAGATGAATGAAAAAAATACGCTTGGCTTATTTATCTGTTTTGGAATTGAAAATTGGATGTCTCCGCTGAAGTTTTGTTTCAATGCAACTCTTTAAATATCCCTTTTAGTTTTGCACTAATTTCAGTTAAGGTAAAACCAATTCCGTATTTTAACTGCTGAGTGATACTTTTTATAAATAAATCAATTGATTCTTCTTTAGAACACCTTGCTGGTACTTCGGCACTAGATGATGCTAACTGTTTCATTTTACTTTCATAACGATTAAAATATTTGCGTTTACAAGAAAAGGTCTTTCGCCATAACATTTTTGTAATCATGTCAGCAGTGCAAGTGAACACATCATCTTTGAAGAAGTGCGAAACTTACAAAAACATTTTTTTGATTTTCCGGTTTCGCAAATCTTGTATTTATTTTAATCTCGTTGATGTTTCTTGCTTCCACATATAAAACACAGTTTAATTGTTGCACATCGGGATTATGTGTTGGCCCGCGAACAGGATTTAGTGACGAACGAGTTGGCTTTCCTTTACTTGTCTTCATTTTGCAATGCTTTTTCATTAGACAGTTTTCTACGCTAACTGACCTTTTTGAGTATAGGTCTTATAGCATACATTAGGTACATGGTACTTAAAGTTACATTCCGGACCTATCTGCTCTGTTGGAAGTTTCATCTCGACGAATCTGAACAGCTTCCCATACTCGGTTTCGACCATTTTCCGTTGAAACTGACTAAACTTCAAATCCTGTTTGGCATATGACAAATAATTCTGCATCAACTGCACTTCCTCTTTTTGTTAAGGAAATCCCTTCTGGCTCCATATCACTTCCAATTATTGAAGAGCTTCAAAAACCTACAAAGAAAGAAACAAAAAAATAATACATCCTGGTAAAATGATGCCATATATTTTAATAACTATATGAAATAATGTACCCTACACTCTTAACGGGTAGAAGAGTATAAGATTATATTTATGAAGAAATGTGGTTTGACTTGTCCAAATCCCATAAATTGTTCTTAAGAGATTTTTAAACGTATTCGGCATCCTAAAAAACATATAAAATGACACCACAGATGTAGTTTCAATAATCATTATTTTCGAGATAAGTAAATCCAAGATGGTGTCGATTTTCAAAAATGGCCACTACCACAGACTATCACCCGACTTTTTCTTCATTACTAGACCACTAGCAACAAGATCCAAAAGAGTGGTCCTCTGGTAAATGAATGACCTACAGAACCACCCTCAACGGTTGTACTATGTGGACATTATAACAAATGTAAGAACATTAAAATGAGTAAACTTTTGTAATGAAATATATATATATTGTAATAAAATCATGGAGATGATAATTTAAACATTCACGCGTATATTTATAAAGACTGATGCATTTAACAACATTTACGAAGCGATTGTCGAGGTGACAGCGGTGTTAAACTTCGGTTAATTATCGCAATTTCCACGAGCACACGTAAAACGGTGGCGGCGGTAAAACCTGTGTAAAAGCAAAGTAGCAAACATCGCGAGGCGCATGTAGCGAAACACATAAAAATGATTAAATAAGGAGCGCTGGGACCGCCGCCCGCCCCCGCACTGCAGGAACGGACTGATATAAACTGCTGCAACAATACTATGCACGAATATATTTAGACAAGGATCTAAATGTGGAGATACTCTGCGGAAGACTACACTCCGCATGTAAATTTACAAGCCGCCAGTTGCTGTATCATTTTATGATCCACTGGAAAATTAAGGGATTCCGTAATTTCTCGAATTCCTGCCGGAATTTATACGAAATAATAAATATTTCATTCATTTACGTAATTATTCTTTTGCTTTAATAATGGAGAAGGTAACTAATTAGTACTTTAAGTTATCGCATTCAAAGAGAAGACCAGCTTGAATTATTATAATTATGTATTGGTTATTGAACAAAATAATTAAAGGAAATACGTCATTTTTTATGATAAAGTAGCGTTTTCTTTTTTTTTAAATCGACTGGATCCCCAATCTTTAATACAATCCCAGTTCCCCTTATTTTCTCAGTAGAACAAAAAGGACTGGAACAATTCACGGAGTAGATTTCTATTATGATTATGCGGGATCTTTTTGTACGTTCAGGCGATCGAGCATATTCGGAGATATACGGATAAGAGATGCACTTGATTTGCGAACTCGAACCACCGGGCCATTAAGGCCCTGTATACGTCTCTGGTATTGAAATGGCCCTTAGAGTGCACTCAATGGTATGTAGCGGTCCGTCCGTCGCGTTTAGCCATTGTATTAGTCCGGGGGTACATTTGGCCCCTCTCGAAGACTATCGGGTCGACCTCGGAGCTGGGAAATCGATGCCTTTTGTTGAAAGCCGAATGGCCTTTGCGGTGCCTTCATTTTTCTTCAATTCACTCGCCGGCTAATTAATTGCCGCCACGAAAGTAAAATTTCCGCTTACGTTTCAATTTAAGCAATTGTCGCCCTTAAGTAAGGGAAAAATTTACACTGCAATTCGGTACGAAGACAACAATCATAACCGATAACAAACGATGAACAAGCTTACAATTTCCATTTATTTTTATGTGGCGCGAGAATAAAACGTGCAACATGGGGCAATCCCTTCGACGTTCAGAAAGCACATCAAATGTTTGCTGCACTGTAATTTCCTCAGACTTTTTCTTGGAAAACTCGTATCTGATATTGTGTCTGAAGTCATACTTAATTTTCACATACATATATAAGTTATTTATTTTATAAATTTTCTGTATATATAATAAACTACAGTTGATGAAATGATATTTTCATAGAGTCTATATGTTGATGAGTATAAATAATCTAGGCTTTTAGGTCTAGTCACATCCTAGAAATCCAGGAGGATTCAATAATTATGCAAATTAATTAACTAATATTATATAATTAAACAGTATATTTACTTGAAATAATTTAAATTATTTCTACTATTTCATTTACATCTTAGCATACCATTAAATTAAAAGAATAGAGTGTAATTAGGAGTTGTAGTTAGTAAACGAGCACTCAGGAGTGCAAGAGCATTATACGTCTTAATAATTTAGACAATGTTTATTAGGGGGGGTAATAATGATTATTAAAAGACAAAACTTGAGTAGGTGCGCCCCCATTTGCATAATAGAGCAGTGCAACGCAACGGTAACAAAGAAACTAGTCCGAGAGGGTGTTTATGCGCGACACATTAGGGGCGGGCGTCGCTCGCGAGATGCAGATGCCAGAATTATTTAGCATTATCTTATCACGACACCGGAGAGATGAAAAGAGAAAGAGAATGCCAAGGTGGCCAATACACACCGGCTATTTTAAAACTGTTTCGAATGTTTGCTTAATTAATTCCTGACTGAAACTTCCTTATTGCATCTGCATAATTATTCAGCCGTCTTATTCCCCACCGGAGGGAGTGGAGGATATTGAAATAAATTCCGAGGACTGCGCCGACTATTATTGAACGCCGGATCCGTCTAATGGACTTATAAATTTAATATTATGTTTCTTTTATTCTAATTGCGGCCCGCGTTTAATTAAGAGTGACGACGCCGTGCGTCCAATTTACATCGGATGAATCGGGAAACGGATATTTCTGCAATTCAAATTCGCTCTGTTGGGCTCCATTCTTTAAATGTCACTGTAATTATTTTTTGTATCATCGTATTCATTGTTTACATCAGTCATTTTAATAAATGACAAATGGCTATTTATTATGATTCATATATCTTAAATTAAATTAAATTGTTAGTTTATACACAAACAGCATTATAGCGTTTTTTCTCCTTAATCAATACTAGATAACCAACACGAATGCTACTGAATTTCGGAAATATATTCGTTCGATCATTGCTTTCAAAAGTGTTTGTTGCTGAATCCTTGACAATCGTGATTCGTGTATTTCAAACAATTTTTTATGCAATAGTCTCTTTAGTGATCGCCTTATTATGAAGTGAGCAGAGGTCCCATGGTTCAAATCATTCGGATCATTTGATAAAGAAATTAGATAATGGAAGTTAAGGATACCTTCTACTTGTATCAAGAATTTACTCAATTCCTCAATGTAAGAGAGGAATTGCTGACAACACGCCTTAGTTTAGATTTGATGGGTTTTACACCTGCTTCCCCAAGCACTCAAAAATCAGAGGAACGGACTACCAACACTTCACTGGCCCATATGTGCTTACATTTCTTGCAATACTTCTTTAAGTCTATTTTTAAATTCATCCACTATAATTTCACTAATGTCTTGTGATAGATCTATGGTGAACCTCCTCAATGAAGTTCAATATTCTGCGAAATTCTTCTAAAATTTGACTGGTTATATAAACTAACGTTTATGTCTTTCAATTTCAATTTTAGAGAATATTATGCAATTTTCTTCCCAGAGAAGGAAAACATCTTCATTATAGATAGTATTACAATATATAATTATATATTTCATGAGGAATATTAATACTAACTTTACTATTACAATTTATTTTTAATTTTAACGCTATATTTTCGTTTGTTTCGACATAAGCTCACTAAAATAGTTAATCACATTCTCTAATCCATTTCGAATCTGTATTTACCCTCTGATAAAGAATAACATAAAAGTATAGTTTTAAATTCTTTAGCTTTTGCCTCCTCTATTAAAACCGTAATTTTTCTTCGCTAAAGAGCGATATTGGAGAATCTCGTAACATATCATCGATGATAGATACATAATCAAAAAAAGAAATTGTAAATCCATTAGAACCGGCAATTCTTTTACCGTTTACGTTATGCACGTCGGCTATGAAATAAAAGTTGCAAATTATTTAATATTATTAACATTAATAAAAAAAAACAGTTAAGACAACGAAAAATATAATAAAAATAATAATATACTACAGGTACAACAATTTTTGTCCTGCCTCAATGAATTAAATATTAACCAACCGTACTCTTGACCTACACCAATAAACCATGCGTTTGTTTTCATTCGCTCGAACTAGCGTACTCTTGACCTACCCCAACGCATAATTTATTCGGGCGGGTTAGGAGTACGAAAGGTCATTGCATTGTTGGTTGAGGTAGGTCAAGAGTACGCTAGAACAAGTGATGATCAAATTTACAAGGCTATAATAAATTAATATTCGGTCTATAAGAGGAGAAAAGTAAACTTACAATTGTTACAAATAAAAAAACAATCAATAAAAGCAAAAATAATTAAAAATCCAATGAAACAATAACAAAAATTGTTAAATAACGAAAAGAATTAATATTGTTTGGCAAAAAAACATGACGAATGAAAACTAAGTAAAATAAATAAACTAAAAAATTATGATTTTTACTGGATAAACAAAAACAATTGAAAATTATTTCTAAAACGCCGCTTAAATGGCTAAAAATTGAAAAAAATTAACGTCAATTGAAATTGTTGGAATATGCAAAAAAAAATTATTGATAATCGATAAAAGTAAGAAAATTGACAAATAAAAACCATATTTATTTATTTATTCATCTTTGGTCTCCTTTCTTTAAAATTACAAAAATTTCAATTAATAAAATAGAAAATTATTAAAATTATTAAGTATTATTAAATACGAGTATAAAAATTAATAACAGTGCAGAGGAGTTTTTTTTTTTTTCAAATTTGCAAATATTAATAAAAATCTAAAAAAAAACAATTGATAATGAGTGAAAACAGTTGAGAATTAAGTAGATAATATAACGAAAATAAAGAAAACGACTGAAGATTATAAAAAAACACAGATAAAATTAAAAACTCGTTTACGTAATCAATTGAAATTTATAGAAGCAAAAACAAAACAATTGACAATCGATGAAATCAGTTGATTACTGACGAACACACCCAAAGGAACAAAACCATATTTAAAAAAAAAAACTCAGAAAAGCAACAAACACCACCAAAAAACAGTTGTTATATAATTGCAAAACCAAAAACCAGTTAAAATTATCGGAAATAATTAAAAACAATTTAAAAACACAGTAGAATTTGTCAATACAAGGTGTTAATACTAAGTCGTTACACCCGAAAATGACACTTAGAATTCGTTAAAACAAACAACTTTTCTTAGATCCAGTTTGTGATTTGGTGCTCCGGTTCGGAGTTATTGGAGTTCTTTTGTTTTTCCAAAAATTGCTATTACTCCCTTATTTGAAAGACTATTTTAAAAAACTAAAAAGTTTCAAACGTAGCTTTTGGCTCTCTAAAATATTTGCATTTACAATTATTTTTTATTGTTTCAAATAACAAAATGACGACGGATCAAAAATTTAAAAACAAAAAAACAACCTATTTTGATAACCACTCCATCGATTTTGGAAAGTACAACATTAAGGATTTTATAAATGTTTTACTTTCGAAAATCGATGGAGTAGTTATCAAAATATTTTGTTTTCAAGTTTTTGATCGGTCGCCATTTTGTTATTTGAAACAATAAAAAATTATTATTATTACAAATGTTTTAGATTTTGTTATTTGAAACAATAAAAAATAATTATTATTACAAATGTTTTAGAGAGCCAAAAGCTACTTTAGAAACTTTTGAGTTTTTTTAAATAGTCCTACAAGTAAGGGAGTTTTAGCGATTTCTAGAAAAACAAAAGAACTCCAATAACTCCGAACCAGAACACCAAATCACAAATTGGAACTAAAAAAAGTTGTTTGTTTTAACGAGTTCTAACTGCCATTTTCGGGCGTAACGACTTAGTATTAACACCCTGTATATAGTAATTATTTATTTGGACAAACAAAAATAATTAAATCAGTAGAAAACACAGTTGAAATTGTTAAAATTGAGAAAATAATTACTTCAGAAAAGAATTAATTTGATGAAAATTCGTAAACAAAAGAAAAAAGAATTGACAATCGATAAAGGTAGTTGGACATTGATATAAAAATGATAAACAAAAGCAATTGATTTTTTTTTTAATTATAAAAAATAAAAAAAATATAAAACCAATAATAATAATAATAAAATTTAAGTAAACAAAGCAATTAAAAAACAGTTGAAATTATAAAAGTGTACTAAAACCATTACATGTCTCTACAAAAAACAATTAAAAATGTTAAACATCCTAAAACAATTGAATGTTATATAAAAGAAATAAATTGAAGTTTGAAGGAAACAATTTATTGTATAAAAATAATTGAAATTATTTTTAATTGTATCATTTTAACCTTAATTCGTTTTTAACTTGTTTCTATTAATTTTTAATTTTATGATGACTTTTATCTGATTTTTTAAATTAAATTTTAATTGTGTTTTTATTAATCTCAAAATGTATTTATTGCTTTTCTATTGTTTTTATTGATTCCTACTTTTAGTTTTTAATTGGTTTTAAACTTTAAATTGAAGATTCAAAGCCACTTTTTCTAATATTTGTTGATTTTTTGCTGTTTTTTAATACAAATTTTAATTATTTTTTTAATTAACTTAAAATGAATTTGTTATTCTATTGTTCTATTTTTGATTCTTAATTTTTACAACTCATTTTATCTTCATTAATTTTTAACAATTATTCCTATTATTTTTATTTTTTTTATTGATTGTTAACTGTTTTTGTTTAATTTTAATTGTTAGTCTTTATAAGTTTAAAAATACAGGGTAAACTTTTTAGATATTTTTTATAGGGATATCGAAAACTATAGACTAGAGATAGAAACAAGTTTAAATAGAGAAAAAAGTGTAGATTTATGAAACGAATAAAATTTCACTTTTAAAGTTTTCAAAAAAGTCGAGGGTAACTAGATATTTAAAAAAAAGTAAAAACAGTCATTTTTTTCAAATCAATATATCTCGGTTATTATGACAGATAGAAGAAAACTGTAAAAGACAAAGTTGTAGATAATTCTTTGCAAATTAATAAAATATATTCAGTTTTTTTTTTCATTATTGTGTATCCTTGTAAAACTAATAATTACAATATTACTATTATTATATATAACAACTGCAATTGTTTTATTTTCATCATTTTCATGGCTACCTATTTGTTTACTTATAATAAAACTTAAAATGACTGTAACTCATTTATTTTTAGCAATAACTATGTCATATGATATTGGATTAAAGAGAAAAAATGGTAATGTGGCCATCATAGTACTTTCAATATATTTTTCTCGAAAACTTTGAGATTTACGCAAAAAGACTATTATTAATAATTTATTCGTTTTTTAATTCTCTACAATTATTTGTTATATAAATTTCATGTAACTCCAACAGTTAATTAGCAATTGGCAAAAAATGTCTAAATTTTCAGTTTTTATTTTTTTTTCTCGAAAGTTAAATTTTCTTGCCGTTTATTAATTTTAAAATGTGTTTTTATTTATTTCCAGTATTTTTTTATTGACATTTAACTGTTTTTCCTAAATGACCGATGTTTTCATTAATTTTAAACTGTTTTAAATAATTTTTGTTGGTTTTAAATAGTTCAGTTATAATTCTTTACCTGGATTTTTTTTATTTATTTTTTATTTTTTTGTGTAAAACTTTGTTATGTGCACCAATAAACATTATTATTATATTGATTCTTAATTGGTTATTAATTGTAAATTTTAAAGCTTCTTATTCAATTTAAACTATTTTTATTAGTTGATTAGTAAATTTTTCATAAACAAATTTGTTGGATTCTCTCCAATTTACTGATAATAATTTTCAACTGATTTTTTGAAGAAAACCAAATAGTTTTCAATTGAGTTTCAGTGATTTTACTGTATTTTTTTTTTCTTATTGAGTTTTAATTTCTTTATTAAATTTTAACCTTTTTTGTTTATTGGCATATTTCTTTATTGGGTATTCCTAAATTTTAAATTGTGTTCTTTCATACAATGTAATACATGATAGATAAAGATTAAATAAATAAATAAATTACAATTGAATTTTTTCATTCATTTTTATTAAATTTCGACTGTTTTTGATAACTTTGAAAATCAATTTTGTAAACTAATTTTTATTGGTTTCTATTGATTTTAAAGTAATTTTATTAACATGTGCTTAAATTTTATTCATTGGTTTTTAATTGTTCTTTGTAATTGATTGTAAACGGTTTTTTCTTAATTAATATACTGTGGGTTTTATCAAATTTCAACTGTTATGTTTAAGTCAGTAAACAAAACTAGTTTTTTTTTTCGTATTACTGATTGTTATTTTATTGGCTTTTTTCATTAATTTTTTCTAAAAATTCAATTTTTTATCATGATTTTTACGGATGGTCACTTTTTTAAACTCTAAACTTAAATTAAATACTTAAATTTCAACTCTGTTTGTTCACTAACTTATTCAACTGTTTAATAATAATAATAATCTTTATTTGGACAAAACATTATACATAATAAAAATAACAATAAATATGAAAACAAATAAATGGTGTTAGTCCGTCTGGGCTATAGACCTGCGGTCTTTCAGCCCTCAACTGTTTATTTTTATTGTTTTTTTGGTTTTACCCTGAATTTATTTTTTAAATTGATTTTCTACCTTTTTTTTCGATATTTCTTTAATTAATTTTTAAAATTGTTTTTATTAAAATTCAACTGTTTCATTTCCATTTCATTTATTTCACATGTCCCACAATATACAAACTATACAATAAATTCATGTTTGTTTGTTTGTTTTTGTTTATTTTGAAAATCAATTTTTGAAATTAATCTTTAATCGGTTTTTATTGATTTTTAACTGTGTTTATTAATTATTAATAAAATTTTAATCATTTTCGGTTGTTTTTAATTAAGTTTTAATTATTTTTTGTACTTGATGTACTTTTTTTTATTAATTAACTACAGTTTTTTATTAAATTTTCACTCAATTTTTATCTCAAAGTCATTTTTGACTGATTTGTTTATTTAAAATTTTATAGATTTTTTTATTAATTAAAAACTATTTAATTAATTCTCAAATGTTTGGTTTTAAATTCCTAATATATTATTGGTTAATATCCCTCCTCAAACAAAAACTCCTTCAATCATCCAAAATCCATATCCCAGATTACCAGTTTGGCTTCCTACCGCAAAAATCAACCACTCTCCCTCTATCCATTCTTACCTCCAATATACAAACCAATCATCTTGACGGAAATAAATCAATAATTCTCTTTTTAGACTTTCAAAAAGCTTTCGATTCGGTTTGGCATATTGGCCTCCTTTACAAATGCTTCCTCTTAAACATCCCACGCCACTTAATAATCCTTATATACAAATTCCTTTCTAACAGATCCAGCCAAGTACGAATCAAACAAACATTATCCGATCCATTCCCAATCCTCCAGGGAGTGCCCCAGGGCTCTCCCTTATCACCCCTCCTTTACAACATTTTTTGTCACGACCTGTATAATCCCAACCCTACATATTTTGATCCTTTAAACTACGCTCTTCTCTTTGCCGATGATACCACCCTTATCGCCCATGCTCCATCTATCCAGGTTGCCCAACAATCCCTTCAAAAATCATTCAATGCGATCCAATCCTGGTGCTCCAAATGGCGTATAAAAGTCAACCCCTCCAAATCCAAACTCCTAATCCCGCATCACAAAATTACGCCACACTCCCCCTCCATTATCATAAACAATACCATAATATACCCTACCTACTCCTGTAAATACCTAGGCATCCTGTTTGATTCCCATCTCTCCTTCAAAGCCCATGCACAAGCTATAAAGGTAAAGATTAAAACTAGAGCCCGACATTTTCGAGCTTTAACTTACAAAAATGAGGGTATTTCTACCAAAACCGCTGTGACAATATATAAAGCCATTTGTCGACCTCTTATAGACTACGGTGCAATCCTTTTCAACCAAATCCGTCCTTCCACTCTCCACCACTTTAACGTCGCCGAAAGGTCAGCCCTACGAACCCTCACCAAACTCAGACACCCAATTAACCCGCTCCATAATCCCTCAAACGAGCTCCTTTATGAATACACCCAAGTTACCCCTATCTCCCAACGTATACATAGTCTAAGTCTTAAATTTGCCAACAATCCTTTTAATGTATCCCTTCTCAACAAATTTTGCATTCCCCGAAATCCCAATATCCCATCTAAATATAAACACCCTTCAGTCACCCTACATCAATTCATTAGTGCGAATCATCCAGACAGTTAAGCTAGCTAGCAAAGTTATTTATTTTTTTACACTAAATTAGAGTCAAGACAGGGCAGAAAGACCGATGGTCGATAGCCCAAACGGACAGACTAACACATTAGATACGATTTGTAAATGTTTTTAACTTTGTATATATGTTCGAATAAAGATGTTATTCTCTCTCTATTGGTTAATAAATCTTGTAATCTTTTATATTCAACTGTTTTTATTCATTTATTTGTCAATTGATTTTTATGGGTTATGTTTATTTTAGTTAGTTTCAAACATTTGATTCTTTCATTTACATTTATTTTTTTTTCGTCATTAGTTTATAGCTTTTTTTAAATTAATTTTCAATTGTTTTTTGTTAATTTTATACTGTCTAATTAATTTTTATCTTCTATTATTAATTTTAAATCCTTACTTATTTTTGAACTATCCTTTTATAAAAAGGAAATATTTTAAATTCAATTTTAGCGATTTTATAAAATCAAATTTCAATTGTTTTTTTTTTAATTTGAAATGTATTTATTGCCTTTTTTAATTTCTGGTTTAAATTGAATTTTTGAGTTTTGTTAATTTTTAAAAAATATTTTGTTGCTTTTCTCCTTCAACTGTTTTCTAATTAACTGATGTTTTTACAGTTTAGTTATACTTTTCTAATTATTTGTTTATCAATTGTAATATTTTAACTAGTTTTGTTTATTAATGGTCAGTTTTTTGTCATTGATTGTATTTTATTAGATTATGTTAAATTCAAATTGATTTAATAAATTTTCAATTGAATTTTCGTTAAAAAAATAGTTTTCAATTGTTTCTTAGTAATGTTTACTGTTTTTTCTATTTATTGAATGGATTAAAAAAATATATTTATTGAATTTCAACTTGTTAATCAGCTATTTTTTTAATGTTATGTAAATTATTTTGTATTTATTCTACAGGTATGTTCGTTTTTATTTATTTCGTTCACACTTAACGTATCAAGGTATTTTAGTTTATTTTCAACTGATTAAATTAATATCAATTCACAACAGTTAATTGCTTTACGAAATTACATTTTTTTTTCACTGAATATCTAACGATTTTCTATTGTTTTATTAAACATGTTGTTAGCTGCTTTCGACAACCCTTAATTCACGAATTTTCCGTTTGAATTCAGCGTTCTCTTGACCTACCTCATGAAACCATTGCTTAAGCCAACGTACCCACATGCATTAACCTAGCGTACTCTTGACCTACCCCAACAAACTGTATATTGACCTAGCGTACTCCCGACCTGCATGAATGCATAAACTATTGAGGTAGATCAAGAGTACGCTAGGTAAATTTCTCATTTATTACGGCAGATCTGGGGGATACTGAATTTATTTAATGGGCGAAAACAGTACACTTTACAATATAAAGTGTATTTTTTCTTACTAAAATAAACTGTTACCTAGTAACGATTGCCACCATCGTCTTTACTAAATTAATCTATTTATGAACTGGAGCAACGGCTTCCTGAAGATTTACCGCGCCAACTGCCTCTTGGAATATTCGGGCGGTCTCAATGGATACGACAACTTCCTGGGCCTGCTTCGATCGACTGCGATGATTAACATACTCTATCCCCCTTAGATGTAGACCAAGACGATCCTCTAGGAAGCGGTGTCCGGGTATAGGCTTCCTAAGTAGATTATTTTCAATCGCTGATGATTCTTCTTCACTCATTCCTAAATGTAAGTAATTATTAATTAAAGTTCTAATGGTGATTGGATTTATATAATACCTTTAGGCGAGCGATTTCCTTCTGTATTTATTTTAAAACATTAGAATCACTTAAATTTTACATATAAAATGGTGTGATTATAGCGGGTAAAGTAGGGTTATGTAAATGACGATAATTCTTCATGTGATTATTATTGTAATATATTGAAAACGAACATCCTTACCTAATAACCTCGTTGGGCCGCCCTTCGCCATTCTACTTCTTAACCTTCAGGCAAAAAATTGTTATGAATGCTTTAATTGCGCTGTAAAAACGGTGCACAGGTGATGACGTTTCGTGGAAGATAAACAAAAACAATTTTAGCATAGGTGGCCGGTCAGATGGAAAACATAAACCACTCACATGAGGGCGATTAACGACGCCATAATGAAAATGATTACCAACCAAGCTGCACTAACTATAATACATAACCTTTATTTTTCATATGAGTTTATGATTAATAACGATTGCAAGTTTCCCGACGGATAAAACATATAGGTAAGCATACTATTATAAATTACAATACAATTAAAAGGCAATGATGATTATAAAATTAACAAGTTAAGTTATGCACACACAAAAATACTGAGTTTAACTCACCGTTAGTTTTCTTTGTTAATTGTAAATGCACTTTTCCTTGGGGATTTTAATACATTCTCTTTTTTGTAAAGAAAAACTATAAAATTTCTTAATTTCAGAGAGAAAATTATAAATACAAATCTTGAATGGATAAATTTGACAATTGAAAATTGTTTCAACGCCTACCACTAAAAATAAACGATAATCAATTATTTCAATAATGCCCATACTTTTTTATATTAACACAATAAATAATAACGTATACTTATTTTCTTAAATAAATAAAATGTAGTTTGGTTTTTTAAAGAATAATCATAGAAATATCTCACAGTTATCTATAAACATAATATAAACAGGGGGGTGGGGTGTTTAATAATGTTATTGTCGTTAATGTTTAATAATGTTATTGCTTAATTAAATTACGTCACCCATTCAAATTAATCAATGCACATCACTACGGCATATAATAATGGCTTTATATAACGTAACCGCGCTAAGTATGTTAAATTGCAATGATTAAGCGATTGTGCAGACATGCACATGCAAGCAGTGCCAATTTTCCACTTTGGCAGTGCGGCCTTTAATGCCATAATGCATGTATCGTAATTAATTTAGCCGTGTAATAGGGCAATCCTCGAGGGGTGGATTATTGGAGTGGTCTGGCGCCCCCTCATCCCTCCATCTGCCGTGCGACGAGGGACCGCGCCACCCCATTATTTCTTTTCGGCCATCCAGTGCACAGGACCCGGCGGCGGTGTTTACAAATTCTAAGATTACCGGTAAACTTTCTTAAAGCTCGCGCTACGTAAAAGCTCGCCCTCTTTATATATACGTCTATGCCGCGTCATAATGGAGCCCACGACAGGTTCTCCTCTTACACGCAACTAACTTTCGGTCTACCATTTTATAATCACGCCCGCAAAAATATTGACGTGGCTGACAAGTTTACTGGGAAACTTATGGAAGTTTTTTTGGGGGATGAAGACGAAAAAAACTTATTCCTTGTTATAAGTTGTTCATTTTGGCTTTCTTTTTAATTAAATTTGATATGTAATACTTCTCTTGGGGATAATTTAGATTTAACTATAAGCTACTTAAGACATATGCATTACAAAATTAACTTCTTAATTAAAACATAAAAGCAGTAATAGAAAATTATAATATAATTTCGTCATTACAATCCTTTTTCAGTTTCACCAAATTAAATCTATAAATTACAATTATAAACATTGAATTATTATTCTTAGAATCTACGTTCCTGATAGAAAATTCTAAAAATCTGTGTTCCTGATGGGAATTTTTCTATAAGTCATTTTTGATTATGAGAGCTTTGACGCTTTGAACATTTAATTTTTTTATTTTTTATCAATCTCCAAGAAAATACATAATGTAAAAACATGAATCACTTAATCTATGTGAATCTAAATTATGTATTCTTAAAATTAATAAACACTGAAGTATACTCGGTTGCATATTTTCGTATAAAATAACCTTGATTAAACATTCTACCTTTTAATCATGATGATGATTGCGACCTTTATTACGTGGCAATTCATGGTGTAAACACATAAATAACACACTTACTACTAAAATTTTAGTAGTAAAAAAACATAGTAAGTGTTTTATTTAAGTGTTTATATTCTATCTTTTATTGCAAAGTAATTAAATACACTGCAAAATAAATCCTGTACTACGAACAGAAGTGTAATATTTTATCCATATTCCCTAAGCCTTTCACGTAAAATTCGTTTACTATTCCAGTGAGATTAGAAAAAATTAAATATAAGAAATGGTATTTAAATTGTCTATGTGTATATTTGGTTGCATAATATTGTACGATACGAAACTAAAACACTATGTTTTTACCACTTTTAATAAAAACTACGTAAAGATCGAAACCGATCCATAGCTGTTGTTGACGGGGAACAATAATTAATGTTTAAAAAACTAAGTAATTGTTTTAGTTTATTATTTATTATGAGTTACTATATTGTAATGATCAACCTCCCGATTATTAATGTACGAATTTATTTCATTTAACAAGTAGATTTTTATAAGTTTGATATCCCTTTCTTCTATATACAGTGAAGAAATGGATATCTAACTTATAGTATTAGGTCTCCTTAGGTAACTGGAACATACCAACAGAAATAACAATTTATTGTCTACTTATAATACTATTGTATTTAAAATATGCAACTAAACTAAATATACAAAGCCCACCTTTTTGTTACAAATGGTGTTTTGAAAAGTTATGCAAACAAAACAGTCATAATAAATCTAAGCTGATTCCCCTGTTTAGAGTAACTTAAACTTGAGTTATCTGTAATTTTAAATGTTCACTGTCGAATCGCACCTAGAAGTTCAAATTAAGATTTGGTAAAAGTTATAAAACACCACATCCTATAGAAAACGTACATTTGGCTGCATAATGATCTATGAGCTTACTTTCTACAACACTTCTTTTTTTCACATTAAACAGTTTTATTGGTAAACTAAGTATAAAATAATAATAATTGTTGGCTTACATTGTTCATGTATTATTATTAAGAATAAACGATCTAACACAGCCTACACTGTTAATTGAACATTTAACTTATTTTACAAATCGACATATATATTTGGTTGTATATTTCTAGGCACTTAACCACTATAATTAAAAAAACATAGTTAGTGTTTTAAACAGTGTTCATTATTATTTAATTACCACGTAGTGGCGGTAGCAACCATCATTATGATTAATTACATCTCTTCTCCACTGGAATTATTTTTCTATATAGAACAATAAATCTATTAGGTCCCCCTTTTAACCTATAACCTATTATTCATAATAATAAAAAAACTCGCTCGTTCCTCGCTCGTGTTTTTAAACGCCAGTTCGTGCAATAAAGCATCACTTTTTACACTTGTACCTTAAATAACTATTAATTCACGACCCATTATTAAAAAAATGGATGTATATTTGGTTGCATAATGTGAAAATAGTTTAGATTTGGGATTATAAAATTTAAAAAATAAGATTATTAAATTTCAGTGCTTTTAAAGTTTTATTCAAACATTCCCTATATTCGAGTATTTCGTTTATATTTAGATTTATGATATTTTATGAAATAGTATTTACATTTTTATTTGTAAATTTGTTTATATTTACTTTATATTAATCCTTTTGATATATGAAATATCTAATTATAACTCACGAAGTATTATTTAAACCAATCGATGTATATTTGATTGCATAATATGAAAATCGTAATTAAATATGCAACCAAATATACATCGTCTGATTAGAGATTATAACGTATGAAAAATATTAATTATATAGAAAAATACAATAGAAGTTTATAATTTAGGGCTATAATAAATCGGCCTTCCTTTATTGTACTTAAATTTTAATCATCTATATTTATTTGTACATTGTATCCGAAATGAATATTTATTGCCAAAGCTGAATCAATTATTCAGATCTCAATATGTGTAATCTTATAATTCCGCATTTCTGATATCAAATGAGTATTCGGTTGCATAATTAATAATTTAAAAAATAATAATTAAAAACATATAAAGCATTTAAATATTTATTGATTGATCTACGAAACAACTTGTAATTATATTTTCCAGTTTATTACTTATAGAAACAAAACAAAAGTTGCTTTGTAGTATTTTCCTAGTATTAATAAACATTGTATATTTATGTTTCGTTTTGTTTTAAATTATTTTATTTATTTTTATTTAATTTTCTACAATCTGAAGGGATTTGATAGATTTTATTATTTGGTTGCATATTTATATATCAATTTAATCTTATTAATCATTTTAGTTATATATAAATCGTATTGAAAACTGTTTCAGTATTCAATTAGAAGTAAATTTGAATTCTAAAAGCAAGTTCTGTATATTATATTTTAAAACAAAATAATCGGTGTAATATTATTAATTATTCAAGTTGTGCACCGGGGAATTACTTATGCATTAATTTTATAAATGTGAAAGTGTATTTGGTTGCATATATTTGCTGACTAACTTATCTAGATTTAATTTATTAAAAATCATTAACTGCTATTTATGCTGGTATTGACAACAAACATATAAATATTGCGAAGAAAGGGATATCTAACATAATATATCATTAACTGTTATTTAAATTTTATACTTACTTTATACTTTATTACACTTTAGCTTCCTTTCTAGCAAAATACATAAGTAAATACAAAAACATTATATAAAACATACAAAAATTCATGAAAATGGGCGGAGGTTTGTATTTGGTTGCACTATTCTCAACTCAAACCAACAATAGTGGTTAAGTAATTACCTACAAAAAAATATGCTAAACCTTATTTGACCCACCTTATGTACATAAATTCATTTTATTCTATTCTAAATTTAATTTTTTATTCTGACATGTTATAGGTTATATTTATTTTTATTTTTTCTTTATTGACTTATTTGAATATATTGCCAATAAAATCGCTAGAATTATTTAAAAAACTTCTCAAAATCTCCTACAATTATAGTTTTACGTTCATTATTGATCAAATGAAGATTAGAATTAATTTAAAAGTATTAAAAATGCAATTTTAATACTTATATATATATTTAATGTATACTTGCATATTTATGGATTTCCAAATCTTAAATATACAACCGTAAGAGCATTGGGGTTATAAATTATGAAAAATACAGTAATTACTTAGGATATATTATCTAAAACCTTATTTGACCCACTCTACATTAATTATTTTGTGCTCTTTCTTATGACTTAAATTTAATTGTTTGTCCTAAGTACATTGATGTATTTAAAAAAAAAATGCTAGTATCGACTAATTTAAGTATACAACCAATAACGCCTCTAGAATTTATAAGAAAATAATATCCTATAATTATAATTTTACTTAAAATTTGTCGTTGTCTGTCCAATTCAAATTAAAATTAATGAAAATAAACGAAATAGTTTTTAAATTTTATAATTGTATATTTGGTTGCATATGTACGAAATTCTTAATTAAAATATGCAAGTAAATAAGCATCTAAGTTTTAAAATAAATAATCAATAATACTTTTACTTAAAATTTGTCATTGATTATCCAAACCAGATTAGAATTTCATGTACAATTACAATTAGAGACAGTTTTTAACTGTTTAATAAAATATATGCAACCAAATATTCATTGTGGTTATTTTCAATTAAACTTCTGCCTAAAACATCCGAATTGCAAATATTAAACTGTAGAATCACGATATCAACAAATGAATTTAAACAGGCCTTGGCTTATAGACACAAAATGGTTAATTGCATGAGTTCTAGAATACTTATGAATTAATGTGTAACAGGAATAATTTATTTATTTACAACTTGTCCACCTTCTTTTAACCCAAGTTACTTCAATCAAAAGTTATTTGCTGTTGTATTGAAGCGGAATAAATAATAATATTCTGAGTACCTACTTAAATAAATACTATATAATATTTTACCTGCAAAAACGCTGATAACGATTAAATCCCGTTCATGATAACATTAACAATACAAAAATCCTTTGCCATCATCCATAACATCATTAAAACGAAAATTAATGTCGGCCAGAATCATAGCCAAAAAATTTGTTATTTAACATTTCCTGTTTTTAATCAAATACATAACCTTAAATTTACTGTCACAGTCTTACCAATCGTAATCGAGGTCTTAGGAACATTTTTTTATGATCTCAGTATTTTTTTTATTTGTTGACGAAGTACAAAGAATTATTTACGTATATTGCTTTATTAATTAATACGATAAAAAATTAGTCATCAATTTCTATACAATACAAAATAATTTAGCTTTGGACAGTGGATACCAAATCCATCACAATAACATTCAATTGACGGGCGATCACGAGCGCTTGCTCGTCATCATATTACATGCAGTCTTAATCGTCGAACTACTCGGATGGATGTTCAGAGTTCTCAGGTAGTTATAGAATCGGTTTCCTCGTTTACGATTGTTGTGCGCACGCTCACTCTCAGTCCTCGTTATGGTGCGCAGCGCTGGGAAGTAATCAACTGCAAATGTTGACCGGTGTACAGAATACGATGACGGGATCACGTTTAAATATTCATCCTCGCATTCTTGTTGTTTTGTACGCCACCTATAAAAAATGGAACTATTAAATTGATGGTAGTTATCTTTATTATCATTATTATAATCATTAAAAGCTAGAAATTTAAGGATATAAACCATTGTTCAAAAATATAAGATAGGTTTTGTTTCATCTTAAATAACAAATTATTCATTTCTATAGCACAGTAATGATCAAGTAGGTCAATTAAAAAGTCAATCGTGTTGCATTCCATATACTAAAATTTTATAAAGTAATCAACAAGTTGTTATTTCTGTTGGTATTTACAAATTACGTAATATAATTTGCAGTTCAACAAAGTTCTCCTTTTTATTTGTTGGGTCAGGTTTATTTGTTTTAGGATCCACCAAGTTGTTAAATAAAGAATTGATGGAAAGGGGGTCTAACCTCTTATATGCAAGTAAAGCCTTCCATTCTCGAAACTAGTCTCATATCAGCATGAACATTTTTAAAATCATTGTCAAAAATGATTGTTATAAATGTATGTAAGTATATGCAACCTAACATACATCCATGCATTTTCCAATGTACATAAATAAGTATCTATAACTAATATAATTACCTTATTTCAGATGCAACAGGCACCGCCATATTTAAACCACTGCAAAAGTCAGGATTGTGCAATCTGCAATACCCCTCGACGAGATCGTGACTAATCTCTTGAGTCAAACTCCGATCAGTTTTATAATCCACGCCGTCTTCCTTCAAACTCAGACCTTCCTTTACACCACCATCCCACCTCCTAGGGGTGGGCTCTAGCTCCCCGTCAATACCCTCCGATCGATTCAGTACGTCGTTAAATGATAGTACGTCTAACACATCGCAAGCTCTTTGCAGTTCAACAAATTCCTCCTTTTTGTTTAATTGTTTTTCAGTCTTAGGTTTTACTAAAATATCTGGTAGGTTCCACCAAATCACACCCGAATTTAGAGGAAATGGTATGGACCATTTGCACGGATTACAAATTATAAAAGATTTGATGCAATTATTTTGCACAGGGAATTTTTCTAGACTTTCAAGTTCTTCAAAATTACTTAGCGAGGAGACTGTGTCGTCCTCGTAAATGAAATCATCTAAAGTATTAACATCACAGTATTTTTTGTACAAGCTTGTTTCCGACATTTCTGACGTCTGATCTTCAGGATTACCACCAGTGTGCACCCAAAATTGTAGTTGAAGTAAAGTCCTACGCACATCACCCTTATTCCACTCTAATAATTCACCAATTGTACTCTTATCAACATGCACACCTTCCAACAAACACACTATTTGCAACCACGTCGCTAAAGCTTTCGCAGAAAGTGTTGTAAAATTCAACACGGGGTAAGTCGAGGTAAATTTTTGCATGTAATTACAATCAACGTTACTTGTTAGAAGAACTACGGGTCGTTTGCTGGTTAAGATTAATTGATTTAAGGCACTTATAAAACCTTCGTCTTGATCAAAAACAATATCCGCGTCTTCTATTAACAATATGCACATTTTGTTTTGTGCTTTGCTTTTAGCTTCTTGAAGTTCTTGAGGAATTTTTTCTTTATGTAAGAACGCAGCTAGTGAATTCGTTTCCTTTTTACTGACTTGGTGTGATTGCGTCGCCTCTTGCATATCTTGTAACAGTTTCTTGCCTAATATTTGAGGAATTATTAATACGAATAAGTTTAACATTATTTGAACTTACCTGTCCTCTTACTAGAAGCATTAATTTCCAAAACGTTAACGCCCAACTCTTGACAAACTGCGTAAACCGCGACGGATTTTCCAGAACCTACAGGTCCTTGCAATACCATAGTGTTACAAGGTAACCTAACACTATCCCTACTCTCACCATCGGTTGATTCAAAATCTGAACTATCACTACTACGCTGCTTTTTCTTAGACACCCTCACCTCCTTGCTAAATTCGATCCATCCATTTAACCAATCCCTCAGCTCGGATACGCTCTTGTAATTCCCAATGATGTCTTGGGATGATTTGGGCTTATATTTCTCCGTCCACATTGCGTAATCAGCCGGATTGACGTCTAAACTCGGCGTTTCTTCAACAATCACTACGTCGTCATCGATAACAGTTTTTTTCCGCGGCCTTCCTCTTTTGCGTTTCACTGGTGTTGGTGTTTTTGCAGGTGAGACAGGATTTGGTTTATCAAAACATCTCCCCGCCTTCTCACTTAAAAGCCTGAACGTTTTATACACGGGATATTTCGGATTTTCCATTTTTATCTCCTCTAATATAGTTTTATATTTTAAATTTTTAGTAACTGGTCTTAAGTTTAACTCTAAGGAATTTTCTGTATTTGCAGTTGTAACATTACCCAAAGACAACAAACCATGTTGTAAATCAATTTTTTCAGTTTGGATAAAATTTAATTCGACTGGAGGTAAATTCCACAAAGGTGATGGATTGGAATCTTTTTGTTGGATATGACTAATCAAAGGGAATACGTCGAAATCGATATCTTCAAAACTAAAATTCAATTTTCAATAGGTTTAATTTACTATAGTAAAAATTCTTACCTCTGTTGCTTCTCAGCAATTTTCTTAAGTGCATTAGGAACGCCACTCCTTAGAAAATCCAAGCGCGCTTGAACAACAGCAGGATCTTCCTTCGGTTTCGGCGCGGACTTCAAAAAAACAGGAGCCACTTTCTTCTCCTTATCATCCTTACAACGACCCGATTTAGTTTGGTTACTACTCTCCAAATCATCCTCAACGTAATTAACCACCGTTTTCTTCCTCGCACTCTTTCTATCTACATTATCATCAACAACTACGACTTCATCATCTTTAACAGTCTTATTTCCTGAATTATCAACGGGATTGTTAAGTTTACTCAATAGCTTACCTTTAATTGAAGCAAAACTTATGTTTAAATTGACAGTTTTTTTCGGTCTACCTCTCGATCTTTTACTAATTTTTACATCCGCTGAAGAATTTGTCGATTCCGAAACGTCAGAAAAATTACTACTACGACTTGCTTCATCGTCTGTAATATTAATTTTTTTTACGCCTATATTTTCATCATCAGTAAAATCATCATTGGACGATTCTTTTTTTAAACTCAAAGATTTCTTTTTCCTTCCGCGGGATTTAATAAATTTGACTTTTAAAGGCGTAGGTTTATCCTCTTCTTCATTTTCAAATACTTGAATCACTTCATTGGAAGTGTCTTTTTGCTTTACACCAAAGAAGTTGTGCAAGCCTTTTTGAACTTTTCCCGACTCTTGGGCGTCTAATTTCGAACGCTTATTCGGATTTGAATCTTCCTGATTGTTAACAAGAGAATCATTACTACTTTCCGATGTGGTTTCTAAATAAACGACACGTTTGCGTTTTCTACCAGGCTTCTTTTTCTTGCTTTGGTTTTCATCAACATCATCGGCGATTCCGGTCAGCATTTCCTTCATGAGTTTTGCTCTTGATTCAAGGACTTTCTCGGTGTATGCTTCCCGATCCTCCTCCTCTAATTTACGCTTAGTGCCTTTGCTATTATTCCATTCGGAAAACTGTTTTTTCCTCTTGGACAACTTCTCTTTCTTTTCCATATCCTTACTGTCCAAGTTTTCCTCTTCGGGCGATTCGGTGGGGACTTTTCCGGGGGAATTACTACCGATAACTTTATTCCTCTGATTCATCATGAATTGAAAGGCATTTCTTTGTGGTGTGGTTGGAATTTCAGCACTTTTCTCATTAGGAGAATTTGATGCAACTGGAGGCAAAGATTTTTCGTTTGGTTGTTTTAACTTGAGTGTAGTTTTAGACTTGATCTTTTTTGGTGTATTTGAAGATAAAGTATGTAATTCCTCTGTTGTAGCCACACTTGTTTTATTCTCTGTGTAATCATCCGAGACGGACTTTTTCTTTTTTGGTGTATTAGAAGATAAATCTTCTGAAGGTTTTTCCTTAGTTTTTGATGTATTAACATCCACTTTGGACCTCATCTTTTTAGGTGTATTAGATGGTGAAGTTAGTGAATCTGTTGCTGTCTGTTGCTGTGTATTAGATGATGAAGTTATTGTATCTGTTGTTTTTTGTTCTTTTGTAACCACATTTGCTTCCTTCTCTTCAGAGATGGAAATCACTGACGATTTTTCTTTGATTTTGGGTGTTTTGTTAACATTCCCTTTAGCCTTTTTCTTTTTGGGTGTATTAGTAGATGAAATAAGTGTATCCCCCGTATCTTGTTGGGAAATTGTTCCTTTTATACCCACACTTATTTCTTTTCCTGTGGAATCTTCAGGAACGGAAATAGTTACTATCTCTTCAGCTTCTTCACAAGATATATCTTCAGTTTTTTTGTTATCTACTGCAGCTTTGGATCTATTAAAAAAAGAAGAGATATTATTGATTGTTTAGTGTTGTTAGTGCTGCATAATTGGACGCATATCTATTATTTCTCATGTTTTACTCAAAAATACTTAAAATAGCGAATTTAGCGTTTATAAAATAACGAAACTTATGATATTTTGTACTTTTTACGACAATTGATCATAAATACTATTATAATTTTTTTTACGGACGTACGTATTTATGCAACCAAATATACATCTTTTGTTAAATTTAAAATTTCATGAGAAAATTTGAACAAAGAATATTGCTAGAAAATATATTTCATGAAATCATGTTAAAACTATAATGTATTTTTCTTATAACTTTAAATACCCTATAATATAATATTGAGACATATATTAGCATAAATCAAACAACTGATTGAAAATCTACATTCTATAATGAAATCAATATACACATATTCATACCTAAAACTTTGAAGATAACATTGAATTAATTTGATAATCAGGACTCCAAACTATTAGGATTTCTCAAAAATACTGCAGATTACACAAATAAAAAGTGATGCATATTTGGTTGCATATCTACCATTTCTTTTGTAACTTATAATTAATTAAAAATAATAAATTAGGTTATGTAATAACTTTTTGTTTTTTGAGCATATTATTTAAAATTTACACCTAAAGTACTAAATTTTAACTAAAACAATCCCTAAATTTTAATTTTAATTATATTAAATACACTTACTTTTTTGAAGATTTTGGTGACATAAACAAATTACTCGACAACTTCAACTTATTACACGCGTCCTTCGGCTGCTCCTTCCTTTTCAAACTGTGATCCGGCGGCGTTTTTATCTGTATAAAAGCATTCAATTTACTCTGCTGGCTGCAGTCCTTGAACTTCTTCCCCTTCGGACTTTTCTGTGAAAGCCGTGATTGCTTTTTCTTTTTAAACTCCTTCTTCTCAAAAGCGTCCTGACTATCCTCACTATCCGTGAAGACTATAACTGGCTTTTGCTTTTTGGATTTCTTTTCGTTATCCTTTGGAGAAAGCATTTTTATCTCCACCACATCTTGACTACACTCACTATCACCATTAATTAAATTATCATCAGCATTTTTAATAATGACCTCCTGACTATCTTCACTATCAGTGCAAATTATTGGTTTGCTAACCTTTTTGGATTTCACTTGTTCTTGAAAGTCTTGACTATCTTCCGACAATATTATATTTTGTTTATCATTTATTTCATTTTCATCACAAACACTTTCATTTATATTATTATCATCTTTAATTAATGTAGAATTATTGTCACAATTTTCTTCATGCTTACAATTATTTATACTAGTATTAACGCTATCATTAACACAACTTTGAATCTTATTAGATTTATTATTACCATCATCGACGGTAATCTTATTACATAAAAAGTCTGTTATGTTACCTTGTGTATTCTGCCCCTTGTATGGTTTATCTGGGGAAATTATTCGTAATCCATTAGACAATAATTCGGCTACATCTTTGACGAGAGGATCAGACGCCTTCCTTCGCTTTTTCAATCGATTTCCTTTCTTACGGACTTTTTTATTCTCCTTTTCAACACCACTTTCATAGTGTGGAATTGGTTTCCCATCAACTTCCACACCATCAAGTGAAAGTTCTTTTAGTGGGGGGGCAACAACTTTTGAGTCCTGAATAGTGTCCAAATCACCAACCTGTTCATCATTCATGGTAAAATTAACACTTAATCCTGTAATGACTTATATCAACGTAAGAGATCTACGCGGTGCAGTTGCAATTTTAATAATAGACACGCTTTTATAGTGCCCTAATTCTTTGGCGGGTAAATTTTGACGGCAGCATTTTAGGTTACGTGTATAATATAATAGAATGCAACATTAAAGATACGCAAGTTTAATTTTAATTCATCACCACTGTCACTAGAGCGCTGATGGTGAATTTTAATTTTAAATTTAAAGCATATTTATTATTTCAATTGTATTAATTATAAATACTACTTAAAATATAGTAAATTTTTATGTAAGTAATTATTTAAAAATTACAGGAAAGACTTTTTATTAAAACAGGTTTCTTTATCATTATCAATTTTTTCTATCTATAATGCATTATCATTGATACAGTATTTTAAAAACATAACCCCAAATGTGAAAAATGTTAAAATCCACGCTTCGATTATTTACCAGCCACTATAAAGTTTATTTATGCAATTTAAAAAATTACAGCGTTGATGTTAACCAAGCGATTATTCCGAAATACAATGTCGAAGAGAAAATACTCAAGGTGGCCATTATTGGGACCCCAAACTCAGGCAAAAGTACTCTTATTAATAACATAATGGATCGTAAAGTAAGTCTTTTTTTATAAATTTAAGTACCACTTAATTAACATACAGTTGTGTATCTTTACATGAACTGTTGTTATTTCTTGTACTGTTTACTGATGTTATCTTTCCAGAACAAATAAATGTATATAGCAAAGGTTAATTACTATTTACTGTTTGTAAATAATAAATAGTTACAATGATGATTCATGTTTGCTTAATATCCTCAAATGTATATATTTTTCTTCATTTAATAAATAATCAAGTGATCTTTAAAATAAAAATTTTAATATCAAGTTGGTCTTGATTGTTATTTTTTTTGTTTGTTTGTTTGTTGAAAGGTTGTTGTTAGTTTCATTTCGTTTGCATCATAAGAAAATATTATTGAATATTGTGAATGTTTAGGTATGTGCAGCTTCCAAAAAGGTCCACACAACGAGGACGAAAAGCAGTGCCATCTTCACAGAAGGTAATTCACAAATTATCTTCCTGGACACGCCTGGTTTGGTCAATCAGAAAGAAGTTAGGAGGTGAGTTTCAAGTTTTCATTTGAGCAATTGTTAACAAACAAAAGTTGGTTAAAGGTTTAAATTAGAGAGAGCATTTTCAAAGGATTCTAAGGCATGTTTACACGAAGCAGATATCATCGGGGTTATCCATGATGTCAGCCATGCACCAACGAGGGATCGATTGGATTTGAAGATTATTTATATGTTAGAGGATCACAAGAAGAAGCCAAGCTTTTTGGTTCTAAATAAGGTACATAAAATAGTTTTTAGTTTTATTTAAAAAATTATTTATATCAATTTCATTAATGAGAATTTTTGAGTAAAATACACTTAACACACTTATCCATTTAACTGTTGCTCCGTTTTGAAAGTGCGAATTTCTGTGTGTCACGAAAACCGATCAATGACAAGAATACTCGTCAAACTCAGTTAACTGGTTATAATTAACTGCTCACTTAACCTGTGGTCAAACATTTTAAAACTATAAAGTTGATGCTTGTTGTGCTATACTCTTGATAGAAAGAGATATTTTAAAACGATATTTGTTTTAATTAAAAATCACTTTTTATTAATTCAAGTAAGAAGAAAATAAATCAATCATTTGGTGACTCTTCATGATTATTTATTTATTTTTATTTAATCTTTAACCTCTAATATTTCTAGTATTAGGCTTATTAGTAAAAATAAATATTAAAAAATATTATCAAGTGTAATTTAATTTAAATCTTCATCAGTTATATTTATAATATTGCAGATTGATATGCTGAAATCTAAAAGAAAACTACTAGACGTAACACGAACATTGACCGAAAACTCCATAAAGGGTGAACTGGCGCCCAACTGTGTCCCGTTAAAACCGGACCCGAATCGAAATAAAGGCTGGCCCCACTTTCACGACATATTCATGGTTTCGGCCTTAACAGGTTTGTAAATAAATAGCTGCTATTTAAGGGATAACATTTATGCGATTGATGATTTGTATGAAACGTAAATCTTTCAGGAAGTGGCCTAACAGAAATTAAGGATTATTTAGTAGAAAAATCGTTGCCGGGAAAATGGCTCTATCCGCCGAACATGTGGTCGGATCAATCACCAGAAAATATAGTCATCAACACTGTTAAGGCGAAATTCCTGGATTTTCTGCAGCAAGAGATTCCCTATCAGATGCAGGTGGAAATGGAGTTTTTTGAAGTTAATCAAAAAGGTAAACAATTTTATAATAAGGTGTTTTAATTTAATTAACCTAAATCAGTATTATTGATATTCAATAGATGGCAGTAAATGAAATAAAACATTTATTTTTTTGTTGACTATATTTTCAGCCAGATCGAATATAGCTTCAATTTTTAAATAAAATTAATGATACTATAAATGAAAGATTGAGTCTCCTTTCTTCACAAAATTTATTAAACAAATTAATGATATTTCTTAGAACTTTGAAGCCTACTTCTGGCAGAACCGTAAACTTTTGGGTATAAATAAGTTGTATTAAATCAAAATGTTTTAATTACTGGAATCTAAACCCTATACTCTTAATGGGAAGGAGGGTTTATGATTATAAATCTCTGAAATCTATGGTTTATTTCCCAACATTAACACTCTGAATATTTAAACTTATAACACTGCTGTAACAGTATTAATAATTTGGTTTTATTTTGGTGAAATAATAACAATGATTGACTCAAGCTTTTTGTTGTGGCGCCATCTATCGACTTACTAACTAAGCGATATTTGTTATTAATTTCAGGTGGAATAAATTGTGTGGTATTAGCGAAATGCAAGACTGACCGTATAGCCCAACTCGTTTCTGGTGCGAGTGATGGACGTATCCGTCAGATAACTGCGAGCGTCCAGGCGGACCTTCAGCACACCTTCCAGAATTTCGTTCGTATAAACATAATCGTTTTGGGTCCTCCCGATGAAAAGTAGAGTCGTTTTATGTAACAATGTATAAATATTTATTTTTAAAAAGCGTTTTAATACTATTTACAAATAAGGCCCCCATCCGATGTACATCTGGCATAGGTTATCCAAACTGACGGCTTCGGATATTAAGAAGTTTGCCTGCCCCTCGACGGATAAGGCGATGGAATACGTTCTGCTCTTGGTGCGTACCTTTCCTTGCAATCGATACTGAATTTCATTGATATTTTCCCTGGCCTAAAAATTGTTTTATTTTTTAAAATATAATTTTATTATACTTTTTATTCCTTACTGATTCATTAGTCCTCTCTGAGAGTAAATTACTGGACGTTGCCTGCGCGTTCCTCGGCCAGGAAACTAGAGGATCGTACACGAACGGTGTTACTATCGAAATTAACGTTTCCTGGTGTTTCCTCAACACTCTCAGCGTACAAGCGCAGGATTTACGAAAAACTCCTTCAACTCCTAGAGGCCCCATTGCGGCGACCATATTCTGTGTAAGGCGGAAAGGTACGCGTTCAGGCCAGTCGAAATGCTCACCTAAAAATTTAATTTCAACCCCACGAATAAATTGTGGACGAACGTACCCTTATTAAATAAACAATTAAAATCAACATGTACAGTATCACCCGACGTGGAGTCCAGCTGTATGTTTTCACCGTGGCGATCGCCTAAACCTAAAATGTAACCCACCATGGAAATGACTGCAGTTGTGTGAATGTATGCAGTCCGTGCGGTGAACCATCCCTAAAATTCGTTTGGGTGGAAAGGGGTAATCGTTAAAAATATGATTACTTACTTGCGCATCTGGGAATGTTTTTCTAAACCAATCGCCTAGAATTGGTGGATGCCTTGGAAGTAATTTATTGAGGAATATTTGACGTTTTGTTTCTAAGGGATCGGTTTGTCGGCAGCAGGATTCTTTCAATTCTTTACTTTTCATACCTAATCCTATAAAAATGCAATGGTGTACAAATCAATATAGCAACAGGTAAGTTTCAAGTAGTTTGAGTAAATTATCTTAACTTAAAGTAACTTACCCTTGATAAGGTCACTGTTTTAATTTTACCCTTATTATTACTAACCTCTTTGTTTATACAGTGTCATAAGCACCGGCCTCAATCCGACCAAATTTTGCACCCACTCGATAAGTCCGCACTCTTCGTTCAAAGGTGCGACGCTGTACAGCCTAATGTTCAGTCGCCGCTGCCTCGAATCGGCCTCCCTGGACAGCAACTGGTTGACGATATCGTTGAACTCCATCAGCCGGAAATCCTTCCTCAGATCGTCCTTCGGCTTCAGCATCTGGATGTAGCCCTTGCCGTCCGAACCCCTCAGCGTGATTTTCCTCGGGCGCTGCAAACTCTGCAGCAGCGTCATCTCGTCCTCGATGCCGACGATGTGGACGTAGTGATTCGGAAACGGATTGTGCTGCGAATTGCTGAAGTCCGGATTGGGCAGGACGAGCTTCCTGAACATCTGCGTAGGTACCATTATCTCGCTGAAGTCCTCCTTCGAAAGCATCCTATTTAAATAATTAAATATTCATTAGTAACAAATCATAATTATTAGTCTTCTTTTTTTCAAATAACTTTAAATTGTTTCTGCTTTAATCGATTGTCAATTGTTTTTGTTTTGGTATTTATCTAACAATTTTAAAGGTTCTTTTCCGTTGTTACATATATGGTAATAATAGCTACTTTAAACTATAATAAACCAGTTAACTTAATATGGTCTTAAAAATATAATCATAAATTTATTCTAGCGTACTCTTGACCTACCTCAACCAACAATGCAATGACCTTTCGTACTCCTAACCCGCCCGAATAAATTACGCATTGAGGTAGGTCAAGAGTACGCTAGAACAAGCGAACAAATGGGCGCTAGGTTGACGCATAATTTATTGGTGTAGGTCAAGAGTACGCTCGGTTAATATATTATTTATTGAGGCGGAATAGAAATGCCTTACTTTCTTTTGGTAGTTTTGCCTGTGATTTTTTGCTAAAACGTAACAAAATCGATTTTTACCTTTTCAAACATTTGGAAAATTTTCTTGATGATACAAAACTGGCCTCAAAAGAGGCTTATGAAAATGAACTAGTCATTTTTAACCAACAAGTAACAGGACTATTTCAATCGCAGAATTATTAAATTACTTTCAAAATGTCTAAATCGGATAATCCTATCATATCGAAATGAAGGGCTCGTAACTTTTTACTTCACTATGGTGAGTAAAAAATTGTGATAGGGATGGGTTACAAGAATTTATTACTGTTTGAACTTACCTGGGCAAAGTCCGCAAGAGCGTGTTAACACTGACTTGGTTCACGTTATCGCTGATCCTCTTGTTGCACAGCTCGATCAGTTTTTCGGCCAGCTTTGTGAAATCCGTCACGAACTTGACCATCGTCGGATTCTTCAGCTTGCTGTCGCTGAAAATCTCGGCGCATCGTTTCGTCCTCATCGGGCAACTCGACTTGATCACCGAAATCATCATCCACAACGTCTGTTGAGGATATTTTACCACGAGCTTGATGAAAATCGACTTTAATTCCATATACACCTGAAATATAGATTTTAAATTCGCTTGAGTAAATATTCTATAAGTACGTGAAAATTGATAAATATTAAATTTAACAGTAAATATTCAGACTAAGAAGTTAGATTCGCGCTTAAACTAGCGCCCTCTATCAAATGACAGTCGAGATATTAATTAAATTCTAACTAATAGCTAACAGAAAACCCAGTTTGTGTGCTAACTAAATTGAATGGAGTTTCGGCCACGGTAAATAGCGTTTCCAAAGTAATTAAGTGTTTTATTTTGTATTTTAGAATGTGTAACAAGGTAGAGGCCTTAAATTTCAATAAGGTTAATAAATTCGCATATGAATAAAGTTTGGTACTAAAACGATTAACATACTTCTCTTTGTGGGTGTGATATTCTGGAGACCAGTTGTGAAAACGCCGTCAAGAATATATACGCGGGCAGTCTTTCCAAACAGTTATCGATCAGTTTGGTCATCTTCAGGAGATTGTTCTTACGTTCCTCCTTCACCTTGCTGAGGCTCACAGATAGTAAACGCGTGCCGTAATCAAACCAGATGCTGAGGAGCCGCGGCAGCGACTGGTAAACGTAGCTGGTGCCGTACTGCAGCGACTTCCCGAAACAATTGATTATGTGGATTTGCATGTCGCTACCTTTGACGTCTTTTTCTTCGTCGGTGAAGCGTTGCAGCATCCGATCGTAGTATTGACCTAAATAAACCTAAAAATAATCAACATACATCGGGAATCAATAGGTAGTTATTATATATCAGGAAATTGTTGATTTAATATTTATAAAATCCATTTTTACCAAACTCTTCTCCCACTGCCTAAACATCTCCACTGCTTCTCTGTAATGCTGGGTGTTCATATCGGTGTCAACATTCGAAATGACGTCGTTGTATTTCGCTATCAGCAATTTTGCTTCGGCGCAAATTTTTCTACAAAAAAATCGGTGATTTCAAGTTCAAGGTTTTTCAACTAGATTTTTTTCTAGTTAGCACTTACTTGTCTTCTATTGGCAGGTTGTTTATCTGCGAGTTCAAATTCGTTCCTTCTGGCATAAACTTGCACAATCCCCTCTCCAACGTCGTTAACGCTTGCTCGTATTCCTCGCGTATCCAATGAAGTTTCGCCTTTTCAAGGAATAATGTCTTTGGGGAATACACCTCGGCTTTTAATACGTACGTATAGGCTTGCTGATGAACCTATAAGAAATAAATTATCCAATTAAACGTTGAGTTAAAAATTCGAGTAGGTTCTTGAGATATTTCATAGGTGGCGCTAGTATCAATGTCAAATTTTTTAGTCGGCTATACTCCTATACTAAAGCCGACTAAAAATGTATCGATGTCTTCTTCTATGATTATTTTGAGTGATGAATAATTGCAGTTATAATGGTGAGGATGGCTAAGTTAAGTGGTAAGATTTTAAAATCTCGCCATCAATTAATTTACCTCAGTTATACGAGCATTCTCGACACTTCTCAGCCACGAATCGCCGAGGACCGTATCGAACAGTTCGACGGAATTGGGTACCCTTTCGCGGATGGCGTTCTTGGCTTGTTCGATGGCGACGCGTCTCAAGCAGAGGATCGGCTCGGTGATTCGCATCGACTGCTGGACGACCTTTAGCCTCAGGTCCCACTCCATCTTCAGCTTGTTGATAATCCCCGTGCACACGTTCGTGTCGTTCGGCCGCAGGAGTAATTCGTACACCATCTTCTCGACCTGCTCCAACTCGTTCAGCGCGTGCAAGCGGGATATGTAATAGTAACCGTGCTGATAAGCGCCCTCTTCTAAACTCGCGGCTCCCAGTGTGTCTACTTGAAGCAGTTTTAAGGATTTCAAGTGGGTTTTAAAATCATCTCTGTTACCTACAAAAACAAAGATGCTAATCAAAAAACTATAATCATAAATTAACAGCGATACATAGGTTTTTTTTATAATTTCATTAGAATCAGTTAAATGAACTAAACAAAATTATTCACCAATTATTTTAACCGCTTCCTTCACAATTCATTTTGAAAGTAATGAGTTTGTGTCCGAGATAGCTCAGGCTTATGCGAGAAGTGGTTAATCCCTTGATTACTTACCGTTCTTAAATGCTAATAACGACCTTCCGATCTGTACACCCCACGAATTGTTATCCTTCAATTCCGTTCTTTTCAGCAAGCTGTCTAACTCATCATACCTTCCCAGCCTCCATAAAGGTTCAGCCTGCGCTTCAAGCATCCAATTTTTATACTCTGGCTGCTTCTCGATGGTCCCTCGAGCGAAATTCAACGCCGTATTGGCGTTGTCTAAATCTAGGTAGCATCTGATCAATCCCTGAAATGTTTTTCAATCTTTATCAAAACTTAGTAATTAGTATTAGTAGTAACTTAGTATTAGTCAAACAATTGTTTCAAAATTCTGGTTGAGTAATGTGAAGTGTTCTATTTTTACTTATTTATAATAACTGAAGTAAGGAATTTTATTTCGTTCATCATAATAAACAATTGTTTGACACTGGAGGCGTTTTCATACAGATATAAAATAATATACTAAATCAGTCTGTTCTTTATACACTTTGTGGGATTCTAGTAAATCCATTTTGGTCCTTTTTTCAGCGAAATGGATTACCTGAACTACATCATCGCCAATTGTATGTCCATTTACAAATGTAAAAGCTTTCTTTATTTACCTGAATATGATTTAAATTTAACGGTAGCGTTAATCTCTCATAACACGCGGCTACATCCGACAACTTCCCAGCGACTTTCAAACCAAGTATCCTCTGTTCTAAGGTCGGTTCCGTCTGCCTGAGTGCGGTCACCCCAGCAACGCCATCTGGTTCGTCTAATCGGTAATAGATTTCCGCAAGGAGTGACAGATTGTCGTTTGAATAGGCCTTATTCTGGGCCATGTAATCCTCCAAATACATCAACGCTCTGGGATATTCGGAGCAGGCAAAATTACACTTCGCCAATTGCAATTTGCAAAAGCGAGTTAGGAAAACCTACGAGAATTTTTGATGATATTCATAATAATATTCTTTCTTTCATTAGATACCGTAAAAACAAACCTTAATCGTACGATAAATATCATTATCCCTTCCTGAATATCCTTTTTCCCATAACCACTCTCTCAACCACCTATCGAGGAAGTCCAACAGGACGAAGATAATCTTTATGTACTCCTCGTATTTGTGCGAATCTCGGGTTGATGTTTGGTCGAATGAAGTGAAGTTTTCGGCACGTATAGGTCTCACCTGAAATTACGCTTTTTTCGTTCTTCAATTTTTTGCGTTAAAATTTTAACTCACGTTTAATATACTCTCCGAAAGGTTACTTGTATTTTGAAAATCTAGAACCGCACGGAATTCTTTGTAGATCTGATCTTGTCCGTTTTGGGAACCTTCTGAGAGTCCGTGCAATAATATATAGGGGAGGAAATGCATCAGCGTCTTGTGGTCTTGCTTCATACTGGGTAGTAGGACTTGTAGATTGTTTTTCTTATCGGTTTTAATCATCGAAATCAGTGAAACCGTCCAACTAAATGAAATTTTGAAGTTTTTATATAAAGGTTTCAATATTTATTATGATTTTAAAATACCTATAAAGCCAGGATTGAAAAGTGGTCCCGAAATTCGAACCGTAAATCGGCGTGGCTGTAATGGTTTCTATATTTTGAGCCATTGTATACTTGGAAGATAAGAGGGGTAACATTAAAGCTTGGTGAGATTCCGGGAAGAGATTCCACAGATCGTGCATATTACTCGATTTATCCGGGGAAATGTCGTAGGTTTTTAAAATTTCTTGAATCGCCAAAGCAAATCTATCCATATTCTACAAATTATTATAGACATATAGCTTTTACTTATTAATGTAGGCGTTTTTACAAATTATAACATTAATATTAAGGATGAAATTTGTTTTTCTCACCTGAGTATTTTTAACAGCTTGAAGCGCTCTTATTAATTCATTTAAAGAAGACACTATAAACGCAGGTTCGTGAATGAAGAAATTAAATGAATACTCCTCTTGTGTACACCTAAAAAAACACATCATTAAATCATCATACAAATTTTAAAAACATCAACTTACGTCCTTGGTAAATGACTAGGTTCAATCGCCGCTAACTCCCCGATACATTCACCACACGCTAAACGTAATTCAGCGTCTTGATCCCTACACCCTAGCGTTAAAGTATCGATCAACTCCACCATAACACCATCAATTCCGTTATAACCCAACACCAATTGATCCACCTCTAAACGATTCTTTTCCAACAACCGTCTTAAATACTTTAAGGCGTAAATCTTCACCTCCACGGTCTCATAACTCAAATACTTTAAGAAATACTTTAGATGCTCTTTAAAAGTCTTCTCCTCTTGTATAATCTTCAAATGCCTGCTGATTATATCAACAATCTGATAATCCAAATCATCGAATTCGACGGCGAAAAATAAATCGGGGATATTATCTTTTAAAACCTTCTCATTATCCACCACTAAATACTTAAAAATACCATTGATCTTCTCAGAGTTGGTCTTCCTTAGAGGTAGTATGGAAACGAAAATCGTCGCCAGTTGCGGACCTAACAATTCTTTATCACAACTGTGCACGAACGCCTCCCACAAAACGCAATTTAATTCGGGGTAAATTCCGGTGTTTAGATTCAAGGCCGTGCGCAGCATGGCCATGATTTTAAAGCGTAAAGGAGATATGTGTTTCGGCCCCATGAACTTGAAGATCTGCGCCAGGCTCAGTAAAACTTGTTGCTTGTTGAAGTGCGGCGTTATTAGTTTAATGTCGAAATACTGTAGGACTCCTAGGAATTTCGGCTGGAGGAAATCGGGTATTGATGTGGGGCCTTCGGAATCTTCACGAGCTAGTTGGTTTAGGGCCACTAGTACACGTTCACGTTTGTCGTGGAAGTTTAATAGTAACTCATTTAGAATTATCTAAAAATTGAATTGAACAATCAGAGTTGAATTGAAATAGATTCTGGCTAATTCAAGATAGTTTTTAATTCACAATGGTAGAGGCTACTTCGTGATACACCTTAAATGAGTTGTAATTAAAATACCA
This sequence comes from Ontholestes murinus, assembly GCA_963969525.1. NCBI lineage: Eukaryota > Metazoa > Arthropoda > Insecta > Coleoptera > Staphylinidae > Ontholestes > Ontholestes murinus. Next base: position 6,085,076 of record OZ018395.1, on the reverse strand, counting down.
AAACTTTTGTTTTATAACTATATAAAGTAGTAAAACAAAGTAATCATGTTTTAATTACAACTAAAAAATATTAGTTAAACATACCATAAAATTCCTCTTTCTCAAACTAGACCCATCCATACCAGCCCCTCTTTCAACATACTCCATACACTGTTTATTATCCGCATTGTCGTCCTTCAGGAAGATATGCAGGAATATATAACCATACTTAGATTGTAGCAACTCGGACAGATCCATCTCGTTCATAGCGGCGATTTCTTCAATCAGCGCCTTCACCTTCGGCATCTTGACGACCAGCGTGACGATATGCGGCAGCAGATGTCTGGTTTCGTCCATCACGAAATGTTTGGAGCCGAAAAACCCGAACATCAACGACACGTTCTCCAAAGACGTGGCGATACTGTGACCAACCAGGGCTTGATTGATCGCGCACAGATTGGCTATCGGCTCGAATAGTTCCCTTCTATATTTCGTAAACAATTTTGGTATTGTCGTCGATTGGTTTCTCGACAGTTTCGTGAGCACACTAACGGCGAATAGTTTGTGTGTGGATGTTGGTATCATTACGAAAAACAAGACTAATTTGATGATATGCAAAGGGATGGATTCCTCCATAATACCGCTTAGATTTTCGATTGTTACAAGTAACGTCTCTTGTAAATCGTGTTTGGATTCGAGAGATTGTTTTACGGACTTTTTTAATAAAGTAAAAACTGTTGTTATTACATTATCTTTAACTTCCTTCTTTAACTCAGAATTATCCTGTAAGAAAATGAAAAGTTTTTTACATAAAAATAAGAAGGCTGTCCTTCACTTTCTCCAGATTGGTAAATGTGTACCTGCAGGACCCATGCATAAATGTATTTATTGTGCTTTGTTTCTCTTCTTAAATTAATCAAAAATACATACTACTATGAATAATGTTACTAAAATTTTAATTGAAGAGACCCGGGACTCTGAATGTGGGAGTGCAAGCGGGATTGGTCTTAACTATCAGAGAATGCAGTGGAAGTGCTAGCCGGAATGGTCCCTGCAGACTTACACATAATCGAGAAGGCCGAAGCCTACTGGTTAAGAAGAGGTGGACAACAACATGTATAGTCATTGATAGATAGGAAGCACAGAGATTAAAAAATTCATTAAGAATTACCTGCGTACAACTCAAAATATCTCTCAATACCACTGCAAAGACCTTCCTAATTTGGACGCTTTTATCTTCAACAATCCTCATCCACTTGGGTATCTGGACGTGGTGAAATAAAGGAACGTACTTTGATAGAATCGGTAAGGTTTTGATAGCATTTTTCTGGACAGTTTCATCCTCTGATTTCAATAATAAAAATATCCCCTTGATTAAGTCCATCATTTTCGATCCAGTTCCCAAATTGTTCAGTTTCCTATTGCACGTCCTTATCACTATCTGTTCTTCTTTAATGACTTCTTCTTTCGGTAAAAACTTAATCCTAGGATAGATTTCACCACAAACATCACGACTATTACTATAATCGTGTACGATGGAATGTTCAGTTAATAAAATTGTTAGAACATCTTGCAAGATCTCACTGCAAGGAGTCGAAATCCAATGACGCGGTGATTTAAAAAGTGGAACCACCAGTGAATCTATTCTGTCCTCCACTTTTTTACTGTTTGATAGTATACTTGGTATAGTTAGTATCATCTGTAAAAATATATAAGTGAGTGTAAACTACATTTTGCTCATCCATCACATGGTATAATATAATTAACAATGAGATAAATTAGTAATTAAAGCTATACAATGAATTAAATTCACACCTGTTGTGAAACATTTTTTTTAATAGTGAAACAAAACGAAAGTGTTCTAATTAGAAATTAAAGATTAATGAATGAAGCACTTCACCCATTAATCAAGTTTATCTTCATGTAACTTACAAAATCAAACTAGTAATTTAAGCCCTTGTTTTACTAGTTTCATTACTAATTTACCTAATTGCTCAATGAGTGCAATTTAAAAAAAAAATGGTAGATTTTAGATTAATGAATGATAATATTAATATTGCTTTGTATAAAATTGAAATATATGTAAAATAAGTAAGTAAATACTTACAATTTTCATCAATTCAGGATCCTTCATCTCCAAAACACCGTTAAAAATCTTCAAAAATAAATCCGCCATGACATCGAATGCAGCATCATTATTATTCAAACATAGAGACGTAAAAAAATTCCGCACTTGCTGCATAGCCTCGCTTAATTTCCAATCACACTCAGCACTAACCCTACACCAAACCTGCAGCTTCTTCTTGATACTAAACTCATCTGTATATCCAGAATAACTAACAGGAAGCACACCGTTTAGAAACACAAACTTTGTCAGGAATGGATAGGCGATGATTTGAAAATACTGCACGGTATTAACAGTCTCGCAAAGGATTTGTTGGCAACATAAAATCTTCGATACACTAACTGTAATCATGTTTATATCATAATCACTGGAATGATTAACGAGGTACGTTATTAACATGGGAAAAAAATCGGTTTCCTTCAGTAATCTGATGGAGATTTTCGTGGATTTATAAATCTTACACTTAATACTTATACACGTTTCCAAAAAGGTTACAATATCATTCAAGTCTCGATAACAATCAGTTATATCAGTGTAAGTTTGTTTCTGGAATATCTCTTCAACCTTATTATAAAGTGGTACGTATAATTCATGAAAACGAACATCAATACATTCATTTTCTCTCAAGTAATTACTTAATTTTTTAAGAATACTTTTAGAATTGTAAACGCAGGATTGTAAATCCTCACATGGAACAGAAAAATCATCCCCAGCACCTTTTAAACAAGTCGTTATTAATTGATCACCCACATCATATTTATTTTTGTACGCACAAGACAAAACAAATTCACAATTCTCCACTTTGTTTTTAACATTATCACAAGATAAAATATCGCTTGCAACTGCTTTAATCTCGCTGTACATACTTTCTGTAAGACAAAATTTATGCAACAGTTGTTCGAAGATCGAATGGTAATCATTCAACGATCTCTGTATATTAACAGGAAAATCATCAGAAATTTTTAATATCCTCGCATAAGTTTCCAAAACCTTTAGTTTTAATTTATCCTCACCATACTTTAAAACGCACAACAGGTGATGTAATATGTTGTAAACGTCATTTTTCACGTAGTAAATCTTTAGTTTATCCACTATGATTTCGTCTATGAATGTGTGCGTAATGTATTGCATCTGCACACACCTTTTTTTATTGGCAATTTCTAAAACCATTGGGGTTGTAATAAGCACATCTTTTAAGTCCTCGTGCTTTTCTGGAATGAACGCTTTAATAGTGATTTTTCCCTTATAGTCATCCACCATGTAATCATTCAATTGTTTCATGACTAATACGTACTCTGAGGTTAACTCGTGGTAAATATAACTTTCCGTCGTTAATAAGCCATGCAGAATTTTTTTCTGTGCATAAATTAATAACTCATGTATTCTAAAAAAAAAAAATAATAATAACATTTATTCAGCACTTTTGCTACATAAAAATATAGTTATAAAATTCATAAAATTAATATATTACGTCATTCTTTTTTTCTTCATAATAATGTATATTTCTGTTTATTATTGATGTTACTCCACTAGTTTTTATTTTATTTTTATATTGTATGACGTGTGTAAAACATTGATGTTAATACACTAATAAAGAATTTGAAATTGAATATATTAGCTAGCAGCATTGCTAAATAAAGATTATAATTACATGTTATTTTTGGTATATGTTAATAATCACAAAATGAAACTTATTTATTAAAAATATTAAAAGCTAATAATAAATATTAAAATAAATGTAATATAAAATTTCTCGTGAAATTATTATTGTTTCGCATACCTTGAAGATTTTTCCTGACTCAATAAATAAAAAAACTTCCCCAGTAACGAGATGGTAAAAGCCTTGTACTTTCCACACAATTCCCTATACTTTTCGTAAGATATCGTCGCATTCGTATTACATATGAACATTTCCAGAAATTCCGTTGACAACACGATGTTTTTGAAGAAGTTAAAATGCTGTTCCGACGACTCCACGTTTATCATCACCGGAAGGGTCTCGTTCAACGTTTTCCACATGGAAAACGCTGGTATTTCCTCGGTGTTTTCCATCATCGTACAAGACAGATTATTTTTTTATTTAAACAATAAAGACAACTCACATGGCACACACATGTAAACAATAACGAGAAAGTGGATTATTTTTAATAAATTAACACGTAAATAAATTAAATCATAGTGTTGGGGTTCAATGTTGTTTTCAATATAACCTAAAAAGTTTAAATATTTTCATCCGGTTTACCTCCAAAGATAATTTTAGGGGAAATTGATTAATTAATGTTGGTAGCTCTGATAATTTTATTCAAAATTTAATTTAACGAGGAAATAAATTATTTTGAATGAAATAACTTGTAAATAAATTAAATCATTTCGAACTTAATATTGTTTTCAATTAGCCTAAAAGGTTTAAATATTCCGCTTCGTTCTTTCTCTAAACATTATTTTAGGGGAAATTGCTTTATTAATATTGGTAGTACTGATAAATTGATTTGAATTTGTTTTAAACTTTTTGAGCAAAGATGGTGAATTGTGCAAACCAATTTGGGGTAAGAATTTATTTAAAACTAAAGTATTTACATTATTAATTATAATTATCATTATATAATATTGTGCTAAACTATTGTGCTCGGTATGGCCACTATATTAATCGTTTGTCAATGAATGTCATAAGAAATGCTTGTCTAATGCTCCTTATTGAATCAAACACTAGAAATATTGATACATTTAATTACAACAATTATTAATAATAATTGTTTAACTTTGTAACAATATCAAGAGAATAAAAAGTCTCTGCCATAACTTACAATATACAACTCCCCCGCCCCTGGAATTTAGAAATGTTTTATATTAATTTACAAATAAATATTAACCCTCAAAGTGTAATAATATAAACATTATATTTTGCTTTAATCAATTTATTGTAAATATATACATAACTTGTGAAATTAGCAACAGAGCTTCAGAGCAAAGATGTTTTAAAGTTTTCAAATCAGTGGGTAATGTGTCTTATTCGTTAATTAAATAATTAACACCTATTTATAAGTTATAACTGAAAATTTTTAATGTATTCTTTGCCAAATTTCCAAAATACATAGCCATAAATAAACGAATAACGAGGATAAAATTAATGTTTATTCATTAAATAATATTATAAGTACACAATAACGGTAATAAATTTAATTTTATATATCTATTTCATTTTAAGAGTGTTAATTAAATGCATAATTAAAACATTCGAAATCGGTGTGAATTAAATTAAAGCCAACTTCGTGTGATTCCAATTGTTTTGACATGTGACGCAACCATACGTACAAAAACGCACAAATAAACAATGCATTAATGAATACGTCCTATTTCGCTTTAATTAAGCGAATCAACGTGATTTGAACTTGATGCCCCCGTTAGGCGACGTACGCGGCCCCCGTTAACGCGACGCCCGTTTCGATCCGTGCGTGTACGTGTGTGCCTTTTTTTTTGTTTTTACAACGAAAATGGGTTAGGGTAATTAAGGAGGATGTTCGGTGATATGGCTTGGAACAATTGGCGGCTCGACTTTCGGTGGAGTTAGTGTGTGGTGGTGGAAAGATGTCTGGACACGCCGTTGTGGTCTGGGAGTACGAGCACCGGTCTGGATACTGGAAGCCGTACAGCCCCGCTGTTACCCAGCACCTGGAACGAGCTAACGTCAAGCAACTGACCAGGGTGCTGCTCTCCGATGCGGATCCCACCCTGTTGAACTATTATGTGAATTTACGGAGTTTAACACAGGAACTCGAGGATTCTGGTATGAATAATTAAATGAATCGATAGATTTTGTTTTTTTATTAATTATAATATTAGAGCTTTAAAACTTTCTTCTTTCTCCCCTTACAATTGCCCTTTCAAGGGTCAGATGAGATTGAAAACTAATTGTTTAAAAATGAGGATATATATAGTACATATAAAATTTCGGAGTTATTAGATGTAATTTTTGAAAATCAACTATTAATTTATAACGTAACTCATCCAATTAATTTACTTTACTTAATTTACAATTCTTATTGTTTTTTCTTTCCTTTTCAGTTTTTCTTTTTAGATTTCAATTGATTTTGTTGCAAATTTTAAATATAAAAAAAAATTCACAGTTTTTATAACAATAGTTTTAACTTTCTTATTTCCATTTTCTTATTTTGGCATTGTGTTAAAGAACGGAATTGATTGCAAAAGTCAAAAAAATTTCAATACAAAAATTTCAATTGAAAAATAACAAAATTTTCCAGATTTTTCTTTTGTAAAATTAATAATAAATGGAGATACAGTGTCTACTGATAGACACACTTATAGAAACATTTCAATAGGAGTCAGAATTATATCCTTTAAATTTCACTTTAAAAATTTGTTTATTTTTGAAACAATTTAAGGCAAAAAGGTAAGAAAGTCATATTTTTTACTTTCATAAATTTTTATTGTTTTTTCTAATGTATTAAATATTTTTTTCTCTTTGGCAGCAGTTAAACTAATTGTTCTATAATCAATTATTCAATTGTTTTATAATTTACACTATTTTTTAATTGTTTTTTGTTTGCTATGCTTCTTTATTTTTTCTAATTTCAAAAAAAGTTTTCTTTGCATTAAATTTGAAATATTTTTGGTGATTTTCACGATTTTTTTTAACAACATTGTTTTAACTTTCCTGTTTTTCGGTTATTTGTCAATTGTTGATTGTTTTTTAAGATTTTAAAATCATTATCTGTAAAGTAGTAAATAAATTTGCATTTTATTTTTGCTAGTTGTCAAAATTTTTGTTTTCTCTATGATTTTCCAAAGTTTCCTGAAAACTGATTTCTTTGTTTTCAAATGTAGCAGCAAATTTCAATTGTTTTACATCATTGAAATCGTCTCGAGTCGATTGACTTGGACAGATTTTCTTAAATAACAAAGTAAAAAAATTATCAAAATGCATTCTTCATCAAAGAAAATATGAGATATTCTCAGAAATTACTGACCAAATTAATAATAAAAAGAAAAAAAAATTGTTAATATTTTGCCATAGCCTTAAAGAAGGGGAATCGGTTGCACTAGTCATATTTTCTTCAGCTGGTTAAATAAAAAAAAGTTGAAAATCCGATCTTTCAGAAAACAAAACTATAGATTGTTATACAATATTGAAATCTTCTAATCTAAGAAAAGTCGGACGGCTTGGACAGATTTTCTCTATCTGTTCATTCAGTTGTAAATTTTTTTATTGAATTGTCCATTACTTAGATTATTGTTCTAAAAAGTATTCAATTATTTTATAAATTCCAATTACAGGTTTTAGTCAATTATTTTTGGTTTTAAAAGTTCTTTTCTGTAGAATGGAAATTTATTTATATTTTCTAATTCCTATTGGGTTTTACCCCATAACAGTTTTCACAACTTTTCTTTTTAAATTTCAATTGTTTTTGTTCAGAAATTTATATATCAAATGTTTAATGATTTTTATTCAATTGTTTTAACTTTCCTTTTTCCGGTTTGTTTAACAATTTTTCATTAGTTTTTAAGATTATAATTTAATTTTATTTGTTTTAATTTTGCTGGCTATCTTTTTTTTCAATATCAATTTATGATTTTCGTTTTCTAAGAAATGTCTTAATTGTTTCTTATTGAAGCAAATTTCAATTTAACTCTTCTCGTTTTGTGTTGGTTAAATGTAAATTGTTTCTTGTTAATAATTCCAGTGATTTTAATGATTTTCTAAATTGTGTATTTCTTAATATGCATAACTGAAAAAAAAAATAGTTCAAACATTTGTTTGTCTTGCTTTCGAATAAATATTTGTATTGGCCTGAAAAAAAAACTTATAGATAGTTTAAACAAAATTTATATTGTGTCTATTTGATTTCTAATGATTTCTTTAAGTGTAATCGATTTGTCTGGACAGATTTACTCTGCATGTTAAAATAACAATTAAAAAGTAGCAAAAATAGCTAAAAGAAAGTTTGTTTGTTTGTTTATCAAAGAAAACAAATTAAATTCTCCATTTTCCTTAGCTTAGCCTTAAATAAAAAAAAGTACAAAATTTTATATACAGAATTTCTAATTATTTGTTTTCTTCTAATATAAATTTTTATTGACAAATTTTTACATTTCAATATGTAATAAATAATAAATGATGGGTTAAATCCATGATTATTTCCCGGATTCACCGAATCTACCCTAAGCTATTAAATATGAGAATTAATCTAGGATTCTACAATCCGAGAATTAATAATAATAATCCGTACTAATAGAACGGCTTTTAGTGTATTAATTTTTCAAAAGGCTATCGACCAGTGGTCTTTCTGCCTTTTTTCTTCTATTTTGTTAGAATTTTTCTTTTTTGATTTTCCAGAAATGTAATTATTTAATTGTAAGAATTTTCTTTAGCAAATATATATTTTTTAAAATTAATTTCTGTTTCAAATTGATTCAAAGATTTTCTTGAAAGGCACTAGATGTTTACGGGAAGCCTATCTTCTAAATGTCTAGATCTTTTTACCACGTTTTTTTAGATTTTTATATTGTACCAGCAGCTTAGATTTTTCGAGAAATTTCTAGAAATATTTTAAATTGTGTATTTTTTTTTTAGAAATTTTTAATAAATTATGAGAATTTTTATGGGTTTTTATTAATTTGTCAGCGATTTTTCTGTTTTCTGGCATTATCTTGAGGTTTTTAGAATTTTTCTAATTTTTCACCATTCTTTCTTTTAGAGAGAGAGAGAGAGAGATCTAGATCTTTTTACCATGTTTTTCAGATTTTAAGATTTTTCCAGCAACTTAGATTTTTCAAGAATCTTCTAAAAACATTTGAAATTTTCTTTGAAACTCTTTTTAAATTATGAGAATTTTTATGGGTTTTTATTAATTTGTCAGCGATTTTTCTATTTTCTGGCATTACCTTGAGGTTTTCTGAATTTTAAATTTTTCATCATTCTTTCTTTTAGAGAGAGAGAGAGAGAGAGAGATAAACATCTTTATTGGAAGATAGTGTTACATCTGATAATAGGACAATTACTATGCTTTTTCTCTTCTTGTATTGGCTATCGACTGGTGGTCTTTCATCCCTCTTTTTTTAATTTTATTGGACTCTTGAATTTTCAGAAAATTCTATTTTTTAAATTGTTAACATTTTCTTTAAGAGTTGTGGAATTTTCTCTTTTCTTTGAAGATTTTAAAATATTACTTTCAAATTTCTAGAATTTGTTTATTTAGATTTTCAAAATTTTATTTGGAATTTCTAAAAAATTTCTACCTTTTTTAAATTTCTAGAATTTGTTTATCTAGATTTATTTTCAAAATTTTCTAACATATTTTATACGGAAATTCTAGAATTTTTCGGCATTTGTTTTCTAGTAATAGTGGTGTTTGGCTATCGACCACGTGGTCCTTTTGCCGTGTTATTTGTGTTTGTGTAAATAAGCTGGTTTTTATTTTTTATTTTGTTTAAATTTTTCAGTAATTTTGCTTCTATATTTCGATTTTTCAGGAATTTATTTCTCAAATCGTAAGAATTTTCTTTAGTGAATATAGAGTTTATCATTCATTTCTGCTTCAAATTGGAAGATTTTCTTTTGAAAGGTACTAGAATTTTACCGCAAGCCTTTCTTCTAAATATGTAGATCTTTTTACCATTTTACATTTTAAGATTTTTCCAGTAACTGTTATCTTAAATTGTAAAATTTTCCTTTAGGAGCTTTTGACTACTTTGTTGAACTCTATTCGAAATTATGAGAACTTTTTTGGGTGTTTTGAAATTTATGAGCGATTTTTCTGTTTTATTTCATTTCCTTGAGATTCTTAAAATATTTTCACTATTCTTGCCTTTATTTTATTGAACTTTTCTACTCTTCGAGAATTAAAAAAAAAAAAACTCTTTTTAATTAGAAAGCGTTTTGGAATTTTCCTTTTAAATATTTCTTCTAAAGTTTTAAAATATTACTTTCAAATTTCTGGATTTTTTTTATTTAATTTTTCAAAATTTTAAGTTTTTCGGTATTTTTGAAATTTTCAGAAATTGTTCATCTAGATTTATAAAAATTTCTAACATATTTATTCTATACAGAATTTTTAGAATTTTTTGGCTTTTTTGTCTATTTTGTTGGAAGTTTTTAATTTAATTTATTTTTAGATTTTTAGAAATTTACTCAAATTGTTAGAATTTTCTTTGGCAAATATAGGTGTTAGAATTTTTTACAAGCCTTTCTTCCAGACTCTAGATGTTTTTTTTTCGAGAAATTTCTAGAAATATCTTTCTCAAATTCTAAAAAAAAAAAATATTTTAGGAGTTTTTCACTACATTATGAGAATTTCTTCGGGACTTTTAGAATTTATGAGCCATTTTTTTTTCAGATTTCTTTTCAGAATTTTTTACCATTTCTTTTTTTAAATTGTATCACCTGAATAAGCTAGTGTTACGAGACAATTATAGGGAAGTTAAGTATTTTATCTTGAAAATCAAACACATTTCACCAGAATTCTATCTGGAAAATACAACATTTTTCAGACAACTCTTTTTTTAAAGTTTTAGATTTTTTGCGTTATTCAAATCACCACCTCATTAAGAAGTATCAATTGGGCTGGACAGATTTTCTCTATCTGTTCAAATAATAAAATAAAAAAATACTACAGTGAAGTCTATAAGGTTTTTATGCAAGAAAACAAATTTTAAAAAAAATCATTAGAAATCACCGACAAAAGTTTGAATGTTTATATATATTTGTGTCACGAAGAGATGAATCTATTGCACAAGTCGTATTTTTCTTGGCAGTCAAAATAGAAAAGTCAAAAATTTTCAATCCGAAAATTGGATCTCAAAAATGACCAAATTTATCAAAATTGTACATTACTAAAAACGTCTCGCTAAGAAATGTCGATTGGCCGCGACAGATTTTCTCTATGTGTTTAAATAACAAAACAGAAAAGTTACTAAATGCTTTTTTAAATAATTTGATTGTATTGGCTTTTAATTGTTGAAAGTTCATTTTAAATTCACTGTTAAGTGCTGTAACTAAATCACAAACTTTCAAAGAGTATACTCTTTTTTTAAATATTAAAGAAAGGAAATAATATCTGTCATATCCGTCATTTGTCATCTGTCATATCCTTCAACTGCCATATCTGTCATCTGTCATATCTGTCATTTGTCTTATTTGTCACCTGTCATATCTGTCATTTCGGAATTTGCTGACCAAATTGTTAATATTTATACATTTCAAATGTTCAATTCAAGAATAACAATATTATCGACAAAATATTTCGCAAAACTTATTTGGGTAATGATTAATTTGTTATGTATCATTGAAACATCTCGCTAAGAGTTGAAGATTGACCTAATTAAATAACAAAGAAAAAAAAAATAGCGAACTGCGTTCTTCTATCGAAAACGGATTGGTAATTACTGACCAAATTGTTAATGTTTATAGATGTTTGTTATCGCCTTAAAGAGAGGAATTTATTGCTGCACCAGTTAGAAAAAGGAGATGAGATTATTTGTGAATGTAACAGTAAACTAAATTCTTTGACTGTTTTTAAAGAGCAATTTTTTTTTCGCCTAATAGATAATGAAGTTATTGCGTGGGCACCGTTTTTTTAGGAAACGATCTCTATGTTGGTTTAGACTAACTGTTTATTATCCGCGTGCATAATGCAGGAAATGGACGCAATTAGTATTCAATTGCAAAGTTCACCGCACTCAATTTCTACCAGATGTGATTTTTTAATACTCCATAATTCTCCAAAGAGACAGATGTGTTGTACAGATGGTCGCGTTTTCATTAATTAGAGATAAATAGTTGATTTCGTCACTATGCGTACTAAACTAAATTAAATGGTTTGTCCGGAAATGCGTCGTTTAATCAACGCGTGAATGTTTGTGCACTGTAGATAATTAAAAAAGAAAAATTTGATACTTTATGGAAAGAAATAATATTAGTACTTAAATCAAAATTTATAAATTAAAATTATAAAAAATCACTTTTCTTTCGTTTAATATTTAATCAAAATTAAATGACATAATTTTCAAATTCGTTTTCTCAAATAAAATATTGACACTATTTTGCTTTTAGCGTCTAATCACCACTAACAATATAAATATAAAAATGTTTAATTAGAAGGTTAATTAATCTAATATAAAAATGTTTCGCCAAGGGTTAAGTATAATTGCTCACTTAACCCTTGGCGAAACATTTTTATGTTAGGTTAATTATTCATCGTATAAAAATGATTATCCATGCAAATGTATTTTTTTACTTGTTATTACAGATCAAATTATTAGGGTGCGACGAAAATGCTATCCCCAAGCATCACCTGCTGGTAAAGGTGCCAAATGGGAGGTGGCCAGTTCTGACCACAGCTCTGAGTGGCATGCTTTCGATATGGACATCCAATGTTTAATAGAGGAAGCATGGGCAAGGGTAAGTGGAATGGAATGAAAATAAGGAATTAGGTGCTTAACCAAGAACTTTAAAATTAAATATCAATAAAGTAACACATCGCTCTTGCTGTCTTAAATAATGTTTGTAGTTGTTTTGTGTCTCTCTTAATTATTGTAATTTTTTATAGGGTGATCAAACAATAGATATGAGCAAGACCCATCTAGGATTTCCGTACATAATTAATTTTAGTAATTTAACTCAACGATGGCTAACTAATGGGTACGTTAGAAATGTGAGGAGGATTAAACAAGCTCCCTACCCACTCATTAAGGTTAGATTAGAAGAAATGGCTACTGTTATAGGTAAGTTATTAAGTATGTATATAACAAACATGATTAAATTTAATACATTTTTACAAACTGGCTGAAAGAACCCAGGTAAATGGACATATAGCAGAAATTTCCCTTTGTAAATATAACCTGAAAATGAAATATTTCCATATAAATAAAAATATACAAACATAAAAGTACTTTTCACCCCTATACATTATCACATGTAAAATGCAACTGAGGAATTGTTTAAATTTGTTGATTATTTTCATTAATTTTAATAATTATTTTATTTATTCTAAATGAATAATAAAATAGGCACTATAATTCATTCCCCATAATTTACCATTATACTGAACATAATTGTTTTATTGATAAGGTAAAAACCGCCCACAATCAATAAAACAATAAATACAAAATATTTAATTACCACCTCTGACTTAAAACGCAACAATAATTTCTTGATAAAATTATCAACTTCACTCCTTTACAAAGCCGTGCACAATGTGCAAGGCCACTAAATATTTTAGCATCTTTTGGTCATGCAACCTACCTAAACTTGACCTACTAAAAAATCATTATATTGATTTTAGCATTTGGACTGTGTTTAGCTGGCAGCAGCCAGAGTGAGTGTGTGCTTCCTTTTCACTTGATCACAGTGCGCACACACACACACACTCAACATGGATTTTAATACTGTGCACGGTAAACAGTCACAGTTATAATTTATTATTGTTTGCCCGCAAATCATGTCGCGAAATGAAATTGCATTCCAGATAAGATTAGCCCAAACGTGTGTGCGTGCCGGTTACATAAAACAGTGAGTGGTGAATGTGATGTTGCACGAAATAAAAAAAAAAAAGTAAATGCATGTGTAGGATAGCTTTTCTTATGTGACAAACGTGTATTTGGCTGCCTTCCAAAATAAAATGCTGAAGTCGTGATAAATATAAACCATGGGCAAATAATCTATAATACAGGGAAATTAAGTGGTCCTAACAGTTGCATTTTTTTTTTGTGTGCGTGGAAAGTGATCCCATCATGAGAATGTTCAAGCTAAGGTTTTGCATAGGGCGCAGGGGATCCGAGATCAGGAAGTCGAGCAAGAACTCGGCGCAGAACCAAAGCAACACTTCACCTAAGAATAATAATAATAATAATAACAACAACACGAGTGCTGTGAGCGGGGACAGTTCGAAGAAACCTCAGGGTAACAAGAAGAAGTCGAGTGGGAAGAATAAGAGCAGCGGGGACACGTCAACTGTTAACCTAGCTAGGACCATTCTTCATAATTTAAATATATTTGGTAAGTTTTTTGCGTTTGATTGTTGTCAATTACCGGTCGTTCACTATTTGCTATAATTAATCATATAAATAATAAACATGTGTGTGTTGTTGACGTATACATTTATTATGTGTTAAATATTACGTCTATGACAGGTTATTTGTGTGTGGCGCTTATTAAAAATAATTGGAATTCATAGAAAATTGATAAGGTGTTAACCTAATTAACTTATATACAACATGTTTTTTTGTTGTTAATCTAAACTTTAATTAAAATAGTAAACATGTTAAAAACTGGTATATTTCTTAAACTTATTTAATATTTAAAAACACAAGTAAATTTTGATACCACATGCTTTATTAAAATTTGTGACTTGAGTTTCGAATAATTCTTAAACCATAGAATTTCATTTGCAAACTTCTTTAGTTCAATTGTGTCAAAACTCTAGTCACAAATTTAAATACAGAAAGTTTACTTGTGTTTTTAAATTAATAAAAATGTATCACAAAGTGAATCAAATAAGTTTTTTATTTAATATTTGTTTGACCTACTTAAGATTAAAACAATCAGTTTATCATGACTAGAATTTATTTCTTCATGTTGGTATTCAGTTTTAATAATAAAATTGTATTGAAACACTAACACTTTTATTTACTAGATGTTTTAATACAATTTTACTATTATAATCTTCATGTAACACGAGCAATATATTTCTAGTTTTAATAAATTCATGATAATATTAAATAAACCAAATTTAAGAGTTATTTGAAATTGATTTTAAAGTAATAATAATTAATAAATTATTCATTAATATTGAATAATATTTTTAGGTAATAAATCCAGTAGCAATACGGTTGCTCAACAAAATAATAACAAGTCAAACAAAGAGTCAGTTTTGGATGTGGACAGTAGTAGCATCAAGTCAGGGCGCCGGCCCAGTTTAGATACAGTTTCTACATATCTGAGTCAGGAGAGTAGGGAAAGTCAGGCCACCGTGTCCACAGCGGATTTAATAAATTGCAGCGGTGGCAGCACTGAAGCATTAGATGCCCCAGCTATAGTTGGTAAGATAAACTATTATTATCATTAACTATAGTAAATTATAAACGTTATAATTCCTTCACGATTTATTTTTATTCACTAGATATAGATTTCAGGGAACACAAGGTAGTAAGTATAAATAAATCGCGCAGAAAGTAATTCCAACTTAATAATATTTTATTTGATTAAAGTTCTTTACACTAAAAACAATTATAAAAAATCGTAAAAATGAACTTAAAATAAACGCTGATTATTTTTACTTTATAATTATCCAGTAGATGACGCTGTAATTATATTTGAAAAGATTATATTCTTAAGTTTTTTAAGGTTTGATAAAACAAAAAAGATTCCTTGAGAATTGCTTTAATAAAATTGTGATTATTTATTATTTAAGGTGTTGATGCGGCTAGTTCAATTATATCAAAGTACGTGAGAGTGTCCCAACCCTCTGAATGGGCGCCGAGACAGCCGTGTCCTAGCTGTAGGGCACTGTTAAAAGCCTCTGCGATCGTCGTCGCATTACCGTGCAATCACGTCCTTCATTTGGACTGTTTAAATTACGCTTTAATCGAGCAGCAGAACAGTGGGACCACTATGCATATACAATGTAACGTCTGCGGATGTATCTACGGGGAAAAACACGGGAACCAACCACCGGGATCGATGGACTGGTGTATTCTCGACAGGAGTTTACCTGGATATCCTAATTACAGGACGATACAGATTATTTACAAGTGAGTATTGAAATGTTCTAGTTAATAAATTTCAGTTATATATGTATTGATTCTTGAAATAAATCTTTAAACTCTTTTAACAGTATGCAATCGGGAATCCAAGGACCGGAACATCCGAATCCGGGCCACGAGTTCTACGCCGTAGGCTTTCCCCGCATCGCCTATCTTCCGGATTCGTCGCAGGGACGAAAGCTGCTGAGGCTGCTGCACCTGGCCTGGCAACGGCGCCTAATCTTCACCGTGTCCAGGTCCTACACGACCGGCTGCGAGGACGTCGTGGCCTGGAACATACCCCACAAAACGGAAATGGGCCCTAGCAACAGCGGCCACGGTTATCCCGATCCGGGCTACATAGGCAGCTGTTTCAGAGAATTGGAGGCCTTGGGTATCACCGACGACGATCTGATCGCCAGGGGTGATGTAAATTTTAATAAGAGGTAATGTTTCTTATAACGAGAGGATAATAATTGCAGTAGGTATTATCACTTTTGGATAAAAGATGTTTCAATTTCGTTTAGGAAAATGTGGCATTGTTGAGAACTATATTTATTTATAGATGATGTGTATTGATCAAACGTTTAAATTCCACTTAGCGATTAAACGACGCAATACTATTTACACTTTGACCAGAAGCAGAGAAGTAAATTGTTTAAAAGCTATTAACTATTTCACTTTATTGGAGTGGGGTATTTTGACGATATTCAAACGCTAGATGGCGCTCCACTCTAGTTAATAACTAACCAATATTTTACAATAGATGTTACAAGCCTAGTATTATTAATTTTGGTTTGTATGTATAACTTTAATACTTTAAAAACTCTATCGTCTAGACTATTTAACACCATGGACATATTACCATTAATTAAATTCTGCTCGTAATAGAGATAACAATTATTTTAATAACTATTTTCTATCACACATGATGAGAGTGTAATTAATGATCTTTTAGACGCTAGATGGCGCTTAAACGTTTAATTGTGCTATTAAAATCAGTAACTGTAATTACACCCGATAATATGTAAAGTTAAAATCTTGTAACATATTGGAATGTATAAAAGACATCAATTATACCGTATAAAAATGCTTCGCACAAATATTTATCTAAATCTATTCATGAGGAGATCACTAAAATCCTATACTATATTCTGCACAGGAATTTAATGCTGATAATAGCGTTTTTTCTTAAATATGTTACGAACCCAATCGAGCGTTTCACTTAACGTTTTCAGTGATTAGCGTTTCATGGAAATATTTCCCAGATCTATTAGTATTAACGTCAATGAAAACCAAATGACAAAACATTGGGCCGAACTGAAGATTTGTTTTTACTTCGTTTAATTACTATTATCAAACAAACCATAAGTTCTGCTTACAGTTTTGTGCATTGGTACATCATTATCGACAATAGTTTTCATGTAAGACTAATAGGAGGGGCGTATTGAGCATAGAGGGCGCTGTTATCAGCGTCAAATTCCTGAGCTGCCCGCGTTTAATATAGTAGTTAAGTGATTTCCTTATATCTCTGGTTTCTATATGTACTCGCACTCAACGCCTCGTTATAAATTTAATAACACATTCTATTGTATATTTTTGATTTACAGAAAAATTGATTTTGTAAATCATAAATTAACATCAATTCTTAATTCTGTTTTCTATTGTCTAAAATACAAAACTAGAGCAATATTCAGACTCAAATGTCAGTGACATCTTTATCCAAAAGTGATTAAACCGCTGTTTTTATCAAGAGAGTCAATAATCAAAAAAATACAAGATAGATCTCTTTTAAAGTTATTTTATTCGAATAAATCTCTTAAATATTTTACTATCCTATAAGCGTGGATTGTAAGAAATGTGGGTGGCTTAAAACCGTGCATTTTAAAAATAAATAAAACGTGAATTGTCAATTTAATCCGCTAGATGGCGTTTATTTCTAAAAAAATATATGACAACTAGATCGAATTTAATAATGGCTTTTATTCAAGTATTATTTTTGCATTTTTAATATGTAACTATTTTAATCATATTAAAGATTGGATCAAATAAATTTAAACATAAAGTGAACGTTAATTAGTAAATATAATTCAAGTTCATGCATTTTTTTGCAATAAGTGCGTAAATATATTTTTATGCAATTTTTTGTATTATCATTTTTGCGTTCTCTAGAAAATAACTGCCATCTAGCGGATTGTAACGGTGGTTTAAAAATATCAAATTTGTGTTAAGGCGGTAAGCGAAATTAATATGAAAATGTGCAAAATAAGAAATTATTTTCATACACGGTGTGATTGTATAAAATTGTAAATTATTGTACAGGATGAAGTACGGGTTAAGCAAGCAAAAAGAAATTAAAAAAATACAATGGTTGTGCCTGACTTTAAATATTTATGTGATGAGAGTAAATATATAAAATTATATTAGTATGGTGATTTAATTCATTAAGCAAACAAAAAATGTAATCTAGAAATGATATAAAAAATAATTATAAGAAAAATTTTAATTATTTCATTAAACATATAATCATCTATTGTGTAGTGAATCTCAATTCCCTGTCTTCAACTCGGCTATGCTGATGAGATCCAAAAGGGTCGAAACCTGTCCGTGGCTGTTGTTCACGTGGAACAATATTTAAACATCAACCTAAATAAAAGCTACAGTTTACTTGCATGTTATTAATACATAAGGGAAAAAAGTATCAAATTAATATCAGTTTTTCTTTTATTTTGTTATTTTTTGTATATATATTCATTAAAAGTTTCTTAATGTATAAATAAGTGAATTATCTTTTAAATAAGTACTAACATTTTTTCATATATTTACTCTCTTGCCAGCGTAATCCTTTGCGGAAGTTAGTAAAAACATTATCTGGTAATTAGGTTGTGTTTAGTTTGTTTTTGGTTCAGTTTTGTGTGATGTGTGGTTTGAGATTGTCCAGTATGTACAGTGTGAAATGTTTTCAAACTGTCTGCAAAGAGATTGCGGATTTAATGTGATTTATAGAAGCAATATACAAAAAGTATTAAATATTATCCCCAATTCACCCTGTGCCCAATTGAAAGATTCTATAATATTAATGATGTAGTTTTTATATTAAAGAAAATATATTTACAAATGCAATTAAAAAAAAAACAATATCATAACAAATAATTAAATTATTATTTATTTCACAACATATTTAAATATTTATTTCATTTAATCTTTTTCACATAGGGAAAATCAAATAAATAATTGAATTTTTTAAACGTTATAATTACACTTATAATTAAAATAAATTATTACCTTCTCCACCAATTGTGAGTCTAAACATTTTTTTACTTTAACATTTAAATACTGAATAATTAATATATTCCAATAAATATTCAATACAAGACCACAGATTTAGGTTAATTAAAACGAATAATTTTATCTTCCTATCTTTGTAAAATAATTTAATTATTTGTTATGATAATAAAACAATGAAATTTTTATAGGTATTTATAATAAGTATGCACAAATCTTTATTTATTTGTTATTTTTGTTTTATTATTATTTTACTTTATACAACCGGTGAAATGTGTACGTCCCAGAGGGTCCACACATCGCAATATTTGGCGTCTTCCCGCTTGCACTCGTTTTATCTGCAATCTATCTACCATCAACCTTGTACAGCTAAATATAAATGATGTTTTTTTTTTTGACAGCTTTAAATACTTGCGCAATTTCTTTATAGATCTATTTAAATTATTATTATCTTAAGTTTGGTACTGCTAAATAAAAATCTAATCAGAGTAATTAAATGAATTAGATAGGTATATTTAATTTATCTCTGATTAAAAATTTATTTGGATACAATTGCATAAAATGTCTTATCGGAAAATGAAATGAAGTGCTTTAAAACTTGCCTTGAATTTTATATACATACATTTCAAATTGCAAAAAAAGTATTAAACTAGGTATAGACTGCTAGACTTAAATAGTACAAAATATTTATAAAGCAGCTAGAGATGATAGACTAAATGCCATATTTATATATTTAAAAGAATTGTATAACACACTTTGCGTATATAATAATTAAAAAAATACATTGATTAACATCATTGTTTGACTATGTGCGGGAACCGAATGTCCGTCTCTCTCAGGTGCTCCTCAATCCACCTGTCCATTTTCCTACCAGATTCTTCGTCGTAGCTGCTCCAGTTCCCACACTTTCCCTGCCTTATGAACGCCTGTTCCCCCTTTATCCCCACCCCCGTTTGCGTCAGCAAGTCGAAATTGACCGACGAGTTGTTTCGGAAGTTCTTGATGTCCAGATGTTCTTCCATCTGTTCGATTTGTTCGTCGGTGAGGGATTTGTTTAAAAACGAAGCTATTTGTTTCATCGAGCCTCTCAGGTCCTGAAAATGCGAGCAGAGAAGGTGTGTGTTTGTAATAATTTCTTATTTGCGTTGTGTACTTACTACCTTGTTTAAGTTTTCGTAAAATAGGAAGAGGAGGTTCGGATTGTTTCTCTCTTCCCAAGCTTCTTGTAAGTGTTCCCAGTATGGTGTCCAAGGTTCTATACAAATATTTTTGTTTATTTATATTTATAAACATAATAATTTACTTACGTAAATTATCTTGAAAGTATTCTAAATAGGTGGCGAAATCGTTCACATATCCTTGCGTCTTCATAAGCCGGTTTAAGTGGTAAAATGAAACCGCCACGTCTTTTGGATGTCTGGCTACGTAAATAACCTAAAAGGAAAGGTTTTTTTTTAAATTTATATTCAATCAGCATAAAAATTGTGTAGGAATGATTCGATATTTTTACCTACTTTACAACCACTTTGCAGCAAATTGGGGGGTAATAAGCTGAACGGCATGTGTGTCTTTATAAACCTCTGTCGTTTAACTTCGTCTAGGATTTCCCACATCGGATCGTCTAATCTTTGTACGATATTTGACTTTATTGGATCTGACTTATTTTCTTGAAGTAATTCATCTTTTACATCCTTATGCACAAACATACTATATCTAAAAAGACATGAAAACATTCAATATTTTGTATGTTGTTATTGAGAAATCATTAATTTGAGTGTTTAAGATACGTACTCAAGGAATGGAAATCTCAATATTAATGGCGTGTCTGCAGCGGCTTTAAAGTCCACATTATTGGCGATAAGCCAAACCATTTCTTGTGTCCATGTCGTACCTAAAAATTTTATCATCGACGATTTCGTTCACTTGTTTAAAATTTTTTGATTGTACCTGATCGTGGAAACGTAGCTACGATGATGTCGTCGGGTCTCACTCTGAAATTGTAAATGTGTTCAGCGCTGTGGCGGTAGTTGTTTGGGAAGAAATAGTTCTTGGGGCCGACTTGTACAAATCCGGTCCTTTCTCCTGAAATTTTAATAAAATATTACAATACTGATAATAACAAAAACACAATTATGTTAGCAATAAATTAAGAAGATTGATTTACAGAATTTGTACATGGACATTAAGAAAACAGTATTTTGGTATCCTTAACATTTTAAAGTTTCATATTTTCATGTCGTACATAGACATTTCTTGATCTGTATTTGAATAGAGAGCAATGGAAACGCCAACATTCAGAAGAAATAAATGCGTCTCTTTTGTTAGAAGGCGGAAAAGAAATCACTTAATTGCGTTCATGTCCCCAATATGTTTGCAAACAAAAGTAAGTTACGATATGAAAATATTATTATCAACTTTTTAAGACTAGTGTTCTTATTGCAGGAAAATGATGGCTGTTTGATTGTAGAGATTGTTCAATACGATAGAAAGTAAAAACGTTTTCAAGACGCGGGTCTTAACGTATCCAGTGATTCATTAATATGTACACCGAGTATTATCATAACGAAGTCTATCGTCGATCAAGCAACTCAATCCGGGAAGAAATTGTGAAGTATGGAGGAAACAGAGTTCCGCGCCGTTATAAAGTTCCTTACCAAGCGAGGAAAATGTGTTCAAACCATATTGGAAGAGATGTTATCTGTTTCCAGGGACCCCTTTCCAGGAAAAGACATACAAGTGGCGCAGCCTCTTTAAACAAGGCAAGGCAATCAATTAAAGTTGTTGAGGTCACCATTTCAGATCTCATTGTAAAAATCGAAAAATTAATATTGGAGGATGCACTTTTGATGAAGAAACAACTCGCAGAAATGTAACAATAATTTTTAAGGTCTTTTATAAACATTACGGCATGCCAAAAGTCAGTGCAAAATGGGTGCCTAGATTGCTTTCACCGCCACAAAAACAGCAGCTCGCGGGTGTTTTTAAACCAGTGTAATGAAAACGAGGATGTTTTTTGGTGCGAATTGTTACTGAGATTCTTCTTCTTCTGTCACCTTCTTTTGGCTCATATCTAATGAGTTTTAGCTGCTGTTTATCATTTGTCATTTGTTTTCTGTTAATAGTAATCCCCTGTCATCTATCATTTGAGATTTGTGACATGTTGACAGTAATAAATTGGTCTACTATTTATCACCTTTATTATCTATCATCTATTGGATTTTATCTAATGAGTTTTGAAAGTTATTTGTCATCTTCTATTTGTTATCTGCCAACAGTAGCGTATATTTATGCATTAACCTAGCGTACTCTTGACCTACCACAATAAATTACATTTTAACTAGTGATGGGCAAGATCGATCATCTGAAGGATCGATCAATCAATGATCGATCAGTTGAAGTATCGAGCCGCTCGATCGAAAAGATCGAGCCGCTCGGAAAGATCGATCCGATCGAAAAGATCGAGCCGCTCGATCCGATCGAAAAGATCGAGCCGCTCGAAAAGATCGATCCGATCGAAAAGATCGAGCCGCTCGATCCGATCGAAAAGATCGAGCCGCTCGAAAAGATCGATCCGATCGAAAAGATCGAGCCGCTCGATCCGATCGAAAAGATCGAGCCGCTCGAAAAGATCGATCCGATCGAAAAGATCGAGCCGCTCGATCCGATCGAAAAGATCGAGCCGCTCGAAAAGATCGATCCGATCGAAACGATCGAGCCGCTCGATCCGATCGAAAAGATCGATCCGATCGAAAAGATCGAGCCACTCGAAAAGATCGAGCGGATCGAAGAGATCGAGCCGATCAAACAGATCGAGGGAATTCAGTTGATCAGAAAATCACTAAAAAAATAAGAAAATAAAACTACGTCATGAAATGTATCTGAAAAATTACAACCCCTCTAAAAAATCTTCTCTTCGAAAAACAGCTCCTTGTAAAATAAATCACCCTGGTGGGGGAATTAAAAACAAAAATCCGTCATGAAAAATCATTCCCTTAGAAAACTAGGTTGTGAAACGTATTTGTAAAATCACAACTCCTTTCAAAAATCAAAACACCCCCGCACAAAAAATACCCCCCAAAAAATAACACCTATAATACATATTTCATCCCCGAAAAAAAATCCCCTTCGAATATATGATACAAATTCTGTGGCCTGTTATTTTTTACTAGATTAAATCGTTTTATCGCCATTATTGGCATTACTTAAAAATAATTATTTCGTAATAATGAAATACGTTTTAAAAATGTATATTAATTAAATTAAAAATTAGATACTGTAAAATTAACTTTTAAGATGAGTAACTATTCTGGAATAATTTCAAATCAATATCTTAAAAAGTTAAGTAAACAATGCTGAACGTTAAATACATCTTAAAAATACAAAGAAATCGACAAGGCCGCAAAAATGTGGACGTCGACAGATTCATCAATTTACACTCACTCAACGAAAATGAATTACGAAAGAATTAAGAAGACGGCTTTTATTACATTAATTACTAGAAGAAATAACTTATTGAATTTGTTATTTTCTACATATTATATTAAATAAAACACTAGTTTGGCACTTTTTTCACTTGGTTTATTTTATAGCTAAATGTACATTTCGGTCACAAAGTGACCATTTTGAATAGCAATTTTCAGTTTGCTATTGAAAATGGTCACTTTGTGACCGAAATGTACATTTAGCTATAAAATAAACCAAGTGAAAAAAGTGCCAAACTAATGTTTTATTTAATATTACATACTGTATTTCTTTTTGTTAAATTATAAGTATATTTAGTAAATAAATAGCTATTATAAAATGAATCAACATAAATCTTTATTAAAAATGAATACTATTTAGTGACCATTATTAAATAACGTTAAAAATAACTAGTTACTTCTTAGTATAACCGTTATTGAAAAGTAATTATTTATCTCACCTCTACTGTCCAGTTATATTTTTAAGTGACCACTTTGATGAGAAGTACTATTTTGTTCATTAAATTAAATAATTACTAATTTGTTGAATTTAAATACGAGTAACAGTTGTCTATTAATAATAATAAAAAGTATTTTTTAATCATATTAAATTAAAAATTAGAATCAGTAAGATTATCTTTTAAGATAAGTAACTATGAAAATTATGATACATCTGGAATAATTTTCAAATATTTATTTTCATTATCGTGAAAGATTAACCGTTGCTCGCTCTTATGGCCTAATAAAGGCTGCATAAAAGAGAATAACTTAAAGAAATAGTGTGATTCAATTATCGATCTTTCCTAGGCCGATCCACTCCAAAAAGATCGAGCCGTCAAGTGGTTTGAAATGATCGAGCCGATCAAAAAGATCGAGCCGATCAGAAAGATCGAGACGATCGGAAAGATCGATCCGATCGAAACGATCGAGCCGCTCGATCCGATCGAAAAGATCGAGCCGCTCGAAAAGATCGATCCGATCGAAACGATCGAGCCGCTCGAAAAGATCGATCCGATCGAAACGATCGAGCCGCTCGATCCGATCGAAAAGATCGAGCCGCTCGAAAAGATCGATCCGATCGAAACGATCGAGCCGCTCGAAAAGATCGATCCGATCGAAACGATCGAGCCGCTCGATCCGATCGAAAAGATCGAGCCGCTCGAAAAGATCGATCCGATCGAAAAGATCGAGCCGATCGAGAAAGATCGAGCGGCTCGATCACTTGCAAGTATCGAGCAGTCGATCTTTTTTGATCGATCTTGCCCATCACTAATTTTAACCCAGCGTACCCTTGACCTGCGTCAATGTCTAGACTATTGAGGTAGGTCAAGAGTACGCTAGGAAAATTTCCATCTGATCTTGAAGTTACTTTAATTTAATTTCTTTTTAATTAAGGTTAGTAAGGTAAATATAAAATCTATTCTGTTAGGTTTAGGTTTCAACTATTTTAAAGTGACATTTAAAACGTTTGGAATATGTTGTTATGTTTTTACGAGTAAAATTTACTTTTCAAAAACTACAATTAATAATTTTATATAAAACATTTAGAAATTTAAAACAGAAGGTATTTAAAAAATAAGATGAACTAGTTTTTCAGCAGAAAAACAATTGAGAATCTGTTAAAAACAATTAAAATTTAAATCAAAAATAATTGAGAGTTGCTAAACTTTCTAAAATTATAAAAACATATGAAAATTTAGATTTTATCAAAAAACTAAACACTTTTTGTATAAATAAACAATCAATATTTCCTAAGTAATAACCAAAAAAAAACATTCTGTTAAAAATAATTTGTATTTATAAAGTGTACCAAAAATGTAAAAAATTCAAAATTTAATTAAAAAAATAATTTAAACTATTATAAAATTCTCTAGAAAGAATTATTTTATTTAAGAATTAAATTTTACCACAAAAAAAATATTTCTTTAAAAGTAAATAAAAATGTTTGAACTGTGTTAAAAATGATCAAAAATATTCTTTCGGAAAAACAATCGAGATTACGTAGAAACAATTAAAGTTTGATAGAATAAAAAACAAATTAAAGATTGCCAAAAACATTTGAGTTAAAAAAAACAATTGAAAATTTGCTAATAAAACGTTGATTTTTTTTAGAATAAACAATTAAAAATGAATTAAACTTTACATGCAATTGTAATAATAATAATTCTAATAACAATCAAAAATCGCTTTTCACGTTTCTTGAAAATAGTACTTTATAGTTAACAATTTAAAAGAATAATTTGTTTAAGTGACTGAAACAATTGAACATTCATTTAAAGCAAATAAGAAATGTAATTTTTGTTTTGCTACATTGTCTGAAAACAATTGAAAAATTTCTATTGGTCAAAATTGTTTAAATGGTACAATAAAGACAATTGATTAATTAAAAAAACAGTTGAAAAAACTTTTCGACAGAAAAACAATTGATAATCCGTCAAAACAACTGACATTTACATAATAAATTTAAAAATACGAAAACATTTCGTGAATCTACAACAATGAGTCTTACTAAGACTACAAAACAAATTAATTGTTGTAGATTCACGAAATGTTTTCGTATTTTTAAATTTATTATTTAATTTTCTACAACGAACTAAAGGATTTTAATACATTTTATTATGACATTTACATTTTTATTAATAATTGAGAGATGTAAAACAAAAAAACAATGATTTTTTTATAAAATTTTACCAACAACTAAACAAATCTATTAAACAATTTAAATTATCAGCAGAAAAACAATTGAACATTCTTTAAAAACAACTGACATTTAAATTTTAAAAAAATATGAGAGATGCTTAACAAAAAAAAACTTTATATAAAATTTTACCAACAATTAAAAAAAAATATATTAAACAACTGAAATGTTCCAAAATAAAACAATTGGAACAATGAAAAATTGCTAAAAATTCTTCAAATTTTATAAAAAAAAACTCAATTGAAAATATTTTAAACCTTTTGGTTGATTGAGTTACTTGAAGATAATAATAACTTTGATTAAAACACTTAGAACCTTTCAAAATATTGAAGAAAGGTTCTAAGTGTTTTAATCAAAATTTTAAACCTTACTCAAAAATAGTTGGAATAACGAAATAATTAAAAACACCATCAATAAAACAGTCAAAAATTGTTACAAAAAGCAATAGAAATTATTATAAAAATATATATGTATATGTAGTTAACAATTTAAAAAATAATTTGTTTAAAAATAGATGAACCAATTGAATAATAAAAAACAAAAGAATGTTTTTTTCAAAAAGACAGTTGTTATCTTAAAAAAAATCACTAGAAAAGTAATTGAAAAGATCTAGAAAAACATAATAAAATAGTCTTAGAACCACTGAAATTTAATTCAAAAAAATAACTAATAGGTAAAAAACAAAATGTTTAGGAACAGTTGAAATTTTACAAAGAGCCAAAAACTTTCAAAGAAAAAACATTCTATTAAAACAATTTAAATTTTCCACAACAAAACAATTGAAAACTATTAAATTAAACTTTCAAACAGTTTTGAAAACTTTTTAAATCTTACTCAAATATAGTTGGTATAAAAAAATATAATTAAAAACTTCATTAATGAAGCAGTGGAAAATTGATACAAAAAATAAACAACTGAAAACTTTCCAAAAATCATTTTTAAACTTTGCTTGAAAATAATTGGAACTTTATTTTAAGAAAAAACAGTTGAAAATTTATTTTTAAAAAAAACAATTGAAAATTTTCTTAAAAATGTTTTGAATTGAACTTTCTCAAGAAAAATATGTACTTTAAAACAGTTAAAAATTTACTAAAAAATGGCTAGTATTAAAAAAAAGATTGTTATCAATTAAAAAACCAGTTAATATAAAAGAAAAGAATGTTTTTTCGAAAAAAGAACAGTTGGTAACTTGAAAAAAATAAATCACTAGAAAAACAAGTGAAAATTCCCTAAAAACAATTGAAAACATTCTAGAAAAATATAAAACACTTTTAAAACCGCTGAAATTTCATTTAAAAAATAACTAAAAAATGAAAAAAAACAGTTCAAATTTTACAAACAACTAAAAACTTAAAAAAAAAACATTCTATCAACTAAAATTTTCTACAACAAAACAATTGAAAACTACTAAAAGTTGCTAAATATACTTTAAATTTTATTAAAAAACACAATTGAACAGTTTTGAAAACATTTTAAATCTTACTCAAAAATAGTTGGTATAAGAAAATAATTAAAAACTTTGCCTACAAATTTAATAATAATCAACTGAAAACTTTCCAAAAATCATGTTTAAACTTTGCTAGAAAATAATTGGAACTTTATTTTAAAAAAACAGTTGAAAATTTATTTTAAAAAATCAGTTGAAAATTTTCTTAAAAAAGTTTTGAATTAAACTTTCCCAAGAAAAACAATTTAAACCAGTTAAAAAATTATTAGAAAAATACTTTAAAACAGTTAAAAATTTACTCAAAAATAGCTGGTATTAAAAAAAATTAAGATCGTTAACAATTTAAAAAAAAGTTTTAAAAAAATGGTTTTTCAAAAAAAACAGTTGGCGACTCAAAAAAAAAATCACTAGAAAAACAATTGAAAATCCCCTAAAAACAATTGAAAACAAATATAAAATACTCTTAAAACCACTGAAATTTAATTTAAAAATATAAATTAAAAATGAAAATAAAATGTTTAAAACCAGTTCAAAATTTACAAACAGCTAAAAACTTATTATTATTCTATTAAAACAAGTGAAATTTTCCACAACAAAACAATTGAAAACTATTGAAAGTTGTTAAATATATTTCAAATTTTATTTAAAAAAACAATTAAAATTTCAAACAATTTTGAAAATTGTTTAAATCTTACTCAAAAATAGTTGGTATAAAAAAATAATTAAAAACTTCATTAATAAAGCAGTGTAAAATTAATACAAAAAATAATAGAAATTTATCAAAAAAATATATAGTAGACAATTAAAAAATATATTTGTTGTTCATGATTTGAGTTTAATTGAAATGTTTTGAAAATGAAAATAACACTATGTTTATTCCTTCACTTATTTATTAAACGTTAGACGTACATTTCGTTCACAAGGTGAACATTATTAATAACAAACTTATTTATATTTGTTATTAACAATATCAATAACAAATATAAATAAGTCTGTTCTAACCTTGTGAACAAAATGCCAATCTAACGCTTAATAAACAATTGAAAAATTCAGTGTATGGATTACCACTTAGTAACGGTCGCAACCATTCTTTTTACTCAGTAAACAAGTTAAGTAAAGAATAAACTGAGTATTATTTTTATTAGCTGACAATAAATTTATTATCTTATGGTATTAGATGGTATTATTATTTTTGTATTTACGCACATGTAAATGACTATTATAAACACTCCAATCGTTTTGTACTAGTCAAGGTCTGCTTAGAATAATTTTATCATGTCATGGTAATAGATGGTAGCAGTAATTAACATTCAGGAACATTGCTATTTTCCTATTTTCGCATATCTTAATGAGCTTGCCATTTTAAACACTCTAAAGCGCCATCTATGGCAGCTCAGTGGCAATCCGAATTGAACCTTCGAAAACGCTTGTTTGGTTAAGTATAATTTATCATAATTATTGCTGATAGGGGCATTTACATGTTAATTAATTCATTATAAATATATTTATTGCATTAGAAATAAAAAGTAAGTAAATACGGAGGCTTTTACACCGTGATAAATAAGTTAGAATTAAAAAAAAACTATTTTTATTAAAGTCTTATATTGAATTTAAATTTTATAAAACATTTTTGTTAGAGTCATATTCTTCAGAGAAATGTTCTCTACTTTTGTTTATGAAAATTTTTGCTTTGGTTTTTTTGTTGAATAAGAAGTTGTCATTAGCACCATGACAACAAGAAAATATTTTTACATAAACAAACGTATTCGTTGTGAATATTTCTAGGAAGAGACCACATCACGATCGTCTAGTCTATAAATGATTGAAATCGAACTTTCTAAATCCTAGATACCCTTAATTAATCGTAGCGTATCTCTTGCACAATAGCGTTATATAAACACTTATGTCCAATTTCTCCACAAGTAACGTACGCTCGTATTAAGCATAATTGTATTTGCAATGCTCTCATAAATGATGTAATGTTTAATTATGATTATGCGTTTAGTGCAATTTAAGTATACGATCGTGATACTAGAATTAGATCAAAGCATCTACGCATTTGGTAAAACTGACAAACAAATATTAATTGCTTAATTAACTCTGATGAGATTCAAAATTGATCGAAGCCGGTATGTGGCTGGTGTTTGTAGGGAAATAATAATTCAACGTTTTCATATTATTAAGTACGTAATTTTTTATTTAAATGCTTATGGAATAAAATTGAAATAAATATTAATCTAGTGTATTTAAATAAAACACTTTCTTTGTTGATATCACACTATATAATATAGTATAGTATAGTGTGATATCAAGAAAGAAAGTGTTTTAATTAAATATTCTAGATGTATCTCGAAGTAAACGCCTCAATCATTAATCCTAATTTTACTAAATATATGGATTATTCATATCTTATTATTTATTCAAACAAAACAACAGAGTTGAGAGGGTTTCACTTTTTATTGCTGAACACTGCAACATGTTTCACCACACAGTAGCTTCATTAGGTAGATGAAAAAAATAAAAAGTGAAACCCTCACAACTGTGTTGTTTTATTTCAATGTATTATGGAGTTTCATTATGTATCGGCCTTATCAATTCAATATTTTATTATTTAATTTTGTTTTTTCATTTATAAAACTATTATCAAATACAAATTATATGCAATAACTAATCTTACGTTCAGGGGAAGTTATTACCAAAAGGGTCTTTTAGGCACATTGTTATTTATATTATAAATTTAAACCATTATGTACAATAACTAATCTCACCCTTAAAATCCCTTAACAGCCTTTTATTCGTCTCTGGATCGACATCCCTAATTTCGTATGGAAAATTCTTGTATTCCGCACCAGTTTCCAGCAATATATTGGTCGGGGGCATTTCGAACACTCGCGAACGAAAGCTGACAAGAGACTAAAACCAATCACGATTTCCACCGCGGAACTTTCTCACGATCGAAATCACGGGGGGGAAATTATTTAATTTTTTTTTATTTCGGAAAGCGCCGCTTTACCGCGTCGGCCTTTATATAACCACTTATTGTGGCAATGAACTTGGGAGAAAGTCGTGTTGTTTTTTTGTACAATCTGGGCCGAGCGTTTCCGCTCAGTGCGGTATGAAATGGAAAAAAATGGCGTTCTTACTTTTTTTTTGATTATGAAATAATTGTATGGTGTTGTAGAGTTTCTAATTATGCAATAGCAAAATTTTTGGAAAGATTGTAAACAAAAACTTTAAAATGTAGTTCGCTTTCTTTTGCCATCGGGATACTAAAGGAAACAGTTTATATTCGGCATGATGTCATTAAGAAATGTAGTAATTAGAAACGTTTGATAATATTATTTATAATCACTTTGGTAAATTTTCATAAATGAAAAATCTTATTTGTATATTTTGTTTAATACAAACGATTTAATCAAGTGTTTTTAATTATTTATATAATAAAAATATTTTTTTTAAACATACCAAAACAAATCTTGAAAATTCTTCAGTGTTAAAGTTACAATATTAAACTAATATTGAAAGAAAAAATTCGAAACACATATTATTCATCAATAAGAATCTTCTAGATTATTAAAATAAGCAGTCTGCATATAATATCATCCGCAATCATTATTTTAAAATTCTATAATTTTCTAGTAGTAGTAGTAGTAGTGTTAGGCTATCGACCACGTGGTCCTTCCGCCATGTGTCATTTGTGTATTTGTGTGTGTGTAAATGAGCTTGTTACTTTAAAGGATCGCCCCCGTCACTCTAAAGCACCATTAATTGTATCCCAATGGTGAATGGTATATAATTTTCTATAATATTGCAATATTTTTTTTTTAATTTAAAAATTATTAATTTTATTTCTTAAGATTTGGTAATGATAGGAATGCAGCATTTTCGATGCAGAGAATACGATTTTGGCACGAAAACGGGAATTGAATTCCTAACCTCAAACCTGTTTGAACACAAATAAACCGAATAAAATGCCAGGATCAGTAGACAGAACGACGACAGAGTACAAAAACCTGTCGCAGAGATTCAGCGTGAAGAATTCGGACTTTACGAAACAGTACTGCGCCATTTACAATGTGCGAATCGAGCGGATGCGAGCCCTACTGGCGGAGAGAATCAAGGAGAAATGGGGCGACGAGTATCCGATATGCAGGCTGCATAAGCTCTCCGACGACTCTTCCAAGTACGTGGTCATCGGGACGTTGTACAAGGAACAAAAATTGAAGCCGTCCGTGCTCAAACAACTGGCCGAAGCGAACCAGTTGGTCCCGCAACCTGTTCATGTCCACTTCACGGATGAAAGTGATACTGTGTGTATAGAGGATGAATTGCAAAGGTTTCAAATATTAGGTAATATATTTTTAATCGACATTTTTTATTGTTTAGTATTAAAACACTTGCTCGCAACTAACATTATTTACTAATTGGAGAGTACACTAGGACCATATTTTTTTAAAAATGATTGTTTTATATTTTTAAATTTTGATTTTATACTGTTTTATATTGTTTTCCGCTACATTATTTTCTAGTAGTAGTAGACCACGTAGTCCTTCCACCGTGTTATTTGTGAGTGTGTGGAAATAAGCTGGTTACTTTAATGGATTGCCCCCTTCACTTTAAAACACCATTAATTGTATCTCAATGGTGGATGGTACTGGCCACCCATTCAATTTTTTTAAACTGAAATATTAAGTGTTATTAAAATTTAAATTTTAGGTGACACAATAAATCCATCGAATGTAGTCACTGGTATAACCTGCGCAATATTAGCATTCGACATGGGAAAAGGTAAACTCCAGGTGGTAGACTACTGTTTCGCAGATTTCCGCCCACAAATCGAGCGTCCGTTAATGCAAGACGACGCTTACGTTGTATTCATCAGCGGATTAAATCTGATGCACATCCAGAAGAGCCTCATGCCCTTACAATTATTCAGCAATTGGATTGCCGGCGGTTTCGGAAACTGCGACGACGTCGACGTTTCAAAGATCACCCGTTTAATCATAGCAGGAAACTCCATCATGACGGAAGCGACGAAGGCGAAAGCGACGACGTCCATGACGTCCAGAACAGTCCAATCGAATGAGGTGATAGAGACTGTAAAGACCCTAGACACGTTCTTGTTACAAATGTGTCAGGTGATCGACGTCGACGTTATGCCCGGCGAGAACGACCCTTCGAATCACGTACTTCCTCAGAAAAACATGCACCACTGCTTGTTTCCGAATTCCGCCGTTTATAAATCCATGAACGCCGTTCCTAATCCCTACGAGTGTCAAGTGGGCGGTGTGCGAATTCTAGGTAGTTCAGGCCAACCCGTCACCGACATCCTGCAATTTTCCGATATTAAAGAACCAATCGATGCGCTCGAAAGTTGCTTAAAATGGAGTCATATAGCGCCTACTGCTCCTGACACTTTAGGCTGTTTTCCTTTTTATGATAACGATCCATTTATCATTGAAGACTGTCCTCATGTTTTCTTCACTGGATGTCAGGAGAAGTTCGACACAAAAATTGCCGAAGGTAGTTTGTAATTGTAACATTACTTACAGATTTAATTACCCTTTTTTGTTTTTCAGGTAGTAAAGGACAGATTG
Source organism: Ontholestes murinus (assembly GCA_963969525.1). NCBI lineage: Eukaryota > Metazoa > Arthropoda > Insecta > Coleoptera > Staphylinidae > Ontholestes > Ontholestes murinus. The sequence continues at coordinate 6,051,730 of OZ018395.1, read as the reverse complement.
TTAGATTGATTTGTGTGCCGGAATTTTCAACATCATTTACAGCTTGTGTTTTAAACTTAAAGGATTTAAGCTGTGTGCCTATTGTTTTTAAGTCGTTATAATTAAAATTATATTTTTTTACTGTTTAATTAAACATTTATTTTTAATAATATAAATTATTTTCTTTTTTATACAGTTTTACAACCTTTAAATTATATTTAAAAAAAATGAAGAAAAGACAGGACTTTGTTTTACCACTTTATTTAAAACTACAAAGTTATCATAGCTTAGTATTCATTATATTCAAGATTTACTACAAAGTATAGGACTCCACAATTCAACATTTAAAAATAATGTTTCTTGACTAGTAAACACAGTTGGTTAAACTGATTTACAAAGTTGGTATTAACTAAACTAATTAAATTTAAGTAAATTTAAATATAAGATGTATTTATTCATTAAATCAACTGAATTTATTTACTTATTGTCAGATTATAATTAATCTTTGTATTTTCTAGTTACATTGGGTAACTAATATATTGCCTGCCCACAATATTTTTTATGACAAAATTAAGTGACTTTTTAAAGTTTGAACAAAGTAATATTGGCTATTTGGACTTTAATACATTTAATTTAGTAATATTTGTAAAACCTACAAGACAATGTATATTTGGTTGCCTATTTATTAACAAGCATTATTGATTACCCTGTACAAAAACAAAACAATAAAAACTCTCCCATCTTGTTTTGTACTTTTCATGTTACTTCAAACTTAACCTAAAATTTTATGGCATAAACTGAATAGTTTTTAGTAAAAATGGTGAAGGATAATACAAGCGTTAGTAAGAAACGCAAGAGTAATGCCGATGCCGAACCGGAGGCTGATATTTATAAGGTAATATAAGTTGAAATGAAGTATGATGTCGGCGTTCACTTGGTGGTGCATTTTGATAAAAGTTTAAATAAAACACTTTATAACTTTGTTTTACCACTATATTTGATCAGCTTATGATCGAAACTAGTCACAGTTATACAAAATATAGTGGTAAAACAAAGTTATAAAGTGTTTTATTTAAACTGAAATGAAGTAGTTAGAAAGTTGTTTGTTTGCGTTAACCTCTTTAATAAAATGTGAAAATTGAAAAATAAAACCAACAGTGCCTAGTAGCCAAGACCATTAAGGAGAAAAATAAAACTGCTATATCTTTTATTTCAATTAATACAATAAGTAAAAGTGGGTTGATTTATACAAACGATGTTAAAACAATTTTAAGGTTAAAATCGACCGTTAATTATAATTATATTTTAAACAACTTTTTGTGAACCGATTTATTATTTAATAGCTATCAAATATTACCCAATTAACTTTGTGATTAATATTCCCTGTCATGGGAATGTAAAATTTAATTGCAACGAATAGTCTCATAAAATTAAATATTTGATTGGCTTTCTGTTAACTCAAATTAATAAACAACACTTTTTGCTAATCACGTAAACCAAATTTAACAATAACATGCTAATTTTTAATTAAGCTTATTAAAATACATTATATTTATATTAAAAAAAGAACATTTGGAATAAAAGTAAAGCATTTTTTTTAACAATTAGAATTAATAAAATGTCATCATGCAATTGTTTTTTTTGTGTGCTGAATTTGCAATGTGATCATGCAATTGTTTTTTGTTTGTGTGCGGAATTGATTGTTACCCAATTACTGTTTTAAATGTTTTTAGAAAGTCGTCGAGTTTGAAGAGAAGGAAGCTGCACAAAGATCACTAGACGATGATGCTGAGATTTATTTCGATACCTGCAGCAGTATCCGAACACTGCTCGGCACTATTTTCAAGTTGAAAACTGAAAATAGTAAGGAGGTAAGTTGAAATTTATTATTTTAGCGCATGAGTAATCTATCCCTTATTATTAACCACCCACCAAGCATAGTTTTGTAAATGAAGTTCATAGAATATTAATCAATTGAAAGTCAAAAATCATACATAAGTTATTAACTTTAATAATATGCTTTGTTCAAAATAAGTTATTTTGATTTTTTTAAATTTGTTGTATAGTGAACTAACGAATTTTGACAATAAAAACTGTATACAACTTAAAAGTTCTTCAGTTCAAGAGAGTGAGATGTCTTTTGGAGTAACAAAACCTCTAATAAATTGTTGCCTTTAATACCAACATTGATTAAAAATTAAAAAAATAGTTTTTAATTACTTTGTAAAAAAGATTTTTCCATATTTTGCATCTTTAATAATAACAGTTTTTAATTACTTTGCAAAAAAGATTTTTTATCCGTCTTTTTTCCATACTTTGCATTTTTGTATTTGTTGCAATATTTTTAGAATAAATTTGAAATCATTCAAAAACGCACACACGCTTGTGTACACATTGCACTGCTGAAGAAACTGAACCGACTGGAGAAGGTGCGCATGCTCACCGCGAGGGAACAGTTGAGCCAAGAAAAACAAAAGCTGGACAGTATCAACCTGCAGTTCCAAAATCTCCTCTACGAACTCGCCCACTTGGTGTCAGAGTACAAAAAGTGCAAACAATATAAGTAAAATGTTTACATGTTGAGTTCGTTACGTGTGTGCTTATTTTTTTCTGCCTTTATTAGGTCTAAAGATGAAGATATTGAGTTAATTTCAATCGAGCAGTTCTTGAAGGATGCACAGAAGGATATCACTAGTAAATTTAAAAACGTAAGTAGAAGCTTATAAGCTAAAACTAGTGTAATTCCTAATAAATATACCTATAAAATTGCCCTATTTTTTTAAAATTTATAAACATATGTAGATATTGATTTTTTATTTTCTAGAAGAACATTGAAGGAAACATGAAGCACGAGCTGCATCTTGCGATGTTGGAGCACGAACTCAGCCAGCGTATCCAGTTGTCCAATTTGTGCGGCACCTTGGAGTCGGAGAAGAAGCAGCTGGCCAAGGATATAGTCAGCAAGAAGGAGAAACTGGAGGGGTTGGGTCCGCGTTTGGCTGCCGTGATCGAAGCCACCAAACCATTGCAGGATCAGTTGGGCCTGCCCATTGATAAAATAAGGGCTGAACATAAGCTTGCCTCACTGTTGCCCGACGAATTATATTTGTTATACTGCAATGCGGATGCTTATAAACAAGTTAATGGTGAGATTAATTATAACGAGCGTTCAATAAAAATCAACGACGAAATAGTCTATACGTGCGTGTGTCTTTTGCTTATTCTCGCGTGATTGTTCTAGATTTTATAGTAGTAGCAGCATTTGACTATCGACCATGTAGTTATCTCTATTTGTATGTGTGTTTACATGAGCTTGTTAATTTAAACATTTCCCCCATCACTCTAAAGCGCCATTAATTATATCAAACTAACGTTCCTGCACTCGTTATGGCTAGTTCGGCTGCAACCGTATGCGCCCACCACCGACGTTTTTTAGATTTTATATTTTTAGCAATAAAATCGTTTTAGTTTCAGACATTGAAATGACCATTCAAATTTTGGGCGATCAAGAGGAGGCCGTTCAGTACAATGACGCTGAGAACACATCGAACGATCCAGAATCTGAGCCCGAAATCGAAGTCGAAGTGAGTAAAGCTTCTTTTTTTTTAGGTCATATATTTTTATCCTGCGTACCCTAAACTTCTCTAGTCCAACACTGTTGTACACAACAGAGTGGCGCAGTGCTGCCTCTTGCGGATTTTTTTAGGATTTAAAATTAAGTTCAACGCATGCGTCATTGCTTATGCGCAAGCTTGAATATACACGTTGTCCCCTGAAATTTTGAATATGAGTAATGTGTTTGTATTGCATCTTGATTATTATGATCGGTTGCCATGGTTGTTGCTGCAAATGCATGTCAATTTGACTTCTATAGTTTCAAAATGGAAATTTTATAATCGTCTGTTTGGCTCAAAAAGGAGATGTTTTCGAACATTTAATAAGATGAACGTTGTAGTTATTTGTTATTCGTTACGTCAGAATTGTGATTATAAAAATAGTAATATTAAAATATCATGTAAATATGTTTCATTTTAATTCCCTACTTTATTACAAATTAGCTATGCCAAAACCGAGCGTGGTAACTAAGCAACAAGTAATACCTTCAAATGCCCGTATTCAAAATTTCCGGGGACAACGTGTATATATATATATATATTTTAAATTACACCCTAGCATCCTGAACTGCAGGAATAAGTTCAATACTACATAAGAACTATTACTATGACAGTTCATTGTAACTATCCATTCAATTTGGGGAACGCTCTAGACAATAGATGTCACCTTATAAGCTTGTCTCATTTCCATTGATTTAGGAACCAACTGAGACCAAGAAACGGCGCCACCGTAAGGCCTCTCATGCCGACAAACACGAAGAGAAAAAGAAAAAGTTACTGGAACCGCACCCTCTGTCGGTGGAGATCGTTATGACTCTTCCGAAAGGTCCATCTTTAAAAATACGATTCTACCACAGGACACATTTGAAGATAGTTACTGTAGCCTCTGTATTAGAAGTCTCATCAGATATCGTCAACGGTAAGAATATTTTCTTTAGTTCATTAAAACGTTTGATTCAACATAATATCTCAAAAACAGCTGCCAGACATCAGAAGAAATTGCTTAGCTTCTATTTTAAACTCGAATGAGGAATTTGACGCTGATAACAGCGCCCTCTCTGAAACATGTGGCGAACTTGTTCGTGTGTTTTGCATAAAGAGGGCGCTTTATAAATGTGATTCGTAGCGCTCGTACAGTTCGAACGCAGAAATGGCAGTGAATGAATCACACTATTTCGTTATTAGATCCTCTCTGAATTATGTTGTGAACCTATTTAAATTTTCCGTCTGCAGTGCACTCTATCAATGTTTCATTGAAACATTTCTCAGATTTACAACTTTTGTTAATAAGAAAAGTCTTACTTATGCGTAAAATATTAATAGAATTAATAATTTTTGTTTAATTAATTGAACAAGAGTAAACAATTTTTCCCTTTGGCCAAAGATTTCGTTGTTAGATCTTTAATATCAGCAAATGTCATGAATCGCCATCCTACTATTAAGTGCGAAATTTGACCCTGATTGCGGCGCCCTCTCTGAAACATTTTGCGAACTAACGAGCGTTTCAAATAAAGCGCCCTCTATAAATGTCATATGAAATCATTTCTAAAGTTGACAGTTATCAGATTACAGTTAGAACTGTAAAATAATTAATAGTTGACAGATTACAGATGTAATAGTTAACAGTTGACAATTGAGAGAGTTGCGACAAATGACAGTTGATAGTTCACAGAAAAATAAGCAGTTGACACTTTACAGAAAATAATTAACATTTGACAGATGATGGATTATAGTTGTGACTCAATAAATTACAATTAAGAGTACACAGAAAATAATTAACAGATTACAGATGTAACTTAACAGATGACAGTTCATAGAAAAAAAAATAACAGTGGACATTTTATAGAAAATAAAATAACATTGACAGATGTCAGATTATAGCTGTGACTGAACAAATGCCATTTGACAGTTCACAGAAAATAATTAACAGATGACAGATTACAGTTGACAGTTGACTGATTACAGATGTGACTTAACAAATGATAGTTGACAGTTTACAGAAAAAAATTAACATTGACAGATAACAGATTATGGCTGTGACTTAACAAATGCCATTTGACAGTTTACAAAAAATAGTCAATAGTTGACAAATGACAGATCACAATTGACAGTTTACAGAAAATAATTGACAGTTGAGAGTTTTCAGAAAAAAATTATCAGTTGATGGTTTATAGAAAAAAAGATTTATACTGACAGATGACAGATTATAACTGTGACTTAAGAAATGCCATTTGACAGTTCACAGAAAATAGTTAATGGTTGACAGATGACAGATTACAGTTGACAGTTCATAGAAAATAATTGACAGTTGACAGATTACAGATGTGACTTAACAAATAACAGTTGACAGTTCACAGAAAAAAAATGATCAGTTGACAGTTTATAGAAAGAAAATGACATTGGCAGATGACAGATTATAACTGTGTCTTAACAAATGTCATTTGACAGTTTACAGAAAATAGTGAACAGTTGACATATGACAGATTACAGTTGGTAGTTCACAGAAAATAATTGACATTTGATAGATTACAGATGTGACTTAACAAATGACAGTTGACAGTTCACATAATAAAATTAACAGTTGACAGTTTACAGAAAAAAAAATAATATTGACAGATTTTATTATGTAATCTGTAAGAAAATAATTGACAGTTGACAGATTACAGATGTGACTTAACAAATGGCAGTTTATAGAAAAAAATTAACATTGACAAATGACAGATTATAGCTGTGACTTCACAAATGTCATTTGACAGTTACACAAAATAGTTAATAGTTGACAGATTACAGTTGACAGTTCACAGAAAATAATTGGCAGTTGACAGATTAACTAACTTAACAAATTAGCGTTTACAGAAAAAAATAACACTTGGCAGTTTATAGAAAAAAATTAACATTGACAGATTATATTATATGACTTAACAAATGACAGTTCACAGAAAAAAAAATAACAGTTGACAGTTCGCAGAAGAAAAATATCGGTTGACTGTTTATAGAAAAAAAAAATAACATTGACAAATGACAGATTATAGATGTGACTTAACAAATGCCATTTGATAGTTTATAGAAAATGGTTAACAGATGACAGATTACCGTTGGCAGTTGACAATTCACAGAAAGTAATTGACAGTTGACAGATTACAGATGTGGCGTAACAAATGAAAGTTGACAGATCACAGAAATGAATTAACAGTTGAGAGTTTACAGAAAAAAAAATTATATTCACAGATGACAGATTATATTATGTGACTTCTCAAATGACAGTTGACAGTTCAAAGAAAATAATTGACAGTTGGCCGATTACAGATGTGACTTAACAAATGGCAGTTTATAGAAAAAAAATTAACATTGGCAGATTACAGATTATAGCTGTGGCTTAGCAAATGCCATTTGACAGCTCACAGAAAATAATTGACAGTTGACAGATGACAAATTACATTTGTGTCTCAACAAATGATAGTTGACAGTTGACATATGATAGATTCCAGTTGTGACTCAATGAATGACAGTCAACAGAAAAAAACAATAACAGTTGTCAGTTTACAGGAAATAATTAACATTTGACAGATGACAGATTATAATACTGACTCAACAAATGACATCCGCAGAAAATAATTAACAATTGACACTTAACAGATTACAGTTGTGTCTCAATAGATGATAGTTGGCAGTTCACATGAAAACAATAACTGTTGACAGTTAACAGAAAATAATTAACATCTTAAAGATGACAGGTTATCGTTGTGACTCAACAAATGATCGTTTAGAGTTTACAGGAAATAATTAACATTTGACAGATGACAGTTACACTTGTGATTCAACAAATGACAAGTTCAAAGAAGTTTAAATATTCGTGAACAGGTTTAGTAAACATTTTAAGCATTTATCATTTGAAAAAGTACATCAACACCTCTTTAAGACTGCAGTTACTCCCTCTATTATTCATGGTAAGATTAAACATTCGGTATAACTCTGCCTTTATGGTTAGATTACAACTTGTATTCTATTTGAAAGTTACTTGCAGGCATCACGGTTTAAGTATAGATTTTGTGTAATTGTGCTTAATTATTTAACAGGTGACACAGCTAGTGAAGTGTTGCGCGGGGAGAGCGTTCTGAACGAACTCTTTGAAGGTGATTTCGGTAAAGACAGCCCGAATTCGAGCAATCACTTCCAGCTGAAGAAGGTCGGTCTGGGTTCATTCGAATCGCTGGTTTCCAAATTGGGATACGCTTATACTTGGGCGCAGAAAATATGCGGCTTGGATTTCCTAGACACGCAGGTATGTACTTATTGATAATAGACACAACACAACTGTTAACAAAAAAATATTAACGAACGATGTAAAAAATGCATTTGAAAGATTTAATTCATTTACCAACCTAAATGGAACTAGATCTCTTCAGTAAGAAACTTTCTGAATAATTTTACAATTCACTTAATTAGACATTAATTATTATTTTTATACTTTAAACTACATCAATAGTATTCAGAAAATTAAAATTAAAAAAAGCCTTAACTAGTACAAATATTAATTGTTTAAATAGATGATATACCAAGAATTAAAGCATAAATCGTAATTGGCTTTGAATTAGGATAATAACATTTGCTATGTACGGATATAATATGGATTATGGACAAAGTTCCTCGTTTTAATTCATAATACTATTTTCTTTTTTAGAGTTGTAAGGACAAAGCTAATAAAATAAGTCTAACAAACGTTGAAGCCGTTTTAAAGTCCATACAGAAGAGGCTTAAAGCTAGGTTTCAGTTAGCACTGGAACTGCAACAATTAGGTGGGTGGTTTTGTTGTTGGTTTTCGCTTTAAATTTTTACTGATTGTTGATTATATTGAACAGATCTTGGATATATTCTGGAAATCCCGGACACCATCGAATACCCCAAGTCGGCGATGACGTCGATGCCAAAATGGTCGTCGATCAGCTACCAAAAATTCTGCCAGTGCGCTCCGAAGGCAATGTCGCTGGTGGACATGGGCATCGCCGCTCCCAACGACATGTTCTACAGTTTGATAGTTTCCAGACCTAAAGGTAATAGATTTTAGGCGTGATGCATATTAGGTTGCATATATCTCTCATTTGGAATTTAAAAAATTAACTTTAAATTGTATCAACTACATTGCAAGTAATTGAAGGTTGCACAACAAAATAAAAATTGAGTAATTGTTATGTTTTCTTTTGTTATTAGTGACCATGTATGCATTGGTAATCATCAAAAACGATTATCCCGTGAGGGCGCCAATATTCATATTGAATTCTAAATTTAGCGGCGAGCATTCGGCTGAAAATTCTGATGAAATTAGGGTAGGTATTTATAAAGAGTAACAATGTTGTTATTTGTTGTAAATCTAAACAACACAGCACAACTTGAGTTAATTGTGTTTTATAATAGCTAAAATATATTTCCATTAGATGGAGACACTAACAATTTTAAATATTTATGGTAAACAATCGATTGGTCTGAAACTGGTCACCTATTTGATCGCAGAGACTAATTTTCTTAATCTGCTTTCTGAGATGTAACCTCTTTAAAATCACGCGTTGTAGCATTGATATATAAATTATTGAGATTTTGAATATTTTTTTTTATAGTTAGGTAATTTTTGATGTTTATTTTTAAAGGATTTAGAAAGGGCCGTGAATATCGGCATCGAGCAGACCCCCAATATTGCCAACTATCTCCTGTCCACACAAATTAAGTATTTATGCTCGTTTGTGGATGTTTATTTGGATACGACAGATGGCACTGGGTACACGCCGACAACTGTATTCTTCAGGCACGTGAGGTAAATATATTTGTATGAATATACAAACTTAAGATGAGAAGAGATCGCTAAACTTTTATAATAAACTCAGTTCAGGAATTTAACGCAATAATAATGAACGCCTGATGCATGACAGAGTCTACATACTAGGTCAATGGTTTCATACATTATATTATTAGCAATTAATACTTTTTATATTTATTTATTAATATTAATTTCAGTGGACGGAACAGAAGGAGGCCATTCAAATTCAGGAAGATTGGAAACGGCATATTCACTCAATACTGACTTATACATTTAATTTAAGGATAACCTATTATAACAGGACCTTAAGATAATAATACTGTTTACTTTATAAACGCTTTTATTTTACCCTTACAAACATCCATCAAACTAAAGATAACTTACCTAATTAGTTTTTACTGGCCTAAACAACAACCACAACGTGATTCTCAATTTAATTCAAACTTAAAATACAAAATCTCCATTTCTCACTTATTTTAATTAATTCGAAAATGTAGCCACGCATATATTTAATTTAAAAAAATCGCATATTTATTATTATATCGTTAAACACTAACATGTATTAAATTTTAACATAATAAATCGCCCACTCGATTTACACACGTATCGGCGTTTCGATTAAAAATTATGTTAAGAATAAATTTGAAATTACTTTAAACCATAACGTTTAATTAAAAAAAATCAATCGAGCAAAATAATACACGATAACGCCCGATTTATTTTATTAATTATAATAATAAATTTAATTAAAACAAAATGGAATTTTATTATATTCCATTCAATTTTTTTATCGCACATTAAAATAATATACAATAAACATATATTTTTAATTAAACAATAAATTTTATATGGATTAAAAAAAAACATAAAACATTATTCCGATTCTTCCTCCGAATATTCTGTAATAATAAAATAAGGTTTTTAAGATGATAATCAAGGTATATTATTATGATGATGTACCGCATTCACCCACGGCTTCCTCGATATGGTTAATTCTCCTTACGACATCCTCGGTTTTCTCATTTAAATTATTAAATGTGTTAAGGTCACCTATGATTGATTGTACTAAATTATCCCAGTTTAACACCGGCGGGATTTCATCGTTGTTTTTTTTATTAAAATCGTCTCTAAAAAAACCAAATAAAAAAAGGTATTCCTTGGGGTACCCTTATATCACCTATTCGTCTCAGAACAGGTATTATCCTGTAAACATTTAACTGTGGTGGATGTGGCCTCTTCAACCAAACATTCTTAAATAATACGTAGATTATTATTAATTTTCAAAATATTCATTTTGATTACCATCAGAATCACAGTCGTCTTCAGGTACTAAACTCTCTATATTCTTCATAAGCCTTTCAATCTCATTTTGAATGTTATCTAATTCTAATTTAGCTAAAAGTACACCAACATTAAAAAAATACATAAGAATTTGACAGTTAAGCCGATTAATTAATTAATTATGCACAAGATAAAATTTTATTTCCATTCGATAAATAAAGTATGAATAATATTAACTACTCTCTTACTTGCTCAAATTATCATATAATTTTTTTAATAAACGTCTAATAATGTTAATATTAGTTAAGTCGTTAAAAGTAGAGGTAAACATTTACACAATAATATTAATTAAGTACATATAAATTAGCTTAGATAAAGTTCCATAATTTGTTCACCATTTGAAAATATGGTTACTTTAAGATTCTAGTGCAAAAAATATTCAGTAATATCTAAAACCCATTAATATAAATCGAATAAATTTATTTATATATTTATTTATTGTTAATAAGTTTATGTTTTACTTACCTTGTTCTTGAAACTCGAAATATCTACTTTCAGTTTCCTCAACGTTAGTCTTAATTTCGCCCTCCATTTCAATCAATTTCGATTCAATCAACGTTGGACCTAAAATTATTACAGACGAAAATTCTTGTGTCAAAAATGACGTGATTCCTCAATTAATGTCAAGAGGCACTTAAATAAATATCGAATGTATTGTTCGTTTCCATTAACTATCCTTCGATATCTGAAACATTACATCGAACATTTAGCAAATTTAGTTGATTCATCTTCAAAGCAATTAATTATTTATTTAGTGTGTACAAAAGTTTGAAAGAAATTCAAATTTCGTTGTACCAAAAAGTCAACATTTAGAAATTTCATTACTGCGAAAACTAATCGACTGTTTATTTTTTAAAGACAAATATTTAATATATAATATTCCATCGTCAAAAATTTAATATGTTTATAATTTTTTTACAATATACAAGAGGATTTAAATATATTTAGCAAATTGTTTTGTTATATTTTAAAAACTTTGAATGATTTATTTAGCTTATACAAAAATTAAAAAAAAAGTATAAATGTCATATTGAAGAGTCAACAATTGGAAATTTTGTTACATCGAAAATTAATCAAGAATGTGAAATATATAAATTTAGTTTCATTAAAAAATATTAATTAAGATATTCCTTGCATCGAATATTCTGCAAATTCTTTTGAATTATTACATTTCATTGCATCGAAAAGCCAACAACTAGAAATTTCGTTACTTCGAAAATTAATCAACTTGAAATGCTTGATAGTAATGTTTATCAAATACGCACTAAAATTTTAATAACACGCAATTTCATTATGTAAAATCTTTATAAATATTATTGCAATGAAAATTGAATAACTTTAGATTTAAACAAAAAATTTAATATCTAATCTCTTTAATTATTGTAAAAGGAGAGTTTCAATAACTCGAAATTTTATTGCATCGAAAATTGAATAACTCTAAAACTTTATTACATAGAACATTTATAAATTACACATCCAATCTTTCTAAATTCTGTTTTTAGAAAAATTCAATAATCCGAAATTTTCTTAAGTCGAAAATTTATTAACTCCAAATTTCGTTTCATAGATTTTTTTACAAATCTCTCGACTTTTTTTATGTACAAAATTCAATAACTTGAAATTTCATTGCGTAGTGTTTTTATAAATCTTTCTAAATTTTTTTTAATGGAAAAACCTAAATTTCGTTGAATAGAAAATTCTATGCAACGAAAATCTTTACAAATTATACATGTAATCTTTTCAAATTTTGTTTCTATAAATTAATCATCTAATGTTTTTAAATTTTGTTTCAGGAACAATTCAATAACTCGATATTTCGTCGAATCGAAAATTAAACCACTACAAACTTTATTACGTACAATAGAATAATTAAAAATATTATACATCAACTGTTTCTAAATTTCGTTACATAAAAAATTGAATAATTCGAAATTTCTTTGGATCGAAAATTCAATTATTCGAAATTTCATTCTATCGAAAACTAATTAAAAGATTTTATTCAGAGATTTTTTTCTAATTGATAAATTTAATCTTTCTTAATTTTTATTAAATGAAAAATTCAATAAGTCAAAATTTCGCACCCTCGAATTTTTTTATTAAGTACTAATTCGGTTTTTTTTTTGGTTATACAATAAATTCAATAATTCTAAATTTGTTCGAAAAACAAAAATTGAATAATTCCGAATTTTGCTGCTTACTTTTTTTTTAAAAAACACATTTAAAATCTCTTTGAATTTTATTACTATGATACAAGAATAGAAAAATTCAATAACTCTAAATTTCGTTGCATCGAAAATTTACCGTTAAATTAACACCAAATTTTTCTGGTTAGAAAATTTTATAATAATAAACTACTTAAAATAAAAACATATCAATGACTAAAAAATTTCAATGCATCGAAAATTCAATGACTTTGGTTTGCTTTATTAGTTATTATTACTTTTTTACATTTACAATTCTATTTTTTTTTCTAATTAAGAAATTTCATTGCATTGAAAATTCAATAAATATAAAATTGTATCACAAAATCAATCACTCGAAATTTCAACACATCGAAAATTAGATACATATAAATTTCGTTTTATATTATTTTGAGTTATTATGATTCCTTTTCAATTAAACATCTTATTTTACTAAATTAAGTTGCATCACAAAATAATCAAATCAATCATTCGAAATTTCATTACATCGAAACCCAATACATATAAATTATATTTCATATAATAATTAATATTTTTTCAGACATCTATTTTTTAATTAAGTTACATCACAAAATTAATCACACGACATTTCATTACGTCTAAAATTCAAAACCTATAAATTTCGTTTCTGAATTTTCTGAATTATGTTACATCACAAAATATAAGTTATGATTTTTTTTAATTAAACATCTATTTTTTTCTGAATTAAAGTGCACCACAATATTAATCACTCGAAATTTCGTTGTATCGAAAATTCAATACATATACATTTTGTTTAAATTATAAGTTATTACGATTTTTTTTCAATTAAACATCTATATTTTTTTAATTCAGTTGCATTACAAAATCAATCACTCGGAATTTCGTTACATCGAAAATTCGATACATATGAATTTTGTTTGAATTATAAGTTATTTCGATTTTTTTCAATTAAACATTTTTTTAAAATTAAGTTGCAAAACAATTTCAATCACTCGAAATTTCATTGCATCGAAAATTCAATGCATAAAAATTTCATTTGCATTATAAGTTATTACATTAATTTTTTTTTCAATTTAATATCTATATTTCCTTCATTAATACATGACAATATCAATCACTCAAAATTTCTTTGCATCGAAAATTCAATACATATAAATCTCGTTTTCATTATAAATTATGATTATTTTTTTTCAATTAAACATCTATTTTTTTCTGAATTAAGGTGCATCACAAGATCAATCACCCGAAATTTCGTTGCATCGAAAATTCAATATATATAAATTACGCTTGAATTACAAGTTATTAAGATTGTTTTCTAATAAACATCTATTTTTTCCGAGTAAAGTTACATTACAAAATCAATCACTCGACATTTCGTTACATCGAAAATTTAATAAATATAAATTTCATTTGAATTATATCTTTTACATTTTTTCATTTAAACATCTATGGTTTCTGAATTAGGTTACATCACAATATCAATCATTCAAAATTTCGTTACATCGAAAATTCATTACATATAAGTTTCGTTTGCATTATAAATTATTATGATTCTTTAAATTAAACATCTATATTTTCTGAATTATGTTGCATCACAAAAAAAAATTCATTGCATCGAAAATTCAATACATATAAATTTTGTTTGAATTATAATTTTATGATATTTTTTCAATTAAACATCTATATTTTCTGATGTAAGTTGCATCACAAGATCAATCACTCGAAATTTCTTTACATCGAAAATTCAATACATATAAATTTCGTTTGCATTATAAGTTATTACATTAATTTTTTAAATTTTAATTAAACGTCTATATTTTCTGCATTCGTTTACATCGCAAGATCAATCACTTGAAATTTCATTACATATAGATTTCGATTGCAATATAAATTATTATAATTCTTTTTCAAGTAAACATCTATTTTTTTTCTCAATTAAATTACACCACTAGATCAATCACTCGAAATTTCGTTACATCTAAAATTCAATACATATAAATTTTGTTATTATGATTTTTTTTAAATTAAACATTTTTCTTCTGAATTTAGTTACATCACAAAATTTCATTGCATCGAAAATTCAATAAATATAAATTTTGTTTGAATTATAAGTTATTTGATTATTTTTCAATTTAATGCCTTATTTTTCTGAACTAAGTTGCATCATAAAATCAATGACTCGAAATTTCGTTGCATCGAAAATTCAATAAATATAAATTTTGTTTGATTTATAAGTTATAATGATTTTTTTTTCAATGAATCATCCTTTTTTTCTGAATTAAGTTTCATCATAAAATCAATGCCTCGAAATTTCGTTAAATCGAATATACAATGCATATAAATCATCATTTTTTTTAAATTAAGTTACATCACTCGAACTCTCGTTGCATCGAAAATTCATTACATATAAATTTTGTTTACATTATAAATTACTATGATTTTTTTTTTCAATTAATCATCCTTTCTTTTCTGAATTAAATTACATCACAAAATCAATCACTGGAACTTTCGTTGCATCGAAAATTCGATACATACAAATTTAGTTTGCATTATAAGTTATTATGATTTTTTTCAATGAAACATCTTATTTTTTTAAAATTAAGTTACATAACAAAATCAATCACTCAAAATTTCGTTGCATCGAAAATTCTATAAATATAAATTTTGTTTGCATTATAAGTTATTATGATTTTTTTAAATTCTCAAGTAAACATCTATTTTTTCTGAATTAAGTTGCATCACAAAATCAATCACTCGAAATTTCATTACATCGAAAATTCAATGAATATAAATATCGTTTGGATAATAAGCCCTTATGATTGTTTCTCTTAATTAAACACCTATATTTCCAGTATTAAGTTGCATCAAAAGATAAATCACTGAAAATTTCGTTACATCGAAAATGCATTACATATAAATTTCGTTTGCATTATAAATTATTTATTATATGCTTTATATATATTATAAGTATATTTTCCGATTTATCACAAGATCAATTACTGGAAATTTCGTTACATCGAAAATTCAATAAATATACATTTCATTTGAATTATAACTTTTATGTTTTTTCAATTAAACATCTATGGTTTCTGCATCAGGTTACATGACAACATCAATCATTCGAAATTTCTTTACATCGAAAATTCAATACATATAAGTTTCATTTGCAGTATAAGTTTATAATTGATTTTTTTCAATTTAACATCTATTTTTTCTGAAATTAGTGGCATTACAAAATCAATTACTCGAAATTTCGTTACATCGAAAATTCAATACATTTTCGATATTTGTTTCCATTATAAATTATTAAGATTATTATGAGTAAACATCAATTTCTTCTAAATTAAGTTATATCATAAAATCAATCACTTGAAATTTCGTTGTATCGAAAATTCAATACATATAAATTACGTTTGAATTATAACTTATTATGATTTTATTTTCAATTAGTCATCTATATTTTCTGAATTAAGTTGCATCACAAGATCAATCACTCGAAATTTCGTTACATCGAAAATTCAATAAATATACATTTCATTTGATTTATAAGTTATTATGATTCTTTTTCAAATTCACGTCTTATTTTTCTGAATTAAGTTACATAAAAAAATCAATCACTCGAAATTTCGTTACATAGAAAATTCAATACATATACATTACGTTTGAATTATAACTTATTATGATTTTATTTTCAATTAATCATCTATATTTTCTAAATACGTTGCATCACAAGATCAATCACTTGAAATTGCTTTACATCGAAAATTCAATAAATATACACTTCATTTGATTTATAAGTTATTACGATTCTTTTTCAAATTCACGTCTTATTTTTCTGAATTAAGTTACATAAAAAAATCAATCACTCAAAATTTCGTTACATCGAAAATTCAATACATATAAATTTATTTTGCATAATAATTTATTATAATTGTTTCTTTCAATTAAACATCTATATTTTCAGTCTTAAGTCGCATCACAAAATCAATCACTCGAAATGTCGTTGCATCGAAAATTCAATAAATATACATTTCCTTTGCATTATAAGTTATAGTAATTTTGTGTCAATTAAACAGCTATTTTTTTCTGAATTAAGGTGCATCTATTTCTTTTTCTGAGCAAAGTTACATCACAAAATAAATCATTTAAATGTTCGTTACATCGAAAATTCAATACATATAATTTTCCTTTGAATTATAAATTATGATTTTTATCAATTAATCATCTATATTTTCTGAATTAAATTGAACACAGATCAATCACTAAAAATTTCGTTACATCGAAAATTCAATACATATAAATTTAGTTTGCATAATAATTTATTATAATTGTTTCTTCCAATTAAACATCTATATTTTCCGTCTTAAATCGCATTAGAAAATCATTCACTCGAAATGTCGTTGACTCGAAAATTCAATAAATATAAATTTAATTTGCATTAGAAGTTATAGTAATTTTATGTGTCAATTAAACATCTATTTTTTCTGAATTAATGTACATCTATTTCTTTTTCTGAGCAAAGTTACATCACAAAATAAATCATCTAGATTTTCTGAATTAAGTTGCATCCTACAATTAAACACTCGAAATTTCGATACATAGAAAATTCAATACATATAAATTTTGTTTGCATTATAAATTTTAATGATATTTTTAAAATTAAACATTTATTTTTTCTTAATTTACTTGCACCACAAAATTAATCACTCGAAATTTCCTTACATCGAAAATTCAATACATATAAATTACGTTTGAATTATAACATATTGTGATTTTTTTGTTTCAATTAAAAATATATATTTTCTGAATTAAGTTGCATCACAAGATCAATCACTAGAAATTTCGTTACATCGAAAATTCAATAAATATACATTTCATTTGATTTATAAGTTATTACGATTCTTTTTCAAATTCACGTTTTATTTTTCTGAATTAAGTTACATAAAAAAATCAATCACTCGAAATTTCGTTACACCGAAAATTCAATACATATAAATTAAGTTATTATAATTGTTTCTTTCAATTAAACCTCTATATTTTATGTATTAAGTCGCATCATAAAATTAATCACTCGAAATGTCGTTGCATCGAAAATTCAATAAATACAAATTTCATTTGAAATACAAGTTATTGTGTTTTTTCAATCAATGTACATTTTCTGAATTTTACATCATAAAATCCATGACTCGCAATTTCGTTACATCGAAAATTCTATAAACATAAATTTCGTTTGCATTTATTTCTTTATTAATCTTTGGTCTCCTGTCTTAAAAATTACAAATATTAAAAATCATTACATAAAAAAACAAAAACAAAAAAAGTTATAATGATTTTTTGTTTCAATTAAATATCTATTTTTTCTGGATTACATAAGGTACATCATAATATCAATCATTCAAAATTTCTTACATCGAAAATTCATAAAATATAAATTTAGTTTTTTTTAGATTGTTTTATAATAAATATCTATTTTTTCTGAGAAAACTTATATCACAAAATCAATTACTCGAAAGTTTGTTACATCAAAAATTAAATAAATATAAATTTCGTTTAAATAATAGGTCATTAATTTTTTTTAAGTAAACAAATATTTTTTTTAAATTAAGTTATAACACAAAATTATTCACTCGGAATTTTATTGCATCGAAAATTCAATTTCGATTGAATAATAAGTAATTATGATTTTTTTGAGAGTATGTTGCATTACAAAATCAATAAATCGAAATTTCCTTACATCGAAAATTCAATACATATAAATTTTGCATTTTTTGCAATTAAACATCTATTTTTTCTGAATTAAGTTACAAAATTTCGTAACACCGAAAATTCAATACATATAAAAGTGCGATACTTCGAAATTTTATTCAATTTCGTTATGAAAAGAACTCTAAATTTCGTTGTATAAAATATTTATATTAATATATTAATAAATTTTATTACTTATATGAAAAATTTAATCAATCGAAATTTCAAAGAATAGAATTGAAAATTTAATTACCTTAAATTATCTTACATGTAATTCTAGTTAACTTACCATATAAGCATTCCAAACTTTGGTTAAATGAATAATTTAATTTGTCGAAACTTTCGTTATACCGAAAATAAAATGATTTAAAATTTCTTTACATAGAATTTTGTCACAAAAGGAATAACTAGAAATTTCGTTGCAACCAAAATTAAATGGCTCGAAATTTAAATAGAATTTTTATAAATTGCACAAATTTCTAAATTTAGTAACATGTAAATTTTATCTTGAAATTTCTTTGCTTCGAAAATTAAATAATTATAATAAACATTTAACAATAACATTAAAGTAAAATGGGATATAAAAAACTCCAAAATTTAAATTCTATGTAACGAAAATTTTTAAAAACTTATAATTGTTTCAAATCTCGTTACATTTAAAATTCATTAACTCGAAATTTCTTTGCATCGAAAAAAGATAATTCCAAAATTTCTCTTACATAAAAAATTCGATAAATCGCATTTATACGTTTAATCTTAAGGTTCTTTACACACATTTTTTTTCATGAACTTTGTCGCAAATGCAATAACTGGAAATATCGTTACATCGAAAATAAATAATTCCAAAATTTCTGTCACATAAAAAATTCGATAAATCGTATTTAAACGTTAATCTTAAGGTGATTTTTAATGAAAGGTATGAAATTAATAAAATGTAATAGTTTTAGATTTAAAAATAAACATCTTGTAAATGTATTATTTATTTAACATTAAATATTTACAGAACAAAACAAAACAGTAACAATTTAATACGTTCTTACTTTATGTACAATTTTAAAAATACCAAAATTTTAACAATTTGTAAAGGTAACAAAGGTATTCTATTGTAATTAATGCCTACAGTTATTAAAATTATAAATTATTTAGTACGTTTAATATATTTACAACAGTGGTTATAAAATCACCACATAATTGTAAGTAATAATTTGTTAACTGCTAGTTTTAAAATGATAAGTGGAATTTGTCACTAAATAAACTCTTACTTGTACAAACAAAGTTAAAAAGTGTTTGATTTATGAAGTAATAATTTATTTATGATTTATCTACAATAGTTTTATTTTACAAAATGATATTTACATTCTGTTATAAATTAGTTAAAATTATTGTTAGCTCGTTCGTTTGGAAATAAACAAATTTGTACGCGTTTTATCAAATTTTTCGTGTTACGGCATTTTCATAACGATCCAAGGTAGCCGTCCGGTCTTCTTGAAGTAATAATAGTCGTAAGCTAATTTACTGAGAATGAACACTATTAAGCTGGCTAATACTATGTTGAGTAGATCTAGTGGTCGGATGGCGTTTTCGTTGGGTAGTTTACACACCGATGTCCTTGATAAACTCAATATCTGAAAGTTATGAAAGGTAACATTTATTAACCGCGCATTTGATTGTAACGTACTGTTGAAAAAGAATTCTCGTCTCCTTCGACGTAGGAACACTTGACCCTTTCGACGTCGCTGATCTGGTTCTCGTACTTCATCAGCATCTCCTGAAAGTGTGGCGTGAACGTGCAGTCGCACCTCCACGGATTACCGCCGAGGAAGACGGTGACGGCGTTGGGCATGTTGGGGTTTTGCTGGAGGGCGTTATCCAAAGCATACGTGGGCACCTGGAATTAAAAAGAAATACAGGAAACGTTGAAATCGATTCAAAAATTAATCCCGGGCTAAATTAAAAGTACGAATCGTGTACGATTTATCGCAATCGACCGAAAGAATCAGTTAAAAACAACAACGCACAATCATTCAATATGACGGAAGTGTTTATTATTAATTTCCAAGTGCTTACAGTTTTAATTAATGCACGGCAGTCGAGTTTTAAAAAAATAATAAGCGATAAAAGAAAATGTTGTTTAAAATTTTACTTGAAAACCTCTTAATCTGAACGTTAATTATAAACTTTACTGTTCTGTTCTCGTAATTATTTTATTAATCCTCTCTTGAAGTAGTTTAATAAAACTTTCGAATGTAATTATTTACACTCGAGTTCGTTGATATTTTCAGCACCTGTTCATATATTTTATAAGTGGATTATGAATCATGAATTTATTAGAAATTAATCTCATTCATTGTAATTTGGATTACAAAAGTCGTTTTTTATTACGTGTATTACGTCGTCATTTAATTTAGTGAATTTAGAAGACTAAGAAAATCGCAATTAAACAACATAAAGAAGGCTATGAAATACTAATATTACATTACATGAATGGTAAATAATGTCAAACTTTATTGTTTCTATATAGTTTTCTATATATGTTGATTTTAGTTTAAAACATTAATAAAAGATTTCACAAAGTTGGACGTGAACAGGTGGCTTTTCTGCGGATAAAATTGAATGGATGATCATTTTCAATGTCCTATAACTAGAGATAAAGTTTCCTTTTGTTCGTCCCAAACAAGTAATTTCAATACGGAAATTCAATAGTTCTAGCATCAACGATAAATTTTATAACTTTAACTTAAATTAATGTTAGAGTTTAAAATCAAAACATTTTGTGGCGATGTAATTTGCGATTTTACGAACGTGCCGGAAGGCAGAGGCATTGATAATCCTCTCTGCAGGGGGTTACTTGTTCCCATGTGAACGTGCTCTTAAAGAACTATTTTATGTGTTTTGTGTCTATGTAAATGTATGTATATGTAAATAACCGACTTGTAAATTGTATAGTTTTTGAGTCTACGTGAAGTGATGATAATTACAACAAATAAAAACACCATTATGCCTTATTTAAATAAGTAAAGTAAGGATTTGTTGATTTGTATATTCCCAAAATCTTCCCTTTCTTCGGCTGTCTCTTTTGGACATAACACCTCCTTCTAAATGTCAACCAATCACGATAATTTCCCTAACGCTTGTTGTGGACGGCAACATATTTTGTGTTACAGTTAAGTACTTAAACATTATATACTTGTTTCTAAATAATCACTTGGTGAAACATTGTATTAATGTAGGTTTTAGATTAAATTAAATTCAGTTGGCTTGTTTCACAAACTAATAATTTATTCGACTAGTTTCGGCTCAAGGCCATTATCAAGAATTCTTGACGACTAGTCAAATTAATTATTAATTTGCGAAACAAGCTAAGTTAATTTAAATTAATTTAAAACCTACTTGTACATTTGTAAATAGTAATGAATTCGATTTAAGAATTAAAGTAGTTTACATATAACCGAAATTAATAGCCGTTCAATTATTTTATTCATTTCCCGCGGAAAACGAAAGTTACAATAAAACATATCTTACTTAGATGAAATAAAAGTAATAATTAGAATTAATTATTAGTACGAGGAGAAGTTGTTTTAACTGTTGGTTGGTAGTTTTTACATTGTAATAATGTAAAATTGCAGTGCTGAAACGCTCAAAATAATTAATTTTACTTTTATTACTTTTATTTCATTAATACTGCATCTGTAAACCAATGTTTAATATACACATTTCATTTAGTTTATGAAAAAAAAACTTTTCGATTTTTAAAGTAAAAGTTACAAATTTGAAATTTAGAAAATTTTGAATTTTCACAATATTTTTTTAAAGAAAATAATAATTAAAGACAATAAACAAATTCTTTTCGATTTTTATTTCTTTGATTTATGTTTCTAAATATTAAATAACAATTGGAGGGAGACAACAGAAAAGTGAAAAACTATAAATAATACTTTTTTCTAAACTCTTAGAGTTAGAAATAAAAAATCTATAATTTTGATTTTTTTCTTCTAAATATAGAAAATATGACAAAATTATTCAAATAAAAGTTCAAGAGAATTAAGAAAGTAAATATCAATTATTCAAGTATTAATAATTTCAAAAAAAAACAATTTTTGAGGTAAACATAAAAAAAATCAACAATTTTGATTTTCTTCTAACTACATAAAATTTGACTATTTAAATTAGAGGTGAACGGAATAAACAATTGAATAAGGATTATTAATGATAAATGCTTCATAAATTCTTCGATTTTTGTATTAAAAATAAAAAATCATTTTGTAAATGTAGAACAAAAACAAAAGTTAAACACAATCAACAATTTTGATATTTACCTAAGTATAGAAATAATAACAAAAAACGATTCAAATAAAGGTTAAAGACAATAAAAAAGTGAATAACTATTATTAATAAAAATATTTCATAAACTTTTCGATTCTTCAGTAAAATAAAAACAAAATTTTAATTGTTTTAAGTATATAAAAATCAATAATTAAATTTTTACCAATTTAATAAAAACTAAGGTTTTTTGCCTAAATTTAACTTTTAAATATAAACAAATGCTCAAATTTGAGTAACGACACACTTTTTTCACTTATATAAGTTAATAAGTAAAAAAAGTGCCAAATTTGTCTCGTTACTCATATCAACATTTTCACGTACTCAATAAACTTTTAAAATGCTAAAATTATTTTAAAAAGTTGCAGACAATACAAGCGACTTGAATTGAAGCATTCTTTTTTATAAACTTTGGGTTAAAAATCAAAAATTGTGAAAATTTGATTCTAATTAAAGGAAATTCCCTAACATGATTTTGAATTTTTTTTTATTAAAGAAAATTGAACAAAATTGTAATAAAAGTTAAAAACAATAAAAAAGTAAATCACTTAAGAAAATATAAATTTTTTAATTCTGATTTTTGATTTTCAATTTTGAAAATCAAGAATTTTAAACAAATTGAAATAAAAGCAAAAAGCAATAAAAAATCACATTTTTAATAAAATAATTTTGTAAACTTTTTGAGTTAAAAATCAAAAACTAAAAATGTTCATTTTTTCTTGATTACCGAAAATTTAATTGAATAATTGAAATAAAAGTCCAAAAACATAAAAAAATTACATTTTTAATAAAAAAATCAAAATCAAAAAATTTTCTTTATTAAAGTAAATTCAATCAAATAATTGAAATAATTAGTTTTTAATAAAAGTTTGTATATTTTTTTTAAATTTTTGAGTTAAAAACCAAAAAGTTTTGTTTCTAAATAAAAAAAAAACAAAAACATTCATGTTTTTCTCTAAAATTTGACAGAAGTATATAAATAAATATAAAAAAATTGAAAAATATGTTAAAATAAAAGTTGAACATCAACTAGAATGATATTTTTTTTCTAAATATGAAAAATGTGACAGTAAAATATAGTATTTTTTATAAACTGATGATTTTGAGTAAAAATATTAGATTTTCTTAATACATAGTAAAATTTAACGAACATTAACAAATAAATTTAAAAAAAACCATCATCATAATCCATATACACAATTTCCATTCCAAGTAAAAATTAGACTTCAAAAAGTCTTTAAAATGATTCCACATAGTTGTAGAATTTTTTTTTTCTCAGGTTAGATAATAAATTTCGGAAAGATTTAGAAATGATTAGAATATTGTTAAAAAATAAAAGTGAAGTTAATTAAGAGAATGGTTGCGACCGTTACGTAAAAATATTATATAACGTGTAGATATATAATATTTTTACATTAATTATTTGTGGTTAATTTTTCAATTCAGTGTAAAAGTGAAGTTACTGGAGAATTTATAAATCTTTGCCGTTTAATAAATAAATTCGAGGAAAATTCTATAAGACAAAAATCCTTTTCAATAGATCCTGTCAAATAAAAATTAGACAATCACTTTCCCATTTCTAATATTACAAAACGTCCCTCAAGGCTCTCCCATATCACCGCTCTAATACAACACATTTTCCCACGACATTAGTAATCCCAATCGCACATATTTCAACCATTCGCAATACTTTGCCTAAGATACCGTTTTTGTTGCCCATCCACACCCCCTTCAAATCGCTCAACAACCCCTTCAATCCTCCTTCGACTTCATCAAAGCTTAGTGCTTCAAATGGTGAATTCAAATTAATCCATTTTGCTTAGAACTAAAAACACTTGGTTTGTTTCACAGATAATTTATTATTTCTTCTCCGACTAGTTTCGACAATAAATCATTTTCAAGGAGTAATGAATGATGTACAGAAGGTTGGCTAATATATATTTCCAAATTTCTTCAATATTATTAGTGAAAAAGCAAGATCTTTGTTGGATAATCACAAGTAAATTTTATTACACAGGAATTTTCCGATAAATTAAATTTAAATGTAGTTGAAATGACAGTAAAAATTAGCGGAATCAGTAAAACCACATCTAATATAAATTTTAGAACAAATGTAAATTCAAATTAAAACTGGCTGATCCGCAATTCAACATTTCTGTTCCAATTGAATTATTAATTGGCGCTAGAACATTTTGGAATATTCTTGGGAATAAGAAAATCGAATGAAATAACAAGAATATTAAGTGCTGGAAAACAAGTTTATGGTGGATTGTAGGAGATAGTATAATCGTGCAACAATCTAACAAATATTAGGGGAACTTTTCTTAACAAACGGCAAATATTAGATTTTGTTTTCATCAAATTTTAATTTTGAGAAATCTGGAAGAAAAATTGGTTTAAAAATCCAAATCACTCAAAGAAATTTCAAAAAGTTTTGAAGAAATATAACAAAAATTTGTTAGATGTATTCTAGGTAAATTCTTATAAGATATAACAAGAAATAGTGGACTTATTCTTAGACAATAATAAAGGCTAAAAAATTAAGAATCCTGGAAGGAATATTTAAGAAATCAAATATGTTTTATATTCTTTTTCCTATAGTTTTAGCTGCTTTTAAGTAAAAGTTTTGTTTTTAGTCCAATTTACAAATATTACATTTTCTTTGATAAAATTTCAATTGTTTTAAGCGAATTTTCAAATGTTTCAAACTTTTCGATTTTCGAAGTATACATTAAAAATAAATTAATTAAATTTGGTATTTTTACAAAATAAATTGAATAAAAATTTACAGAATATGTAAAAATTAAAGACGATTATTGATATTTTTTCATAAACTTTTCAATGTTTGTGTTCCTTTGATTTATTTTCTAAATATAACAATTTAAACAAGATTATTCAAAGCAATAGAAAAGTTAATCACCTTTTTTATTTAAAAATGGTCATAAACTTTTTAATAAAAACCAAAAATTTGAGTTTTTCTTAATCAATGAAAATTTAACAAAATAATTGAAATAAAAGCTGAAAACAATAAAAAAGGCGAATTACTTATTTTTTAGAAAAAGTTTCTTAAACTTTTTAATTTTCGATTAATTATAATTATGGAGAACTTAAACGAATGATTAAATTAAAAGTTTCACATAATAAAATATTACATAATTAAAATATAACTACTTTTTTATCTATAGTCAATAAAAAGTTTTCATAATTTTTTCGAGTAGAATATAGAAAACTTATATAAAATTATTTGAATAATATTTGAAGACACGAGAAAAAGTGAATAATTATTATTAATTTCTCAATCATTTTTTCTCCTACAACAAATATAAAATGTTCTTTTTCATAAAATATTAACTGTTTTGAAGTAAATATGTTGTTAAGCCAAATCTATAAATATTTTCACTGTTTTTGGTTTAAGGTTACGTAAAGTGTTTTGTAAAGCACAAGTGAAGTAAGGAATAAAGTATGTGTGATTTTCACTTACAAATATTTTAGTAAATATCAGTTGTTTTTCAGTTTTTTTTTTGTAAAAATTCAACTATTTGTAAGCAAAATTATTTTATTACAGTCATCAATTGTTTAAGTTGTTGATGACTATGAAATAAAATGCAGAAAATTATAATGGTTATAGCTTTTTTGAGTTGAATAAAAAATGTTGACTTCTTTTCTAAATGTAGAAAATTTGGCAAACTTATTCAAAAAAAGTTGAAACAATAAAAAAGGTGACCTAGTAATTTTTCAAACCTACTTTATTACCTTTTTGATTTATGGGTTTAAAATCACCTTTAGGTATATTTTAAATAAATTAAATTTTTTATTTTTTTTTTAAAACTATTTTAAATATTGAAAAACAATAGCATTTGTGTAATATTTCGAGAAAGAAAACGCACGGAAAGATAGTTAAATCTACGTGTCTAATTAAACAAAAAAAACGTTCAATTAAAACTTGAAAAAAAAAAAATTAAAAAAAATGAGACATTTTAAAAAACATTAAACGAATAAATACAATTTTAAAACTATTTTTACTTTCCCTATATGAAATATAGGGGAAGTATTGTGATCGTGATTTTTTTTGAATTTTTTTTTTATAATATTTATAAATTTTATTAAAAGTTGAAAATCGAAAAACGTTTTCAAAAAATTATGGTTTTGAAACTCTTCTAAATACGGAAAACTTGATAACATTGTTTAAATAAAGATTTTAGCAAAAACAGTAAAATATATATATTGAATAATTATGATTCAGAGACTTTTTTGATAAAGTTCTTGATTAAAAATTGAAAATAAATAAAAAGCTGAGTTTTTTTTTCCAAATACGGAAAACTGATAAAATTATTTGATTAAAAAATAAAGACGAGAAAAAGGTGAATAATTAATATAAATATCTCAACCATTTCCTCTCCTACAAAAATTGCCAATGGTTTTTTATTATGTATTGTCTAACAGGATTATATAAATAAATCAACTGTTTTGAAGTAACGTTCTTGTTTAGCCTAATTTACAAATATTTTATTAGATATCAATTGTTTTTCATTTTCTTTTTTCTTGTAAAATTTCAATTGTCTTAAGCGAACTTCCAAATGTTTTAATTTAAAAAAATGTACATATAGCTGTTGTTTGTAGATTTTCAATTGTATTAAAGAGTTAACTATTTCCAAGCAAATTTATTTGAATACACTTTTTAATTATCCTTTTCAATTATATTATTTAAAATTTTAGTTGTTTTGAGTAAAATTTTCAAATGTTTTTGATTTAAGAAAATTAACAACTGTTTTTATACGTTTTCATAAATTTTTGATATATTTTATAGAAAATGATTTTTTTTTTCAGAAATAAACTTATATTAGATTTTTTTTTCAATTTCATTTTTTTAATTTTTTAGTTAAAGAAAATGATTTTCATTTTTTTTTGTGTGTGTGTGAAAAGTAGTTCTAAGCAAATTTATTTTTAGAAAGTTATTTTTTACTCCAACCGTTTTTTCAAAACATTTTTAACGTCTTTTTTTTAAATAAATTTCTAAATTAAGCAATTAATAATTTTTATTTATTAAAATATTTACTCTTCTTTTTTTCGTGATTTTTGTTTGTTTCTGTTTGTCTAAAAATTATTTATAGATCGAATTTCGCAATTACGAAAACTTTCTAAAGTGTAAGATGTATTAAAATTTCATGTACTCAATTTAAATTTTAAGAGCTAACATTAAGAACGCCCAAAATTTATTTAAATTCTTCAGTTAGAGAAGTATTTAAAATCCATAAAACTAAACTCAATTTGTTGCAGTTTAACTTGAGAAGATTAAAACATTAAATTGGAAAAATCAAAATATTTAGTGGAGTACTAACTCCTAGAAAACTATAAAAATTGGTAATCATCATAATACTTTTCCTGCATTTTCAGCAATATTGGAATAAATAATGGTACGGCTGACAAAGTTATTCAAAAAATAAAAAATAGAAATAATTGTTTAAAATAGTCGAAAATTCTAGGAACATTTCAAATAAAATCAAAAATTGAGCTTAAAAAGAAGGTACAACTATCAAAGAAAATTTCAGTTTGTTGATAACACGACTAAATAAATAAATAAATATTGTAAAAATTAAAAAAAAAACTTTAGCATTTTCCAACCTTAATAAACTGTGCGTTTGAACGAGGGTACTCTTGACCTAGGTTAACGCGTTAGTTTATTAAGGTAGGTTAGGAGTACGATAGATTAATGTATTGATTATTGTGTTAGGTCAAAACTACGCTAGAAGCAAAAAATGATAAAAAATATTTCAAAAAATAATAGTTTAGAAATCTTGAAGGAAATTAACTACAAGTTTTTAGAAAATAATTACGGTTTGAGGACAAATTTCAATAAATATTCAAAATAATCAATAGTCAATGTTCTCTCAGATTGGATAATAAATTTCGTGAAGATTTAGATAAGATAATATTGGAATATTGTCAAAACAAATAAAAGTGAAGTTGCTGAAGAACTTGTAAATCTGGAAGAGAAATGCTGGATAATTCTAAAAAATTATTAGGAGAAAATCAACGCGTTTTGAAAGACAAATTCTAAAAAAATATTGAAAAATATTCATGAAGAATTTTAAAAAAGAAAATTGCCGTTTAATAAATAAATTCTAGAATAATTTTATAGGACAGATAAAAATAAATAATTTATTTTTATTTGTCTCATCTTATAGAATTCGATTGAATTAAAAAATTTCTTGAACATTCTATGAAATATATCAATCTTTAAATAGTGGCGCCTATTTTCCCGCTTGAATTCTAGCGTACTCTTGACCTACCCCAATGCATAATTTATTCGTACGGGTTAGAAGTACGAAAGGTCATCGCACTGTTGGTTGAGGTAGGTCAAGAGTACGCTAGAAAAAGTAATGATCAAATTTATAAGGCAAGATACTTATCATCGGACATTTATCAGACATTTGTCACCTATCATCTATCATTTATCATCTATCATTTGCCAGTTGTTAATTGCATCTGACATTTAATATCTATCATCTATCATCTGTCAACTATCATCTGTCATATATTATTTGTCACATGAAATCTGTCATAATCCATCTGTCATTTGTCATCTCTTATTTGTCATCTACCATTTATTATCTGTCAATTATTAGTTTTCAAATGCCATTTGTCATTTTGTTATCTGGCATTGAATATTGATGAAAAACAAAATAATAAAAAAAATTATAATAAGTAAACAGTTAAAATTAAAAAGTGATTAAACGCAAGAAAACATTTGAAACTGTTATATACTTGCGATAACCAAAAATACAAATGATACGAAAAACAAAAATAGTTGTAAAAGTTCTTAAAAAAATAAATGTTATTGTTTTATTAAAATAATTCTTTTGATTCATTAAGATAGTCCTAATTGAAAAAACAAATGTTTCGACAAACAAAAAACAATTGAAAGTCACTTCAAAAAAATATTATTTTAATTATTGGAAATATGAGAGAGAAAAATTGACAATCGATAAAAGTAGTTGGTCATTGATAATCCTTACTAAATAATAAATAATAAATTTAAAAATACGAAAACATTTCATGAATCTACAACAATGAGTCTTACTAAGACTTAGTAAGACTCATTGTTGTAGATTCACGAAATGTTTTCGTATTTTTAAATTTATTATTTAATTTACTACAACGAACTAAAGGATTTTAATACACCTTACTAAATAATTAACTTCTTGCCATTTTTTTTCTATAATCATATTTGAATTATTTTCATCCGATACACGTTATTTATCATATGTCATTTGTCATCTGTCATTTCTTATTTGTATTTGTCATTTGTTATTTATCATTTAACATACGTCATTTTGCATTTATCATAAGTAATTCATCATCTGTCTTGTCATTTGTCATTTGTTATCTGTCATTTATCATTTAACGAGTGTCATTTGGCATCTGTCTTGTAATTTGTAAACTGTTTGGCTTTTGTTATTTGTCATATGCTGTGCATTTGTCATGTATCGTTTGTCATCTATCATTTGTCACTTATCATTTGTCATCTGTCATTTAACGTTTAACTATCCCATTTATCATCTATCATTTGGTGTCTGTCTTTTGTCATTTGTTAACAGTCATCTGTCATCTGTCATTTGTAAAGAGAAAACAATGGACAATCGCTAAAAGAAGTTGGTCATTTACAAAACTGACTAAATGATTATCGTCTATCTTATTGGCATTTTTTAAATTCATAATCATCATTTATTGTCATCTATCATCTATCATTTGTCATTTATCTTATGTCATCTGTCATTTATCATTTAACGTATGTCATTTGGTATCTATCTTTTGTCCATTGTTAACTGTCATATGTCATCTGTCATTTGTAAATTGATAATTGTTAAATATAGATGCTCATTTACAAAAACGTACTAGATTATTGTCGTCTATATTCTTGACATTTTTTATCCATAATCATCTTTTATTGTCATCTATCATTTGTCACCTGTTATTAAACATTTAACTATCCCATTTATCATCTGTCATTTGGCATCTGTCTTTTGTCATTTGTTAACTGTCATCTGTTATCTGTCATTTGTAAAAGAGAACAATGGACAATCGGTAAAAGTAGTTGGTCATTTACAAAACTGACTAAATGATTATCATCTATCTTCTTGCCATTTTTTTTAAATTCATAAGCATCATTTATTGTCATATACCATTTGTCATTTATCTTATGTCATCTGTCATTTATCATTTAACCTATGTCATTTGTCAACTGTCATTTGGTATCTATCTTTTGTCCATTGTTAACTGTCATATGTCATCTGTCATTTGTAAATTGACAATAGCTAAATATAGATGGTCATTTACAAAGACTTACTAAATTATTGTCGTCTATTTTCTTGTAATTTTTTATCCATAATCATCTTTTATTGTCATCTATAATTTGTCACTTATCATTTGTCATCTGTCATTTAACATTTAACTATGCCATCTATCATCTGTCATTTGGTATCTGTCTTTTGTCATTTGTTAACTGTCATCTGTCATTTGGTATCTGTCTTTTGTCATTTGTTAACTGTCATCTGTCATCTGTCAACACAATAAATTTTATATCGGCGTAAATACTACAACAATGAAAAAAAAAATAACTATTCACCTATTTTTCAGATCAGTCGCAATAAATTGGAAATTTACCCAGCGTACTCTTGACCTACCTCAATACATAACGTATTAACGGCGGTCAGGAGTACGCTGGGTCAAGGTAAAGTATATTGTGGTAGGTCAAGAGTACGCTAGCTTCCACAAGAATCTACACTTATTACTCTACTTTACAATTTATACCGACATGACATTTATCTATTTATAATTCATTGAGAATTTAGCAAAACCTTTATAAATGTTTTACAGGTTGGAGGGTGGGATAGAGGCCAACCACCCACCCTACATATACTTTTGTACATAAGTTACAAACACTTATTTATGATTAAAAAAAGACATTCACGAAGAATTTGAGTGTAATCTTGAAACTGTAAACAATATTGTAGCGAAAATTACTACGTATATGTAGGGTGGGTGGGTGGCCACTATCCCATCATCCGATTTATAAAATATACTCAAGTGTCTAATAAAAACTTAGTTGTACCACGTAAATGTTTTAGTTAAAACATTAATGAATTACTATTTTTAATCCATTGAGAATTGATTAAAAAAACCTTCATTAATGTTTTACAATTTGGATGGTGGGATAGAAACTACCCACCTATCATACTTATTTTTTTTTACAAAAGGTATAATTTTTTGTTGACGTTAAAAAACTAACATGAATAACGAAGTAGGTGCCTTGAAAATAAATAATATTTAATAAGAATGATTATTGATTATGAATTTAAATCCGCAAACAGTGTTTTAATTTAAGTTACTATAAATATGTAGGGTGGGTGGATGGCTGTAATACGCACAAAGTCATTCATTACATTGCAATTATTAAAAAAATTAATCACGAAATCAAAGCCGCCACAATATCGTATTATTATTATTATTATTATTATTACAATTATTAAATTAATCTAGTTGGCTGTGATTTAAATGACCGCTATTATTTACTCCGACGGGCAATTAATTATTCAGGCCGCAATTTCCCAAAGCTATTATTAGTTTATGTTTAAATCTATCATCAGTGCTAAATTACCCCCTAAATTAATACGATAATTTTAAACGACCATAATGATCTGATTGAAACACCTCACCTGCGTCAGCTTGTTGCCCCTGAGGGAGAAGACGCGAAAGTGCGACAGCCAGTAGGCACCCTCTAAATTCTCAATGCTCTCCACCTCGTTGTGGTCCAGATATATCTCGATCACACCCCTATAAATCCTGTTGTTCAGTAACGGGGTTAAGTCGGCGATGTGATTATTCTCTAGACGTAAAATGGTGGTGTAATTCGGTAACGTCGAAGGAAGCTCGTGAAGGCCTTTATCCGAGCAGTTCGCCTCGACGATGGGTTTCAGTTTTTCGGTGTAGATGTCTCTGATGACTTTCGGCATCGTACACCGACAATAGGTTGGACAGTTTACTTGAGAATTCTAAAATAAAAATATTCATATTGGTAAAAAAAATATTCATTTGGCTGGAGTTTTTACATTTACTGTAAAACATAAGTGCAGAAATGCTCAAAGAGATTTTATTTGTCTCATTATTAATTATCGTTATTCATATTTTTGGCCAAAATTATTTCTCTTAGTGAAACATTATGAAATCTTAGGCAAAAAAAATGATCAACACTTGATAATGGTGTAACAAGCGAAATAAATATAAAAAATAGTGAAACAAACCAAGTGTTGATCAATTCTTTGTCTAATAAACCAAAAATATGTTATACAGTTTATTATATTTGTAATTGAATTATTGTTTTCCTGTTAAACAATAAGTACTGACTGATTTTGATCGATTTCCTATCTCATCAACATAGCGCAGACAATAGATGCCAACTTGATGTAACATCTTACTTTATATCAATAATTGTAAGAAAAGTTGAGTTTTGAATTTTTGAAAATCATGCACTTTCAAGCTTAATATTTTCCAAATTTAAAAGCATAAGAAGAGCCGAAATTTCTGTAAACTGTTATAACAGTGATAATGGTTGCGAACGTTATTATTAATATAAATTAAGCTATGAAATTAAGATTATACTTGTTGGTCACGAAATATATATCTGCGAATTTAAATAAAATTTGTGGAGAAAGGTTTTTAATACTTTATTAATTTATCAAGATTATACTTAGTGAAATTGATTCCTTTTAACAGATTAACTCTCTTATTCATGATTCACTATGTTATTGTAAATATTGTAAAAATTTTCAATAAATATATGTATCTTTCTTACTTGTAGGAATATGGCGATGGCGACGACCGGTTTGTTCGCATAGGGCTCGCCGTGACAGTACATCCTCTTGTAATCCTTGACGATGGTTTTGTTGAGGTCGAGCGCCCAATCCACGTTTAGGGAACAGTTCCACCTGTTATCTGCAACATCGGCCCACGTGAAAACTGCTTCGGTAAGCAATAAACAACGGTGATATATACATATTAAAGTATCGATATCTATTAAATCGTGTGTGAAGCGCGAATAATTCCGAGATTACGCCGGTTATAAAAAACCCCGGTCTTCGATCAAGTCGTCAATTCGGTCGCAGACACGCCGGAAGAAAATGCGTTCGTTTGTAGGATTGATATTACCTATATTTCTTGGTACGTTTTTTTTTTACTTATTTTAAACGAAAAACTCATTTCATTTGGCTTTTTTTTAAATTTTATTTCATCTGCTTTATCATCCATTTATCATCTAACAATTTTCATAATAAAAATTTATTAAAATCATTACGTTGTAGAAAATTAACTAATAATTAGAAAAAAACACGAAAACATTTAGTTAACATTCATTGTTGTAGATCTACGAGATGTTCTCGTTGTTTTTCAAATTATTAACAATTTTCTTTCAAGTATACAAATAGGGAATAATATTTTTAAATTATTTTTCGCAATTTCAGATCAAAAATACTAAAATTTATACATTTTTTCAATTCAAATTGATTGAAATTAATCATTTAATTAATTTATGCAATAAAATATTTTGATTAATATTTTGATGATGATCACTTTATTAATTTTTTAAACAAAATAATTCATAATTTGGTTTGTTTCTTAATTTTTAGATTTTTACTATACTTTTTCGATTTTAATTTAATTTAATCAGTTGAACGATATCTTAAGCTCGTCTGTTTTTATATCCCAGATGTTTTAACTCTTAACAATTTAATAATGAAAATGTATTCCTGTACGTTAACAAAAAATTAACTAATAATTAGAAAAAAATTTCTTTTTTCTTAAATAAGAAATCGTAGTATAAAATATTATGATTAAAATTATTATAATAATGAGTTTATCAATGAATCATCATAAGATAAAATACATCACATTACCCAAGGTAAAATCTAGTATAAAATAACGTTAAAAATGAATAATTGTTATGGTTTAATTTTTAAAAAAGGTTTTTTTTGTTAATAAATTTAAAAAAAAGTTTTTATGCAAAAAATTAAAATAAAATTCCGATTGTTTTAATCATTTTTAACTGATATTTGAAGAGTGACGAAAAATTTGAAATCAAAATTAAGTAGGAATTATTTGTAAAAAAGCAATAAATAAAATCAGTTGTACATTAAAACGAAAAACAGTTAAAATTGAAAAAGTGCTAAAATATTTGAATTAAAAACATTTAAAACTTTGGTTTTTAATAATAGATTTTAACTAAAATTTAAATTGTAATTATGTTTTATAGCGAGAAAATCTAGATGGCTATATTTAATTTTTTGACTGTTTATTTCATTAATTTAAAAATATGACTGCAGATTTTGATATCACTCTTTTAAATTTGACTACAAATTATGAATTTAAACTTAGAAATCATAGTTTAACATTGGAGATAGCTTTAGAATTTGAATTCAGACTTTAAAATTAGACTAAATTCAGACTAACATTAATATTTACATTTTGAAATTTGAATTTTGAATAGTACGTTTAATATTTCTTATAACTCAACTATCCAACATTTTAGATCTTAGTTTGTGAACTTTTATATCAGTTTTTGAGAAAATACTTGACTGTAAGCTTTGACTTTTTATTTTAAGTTTTTACTTAACTTTAAAGTTTGTGTTTAAATTTTAAATGAAATTTTTCTTACACACAAAATTTCAAAGTTCGACTTTTGACTTTTACTTTAGATTGTTGGCTTCAGACTTACATTTTAGACTTGGACTTTAAACTTTCACTTTAGGCTTTGACTGTGACTGTAGCCTTATATTTTGAGAATTTTAACTTTGAGCTTTAAATTTGTACTTTGAAAATGATCAGGAATGATCGAAACACGTGTCAGGCAACTGAAAATAAAAATATTATGGAACTCAACAAGTGTTTTACCCCATGGAATTTAAACTTTTTCTTTAGATTTTATTATTAATTATCGAAATTTCCCTGCAGTTATTTAATTTATAACTTTGACTTAATAGTATACCAGTATACCTTAAATCTAACTTAGCACTTTGTCTCTAGATCGAAATTTTAGACGTTGATTTTATTATTGGATTTAAACAGTTAACTGAACACTTTTTAATTTTTTAATGTTGATGCTGTAAAATTTTTTAAATCCAAACACAAAAGAATACTTCGAATATTTATTTTTAAGTGAAATATTTAATAATAATAATAATACTAATAATTTTTATTTTAGTGAATCTTTTTCTACAGGAATAGCATTTTCATAATTTTTGAGAAACTAAGTAAAAAAAATATACTTTAAACTCAGAATCTGAATTTGGAATTAGTTCTTTGACTTGAGTATTAGAATTTTACTTTAAATTTGACTATAGACTTTGATTTTAGAGTTTAACTTTCAAAATTAGATCTAAATTTTGACTATATTTTTAATCTTTGACTTTTAGACTTTAAACTGACACTTTGACTTTATATTTTAATCTTCGACTGTGACTTTAGACTTTGACTTTAGACTTTGACTTTAGACTTTGACTTTAGACTTTGACTTTACACTTTGACTTTAGATTTTGACTTTAGGCTTTGCATTTAGACTTTGATTTTCGTCTGTAGCTTTTAAATTTGAGATTAGAATTTGTCTTTAGACTTTAGACTTTGACTTTAGACTTTGACTTTAGACTTTGACTTTAGACTTTGACTTTAGACTTTGACTTTAGATTTTGACCCTCGACTGTTACATTAAACATTGACCTTCAACTGCGACTTTAAACATTGACCCTGACTTTAGACTCACTTTAGATTTTGACCTTCGACTGTGACTTAAAACTTTGACTTGATTACAGGCATAGTATTTTCATAATATTTTGAAAAATAAAAAGTAAAAAGATGTACTTTAATCACAGAATCTAAATTTTGAATTAGTTTTTTGACTTCGTGTTATAATTTTACTTTAAATTTAATTATATACTTTGGTTCCTGAGTTTTATTTTTGACTTTGACATTAGATCTAAACTTGTATTTTGTTTTAAATCTTTGACTTAAGACTTTGATCTGACACTTTGACTTTAGACTTTGGACCTTTAGCCATTACTTTAGACTTTGACGTTAGATTTTAACTTTAGACTTTGGACCTTTAGGCTTTGACTTTAGACTTTGACTATAGACTTTGTCTTTGGACTCTGACTTGAGACTTTGACTGTAGACGTTAACTTTAGACTTTGACTTTAGACTTTGACCTTCAACTGTGACTTTAGAATTTAACTTTAAACTTTGACCTGACACTTTGACATTAGATTTTGACCTTCGAATGTGACCTTAGACTTTGATCTGATACTTTGACTTTAGATTTTAACCTTCAACTGTGACTTTAGACTTTGATTTTAGACTTTAACTTTAGACTTTGACTTTAGACTTTGACTTTAGACTTTCACTTTGACATTAGACTTTGACTTTAGACTTTGACTTTAGACTTTGACTTTAGACTTTGACTTTAGACTTTGACTTTAGACTTTGACTTTAGACTTTGACTTTAGACTTTGACTTTGGACTTTGACTTTAGACTTTGACATTAGACTTTGACATTAGACTTTGACTTTAGACTTTGACCTTCGACTGTGACTTTAGAATTTAACTTTAAACTTTGACCTGACACTGACTGACTTTAGATTTTGACCTTCGAATATGACATTAGACTTTGATCTGATCTTGCTTTAGATTTTAACCCTTAACTATGACTTTAGACTTCGACTTAAGACTTTGATTTTAGACTTTGACGTGGTTATAGGAATAACATTTTCATATTATTGTAAGAAAAAAAGTTTAAAAAATGTACTTTAATCTCAGAATGTGAATTTAGATATAGTTTCTTTGACTTTGTGTTAGAATTTTACTTTTAATTTAACAGTAGACTTTGGCTTTTGAGATTTACTTTTAACTTTGACATTAAACTTTTTTTAATCTTTAACTCTAAACTTTGACTTTAGATTTTGATTTGAGACTTTGACTTTAGATATTGACTGTAGACTTTGGCCTGAGACTTTGAATTTAAATTTTGACCTTCGACTGTGACTTTAGACTTTGACCTAATTACAGGAATAACGTTTTCATAATATTTTGAGAAAAAAAGTTTAAAAAAAATGTACTTCAACCTCATAATCTGAATTTAGAATTCGTTTTCAATTTTACTTTAAATTTAACAGTAGGCTTTGGCTTTTGAGTTTTACTTATGACTTTGACATTGGATCTAAACTTTGAATTTCTTTTAAATCTTTGACTTTAAACTTTGACCTGACAATTTGACTTTAGACTCTGACCTACGACTGTAACTTTAGAATTTGACTTTAAACTTTGACCTGACACTTTGACTTTAGGTTTTGACCTGAACTTTGATTTTAGAACTTGACCGACGACTGTGTCTTTAAACTTTGACTTTAGGCCACAAACTTTGATTTTAGACATTGACCTTCGACTTTGATTTTAAACTTTGACTTTAGGCATTTGACTTGTGGTTTAAACTTTTGATTTTGAACTGTATTATTGAAATAGCATTTTTGTAATAAATTTTTGTAATATTTTGAGGAAAAAAAAGTAAAATAAAATTTATTTTAACCTCAGAATTTAAAATTGGAATTAGTTTTTTAACTTCAAATTCAACTGTAGACTTTGAATTTTGAGTTTTACTTTTCAATTGGCATCATATCTAAACTTTTGTTTTTAATTTTTGACCTTAGACTTTGACCTACGACTGTAACTTTAAAATTTGACTTTAGATTTTGAACTGCCACTTTGATTTTAGACTTTGACCTTCAATTGTGACTTTAATCTTTGACTTTAGGCTTTGACCTGAACTTTAAACTTTGACTTTAGACTTTGATTTTAGACATTGACTTTAGACGTTAACTTTAGACTTTAGACTTTGACTTTGAACTTTGACTTGATTACAGGAATCTAATATTAGAATTTTACTTCATTTTTAACTATAGCCTTTGGTTTTTAAATATTACTTTTGATTTCTGACATTAAATCTAAGTTTTGACTTTGACTTTGGATTTTGACTTTAGACTTTTACTTCATAATTTAACTTTAGACTTTGACTTTATTACTGGAATAGCATTTTTGCCCGAATAACATTTTCATATTTTGAGAAAAAAAGTAAAATAAAGTGTTCTTTAACCTCCTCTAAATTTCAATTTGGAATTAGTTTTTTGACTTGTTATTAGAATTTTACTTTAAATTTAACTATAGACTTTGACTTTTGAGTTTTGTTTTCACTTTGATATTAGATCTAAACTTTGATTTTATTTTTAATATTTGAGTTTAGACTTTGACCTACGACTGTAACTTTAGAATTTGAATTTAGACTTTGACCTGACACTTTGACTTTGGACTTTAACCTTCGACTGTGGCTTTAGATTTTGACCTGAACTTTGATTTTAAACTTTCACCTTCGACTCTGACTTTAAACTTTGACCTTACACTTTAACCTTCGGCTGTCACTTTAGACTTTGACCTGACACTTTGACTTTAGATTTTGACCTTCGGCTCTAACTTAAGTTTAGACTGTGTTCTTAAACTTTAACTTGAGTCTTTGACTTAAGGCTTGGATTTTAGACTCTGACTTTAAATTTTGACCTTATACTTGATTACAGGGAAAGTATTTTCATAATTTTTTGAGAAAAAAGTTAAAAATATGTACTTTTATCTAAAAAACTGAAATTGAAATTAATTGTTTTACTTGATTTTGCTATTTTACTTTAAATTTAAATATTAACTTTGACATTTGAGTTTTACTTTTGACATAAGAACTAAACTTTAACTTTGTTTTTAATCTTTGACTTTAGACTTTGATCTTCGACTGTGACTTTAGAATTTGACCTGACATTTGGACTTTAGATTTTGTCCTTTGACTGTGATTTTAGACTTTGACTTGATTGCAGAAATAGCATTTTCATTTATTTTGAGAAAGAAAAAAATGTACTTTAACCTCATAATCTGAATTTGGAATAAGTTTTTTGACTTGTTATTAGAATTTTACTTCAAATTTAAGTACAGACTTTGACTTTAAAGTATTACTGTTTTAATTTCTGAAATTACATCTAAACTTTGATTTTGTTTTTAATCCTTGAGTTTAGTCTTTGACCTGACATTTTGACTTTAGAGTTTAACTATATTTAAGAAAATAATGATGTTGTCATGACAATATTTTCTACGTAGATGCTTTGTTCACATGTTGTTGTTTCTTGACGAAACGAAATTATAACATTAACAATAATATGAAACAAATCAAGTGTTCTAATTTAAAATTTCCTAATGTGACAATATTTTCAATTAAAACTAAGAGTATTTAAGAGTAATTTGCATTAATTTGAAGCATCTGAAATGTAAGGTCACAATTTGAATAGAATATACCAACAGATAAATTAAAAAGAAACTGTTTTTAACGCAAATTTTATAGCGAGAATCAGTGGGTGATAAATTTAATAACATTTTCCCGATTTTTTAATTAAAAATGCTTATCGGTCCATTAGGTGCAGACGTAACGAAAAAATATATACATCAACGTCGGCTGATGTCAAAACAGCTATTGTGTCTGTAAACGTGAGTAATGTTAAAGCAGGCGAGTGCAGTGAGCGTAGGACGTTAAGCTATAACGTTTTACAATTATAAATTGATTGTATCATTCAGCAACGCATGCTGATTATTTAAATGGAAATGTGCAATTACAATTCAATCTCAAGATCACAACATGTTGATTCGCTAATACTAATCTAATCTAATAGAAAGAGAACAAATTTAAATCTATGATTATGTAAATTTTCAGTTTCCATACATTTTGGAATCGGCGCTGATGACCTATCACCATTCACCTCAGCCGAAATAGCCGATTATGATGAAGACGTCGACGCACAACCCGATATGATGGAATACTATTACGTCTACATTTCCGGCCCTAAGAACCTGGAGAATTTCATCAAACACCTAGACGGAACCTACAAGCTGTTAAGGGTTAATAACGTCTGGTACATTAACAAAATCAGAAAGATCGGTTACGTCCTCAAAATACCAGTTTTGAAGGGAAAAGGTAAGATGGTTAAAATTTATCCCCACACATTCATCACTTAATTTATTTTGTAGAACTTTACTTTAAAACCCTATTGGATAAACATGGCGTTTCGATCATGCCCGAGCAGTTACCGATGAATTCATATGGATCGACCAATCAATACCGATTCGCAGGACGTCGAGTTGTTGGTGGTGGGGTGAAGAGGACACAAATTTTACAATATCCGCGCCCTTACGATTCTTCAAATAATGAATTTCCTATCGGAGGTTTAAGCCAATATGAAGATGATGCGATTAAAGTACCTAAATTACCAAAACCTAGATTTCCATTAGGACTCAGTCATCTATTTTCACGTCAAGATTTTTCTAAACCAACGTTTGGACTCGGTGACCTGTTTTTACGGCACAGACCAAATCCATTTAATTCGGCAAAACCAGAATCAGCGATTGGACTTGGTTCTCCGATTTTACGAGATAATCCAACTAAACCATCGAGAGGATTCGGTTCTTTATTTTTCCATCATAAACCAACTAAACCAGACACTGAATATGATAGTTCTTTGGCGGACTCATCTATATCAAAACCAACGAATGGATTAGGTTCGTTGTTCTTTCGAGATAAACCAACTGATGATTCCGCATCTAAACCATCGTTATTTTCTGCTGGTTTTAAAATAGCTAAATTAGCGTTTGAATTGGGAAGGTTATGGTTGAATAATAGGAATGCTACTGGATTATTATTAAACGCTCTTCGAAATAATAATAATAATAATGAAATCAGGAATTATTCGATCTTTTCTACGTCAACAAGGAACACTAATCCGGATTCAGTGGGTACTTCAATAACGACAATTTCTGATGGAGAAACTGAGGAAACAATACTTGGACAGTTGCATCATCCATCAGCTAATAATGAAGACATTGATGATAGTATAATTGAACCTTCAACTTCACCGAATAATAATATTAATGACGATACAAGAACGGCACAATTAGCAGAGATTATAGCTAATGTTGATAGTCTTTTGAATACTGCAACAACTCCTGTTGATAATACTGATAATATAAAACAATCAAATGTAGAGAGCGCTTTTGGTACTACAACAACAACACCACCTCCTGATTATAATGTATTAACAAATAAACCAATCGAAGATGTTTTATCTAATCAATTGAACCAAATGACAACACTTGGTGTTAATAATGATAATACAAATAAACCAACTGTGGAAAGTATTTTAGGCACTAGTACACAACCAAAGCCAACAAACAATGCAGATTATACATATATTGATAGTTTGTATGGGTCGACTCAACCGATGACTGATTCAACATTGTGTAGATTCAGCCTTTTAGAAACTGCCGAATTAATCAATTACATAATAGCAGAAAGACAACTGGTACAACAGGTAGATTCTGGATACGAAATGTTCTTCCTCTCTGAAGCTGACGTTAATTTTTATGCAACAGCCTTAAGAAACGCGCGATATGGTACAACACCAATAACAACGGAACTGGAAACGGCAACCACACCAGCAACTCCTTTGATGACTTCTACACAAACCCCAATGGCAGGTCCTAGGAGTATGAATAAACCCGGTTTATTCGATAACATCTTCAGCATATTCAAGGATAATGCTAAAATGTCGAAGCTCTCTTTTAAAAAAATTGAAGAGCGCAGCTCCCACTCAACTAGCAGTGATAGCCAATACATGCACGAGCTTTACGATTAGCGATGAATACGTTTTTTCTCTCTATATATATTAAAATATGTATTATACTTACTTTCCAAATATATTGCCTCTAAATTCCTAAAGTATTTCATTCTGAGCGGCAGCTTGTCTAATTGATTATTCCTCGCGTCGAAGACCTTCAAGTGTCGCATCTTCAGGAACAGATTATCAGGGATTCGTTTTAACGTTGAATTGCTGATTTTTAAGTACTGTAATTATTAATTGCGGTGATTTTATTAATCATATTTCTTAAGTAACAAACCTTAATATTATTTTCTTTCGTCGGTTCTCGAATGTACGAGATATTACTGAACGTTATGGTGACGTTTTCGATACCCGGCACGTTTTTCACCATTTTGCTCAGGTACAGGGTGGTATTGTCGTAATCGCAGAGATGTAAATATTTGGCGTTTTCGTAGTAGCTGTCGTCTATGTAACTTCTGCAAGTGACTGTTCGCGTCGGCTCGTCGTAGTAGCAACCATCTCTCGACATGCACGCGGATATTTCCTTGGAAATCCAAAAAGAAATTATCCTGAAAGTAAATAATAATAAATAAAAAAAAAATTTTGCTACCCAGTATTACAGTTATTTTCAAAATCAAATCTAATACTTTTTACCCTAAGGATATGTTTATATTCAATTGGTTTTTAATTATATTAATTAAATGGTTTAAAACTAAAATTAAAACAAATACGTTAAAACTTAATAACGTGAAAACGTTAAAAATTGTAAACGTTAAAATCTTCAAAAGTTGAGACATATAAACGCAAAAACAAACCAAAATTAAAATTCCAACGGTAAAATGATTATACATTAAAATATTAAAACTGTACAAATGGAACAACGTAAAATATAATAACGTTAAAATGGCACAATGTAAAAACGTTAAAACTGCAAATATTAAAAATTAAAGTCATAAAATTTAAAGCATGAAAGCATATAAACTTGAAAGTTCTAAAACTAGAAAAGGGTTTTACCTGTTAAAACATGAAAACGTTAAAATTAGAAATAGTAACGATGGTAAAAGTTTAAGTGTTAATGTGAA
This sequence comes from Ontholestes murinus, assembly GCA_963969525.1. Classification (NCBI taxonomy): domain Eukaryota; kingdom Metazoa; phylum Arthropoda; class Insecta; order Coleoptera; family Staphylinidae; genus Ontholestes; species Ontholestes murinus. Next base: position 6,007,885 of record OZ018395.1, on the reverse strand, counting down.
AACGTTAAAACTGGAATAAATTAAAACGTTAAAATTTGATTTTTTTAAATGAAACAATTAAATCTTTAACAAATACATTAAAACTTTATAACGTGAAAACGTTAAATCATCTTGAAACGTTAAAAAGTTTATTTAGCGAAGCTTATAAACCGAAGATCGACACAACGAAAAAAAGTTTAAACTAAAATAAAACTAAATAAAAACCTTAAAACATATTGAAACTTGAAAACTTTAAAATTTCAAAAGGTAAAAACTTGAAAACGCAAACACTAAAATCAAAAATGATTAAAATTCAAACGTTAAAATAAATGTAAAACGTTAAAAAGTTTATAGTGAAACCGTTAAAACTGAAAAAGGTGAAAATATGAAAATTTATTTATTTATTTACATCTTTGGTTTTCTATCTTAGAAAAATAATTAACTACAAAAATATACATAAAATTTTGACCGAAATATAAAAACGTATGTAAAAAAACAAATATGTAAAAACTTGATATCGTGAAAACGTTATAATATAAACGTTAAAAACATGAGATCGATACCATGAAATAAAGTTTAAATTAAAAACATTAAAAACTAAAAAAACATGCCAAAATTATTCAATTAAAATATCAATTATAATCCAAACATTACAACATAATTAAAACCTTAGTACTGAAAAAACTAAAAACGTTAAAATTAAAAGATTAAATCTGGTAAATGTGAAAATATGAAAAAGTGAAAATGTTAAAACATAATAAAACAAATACGTTAAACCTTGATAACACAAAAAAACGTTAGAAAACGTTAAAAATTTATTCCTTGAAACATGTAAAAAAGATCAATACAATGGAATTAAGAAGTTGAAATTTAAAAAAATCAAACATTTAATTTAAGCCTGTTATAACTTGTAAACAAGGTTGAAATTCAAACGTTAAATCGATTAAACGTTTTATGTTTTAACATATAAACGGCAAAAACCATAAAACGTTAAAACTATAAGATGGTAAAACGTTAGAACCGAAAAATGCAAATCGCGCAGATATAAATAATCTGTAAACATGATAACAAAAAACCTAAAAAATACTAGAAAAAAGTGAAATTGTTAATACTGAAAAAAGTAATAAAGTTATAATTACAAGTTTAAAAAATTCAATTCCTACATGGTAAACATGTTAAAACTGGAATAGATAAAATTCAATGCTAACTTAAAAAGGTGAAAGCTCTAAAATGTTTAGGAGTTAACACGTTAAAACTGGAAAACGGGTTAATATTGTTTTTGTAATGTTAATAATATAATGTTAACGTAGAAACGTTATAATTATAACGTTAAAAAGTTTCTTATTCGAAACTTTTAAACTTGAGATGGATGGAAAAGAAGTTAAAACTGTAAAAGAAATATTAAAACAAAATGTAAATTTTAAAATATTGAAATTTGTAACCGCAATAAAATTAGAATTAAAATGATTAAAATTCATTAATAAAAAAATAAACGTTGCAAAATTCTAAAATGTTACGAATTAAAAAAAATGCTTTTTAAAGATTAAATAAAAACAGGAAAAATCTATAAACAAGAAAACTTTAAGAACCAGAATTAGTAAAATTGTTTAATCATGAAAACGTTAAAACTGAAAAGGGAGTTGACGTTAAAACTCAAACTCATTAAACCTTTAAGACATTTAACTGTTACGAGGTAAACACGTAAAACTGAAATAAAGTAAAACGTTAAAAAAAGTAAAAACGTTAAAACGATAATATGAAAATATAAAAATGTTTAAACATTAAAACTATAAAAAAACAGGCATGCTAAAACTTGATAACGCGAAAACGTTATAATCAAAATTTTTAATTCTTGAAATAAAAGATTCAAATTGAAAAATGAAAAAAAAAACTTGTTAAAGCATCAAAACCATTAAACGTTGAAACATTGAAAATGTGCAAAGTAAATACGGTAAAACATTAAAATATCTAATACGTAGAAAAGTTAAATATAATAATAGATGATAGATGATAGATGATAGATGATAGATGATAGATGATAGATGATAGATGATAGATGATAGATGATAGATGATAGATGATAGATGATAGATGATAGATGATAGATGATAGATGATAGATGATAGATGATAGATGATAGATGATAGATGATAGATGATAGATGATAGATGATAGATGATAAATGATAAATGATAGATGATAGATGATAGATGATAGATGATAGATGATAGATGATAGATGATAGATGATAGATGATAGATGATAGATGATAGATGATAGATGATAGATGATAGATGATAGATGATAGATGATAGATGATAGATGATAGATGATAGATGATAGATGATAGATGATAGATGATAGATGATAGATGATAGATGATAGATGATAGATGATAGATGATAGATGATAGATGATAGATGATAGATGATAGATGATAGATGATAGATGATAGATGATAGATGATAGATGATAGATGATAGATGATAGATGATAGATGATAGATGATAGATGATAGATGATAGATGATAGATGATAGATGATAGATGATAGATGATAGATGATAGATGATAGATGATAGATGATAGATGATAGATGATATATAAATACCAAATGTTTTAGTTCTTCCAAATTTATAGTTTATAGTTCATCTAAAAGTTGACGTTTCTGTGGATTGAAATTTAAAATTTTATCACTTTTTTAATGGCAGATGAAGGCTGATGAGAAACAATAGATGATAATTGATGAAAGATGAATGAAAAATAATAGATAATCGATTATTGATGACAAATGACAGATGGCAGACGACACATGACACAAAACAGATGATACATGACAGATGATAGATGATAGATGACAGATGACAGATGACAGATGACAGATGACAGATGATTTACTGATTGGAGGGTGGGTTAGAGGCCACTCGCCCACCTTACATATACATGATAACTTTAAATACTAAATCTGGATGATTTTGCTGCAAAAAAAAACAGTAAAACCTGCATAATCCAAATTAAAGTTTAAATATAAATGACTTTCTGTAGTTAATCACATTTAGACTTGATTTAATGCCAATCCACGAATCGTGTATATATTTTTTATTAATTTACAATATATAATTTTTCTCGGGGGTTTGAGAATTTTCTAATTAATTATTTATAATTTATAAAAATTTACAAAAATGTTTTACAATTTTTTTGGATATAGTTTATATTAAGTTGTAAATTTTTCCAGCAATATATTTTCAACATTTCGCATTTTTTGAATTTTTTTTATGTCCTTCCAAATTTCTAGAATTTTCTTCAAGGATTCCAAAATTTTCTAATAATTTGTTTTTATATTATTAGAATTACCAAGAATTCTTTTAACAAATTTTCAAATTTTTCTTTCAGCAATTTATTTCCCAAATATTAAAAATTATTCAACATATTTCTAGAATTTTTTATTCCAGAATTTTCAAATTATTTCTATATACAGGGTTATTCACGCTATACGGCACGGAATATTGTGGCCAAAATACGTGACTTTCAAAAAGTTTTACTTTGGGGATATGTGGGGGTCTATTAGGGCTACTTTTTAAAATTACTTTCATAATATACAGGGTGTCCCAAAAACCCTAAAAGTATCAAAGTTGTGTTTTTTTTTAATGAAACACCCTGTATTTTATTGCATTTTTGGATCCTTCGATCAAAATAAGTGTGTGTTTTAATAAGGTTTTTATTTCATAAACCTTAAGGTTTTTGAAATAATTTGAATTTTGTAAAAATTTAACCTAATTTTCATATTTCAAATACTTAAAAAGTAATTAAGTTATGTATACCAAATTTACACTGAAATGTAACAATAGATCATATTTTATTTTCCAAGTATAATAAATTTGACATCTTATACCGGGTGTAAAAAAATGGAATTAAACAAATGAGAAATTTAAATGGCTATAACTTCATTTATTTAAATGGAACGCTATATTTATTAATTTATCAGCAAATGCACGTTTTAATTACCTATCGAATGGTATTTATATCTTAAATGTTAAGTCTTCTCGTTTTTACAGAAAACGCCAAAATATTGTTTATTGCACCGTTTTAGTACTTTTTAAGTAAAAATTTTAATGTATCTAGTTTTCTATGGTATTTTAAAACGTCAGATAATTAATTTAGTCTGCCACTTTAGTTTAAAAAGCCTGTCTTTTGTTATAGTTGTCTTATTTTGCATTTTTGTGTTAGATCGTTAGTAATCGTTATTGTTTGAACATCGCTGTTGTATTTTTTGGTAAAAAATGAAGATTTACTCAAAAGAATGGGGTATGGGCATTATCTTTATGCTTGGAGAATGTCATCAAAATTGTTTATTGGCTTGTCGAGTTTATACTTAAAGGTTTCCCGAAAGAAATCACCCTAAGCCAGCCATTTTTGAGAGACTATTAAATCAATTTAAAGAAATTGGAAGTGTCAGTTATAAAAACCCCAGTATAAGAAAATCAGTGTAAATTTCATTTTTTACTATTAAATACAACAACGATGTTCAAACAATTACGATTACTAACGATCTAACACAAAAACGCAAAATAACACAACTATAACAAAAGACAGGCTTTTTAAACTAAAGTAACAGACTAAATTAATTATCTTACGTTTTTAAATACGATGGAAAACTAGATACATTAAAATTTTTACTTAAAAAGTACTAAAACGGTGCAATAAACAATATTTTGGCGTTTTCTGAAAAAACGAGAAGACTTAACATTTAAGATATAAGTACCATTCGATAGGTAATTAAAACGCGCATTTGCTGATAAATTAATAAATATAGCGTTCCATTTAAATAAATGAAGTTATAGCCATTTAAAATTCTCATTTGTTTAATTCCAATTTTTTTACACCCGGTATAAGATGTCAAATTTATTATACTTGGAAAATAAAATATGATCTATTGTTACATTTCAGTGTAAATTTGGTATGCATAACTTAATTACTTTTTAAGTATTTGAAACATGAAAATTAGGTTAAATTTTTACAAAATTCAAATTATTTTAAAAACCTTAAGGTTTATGAAATACAAACCTTATTAAAACACACACTTATTTTGATCGAAGGATCCAAAAATGCAATAAAATACAGGGTGTTTCATTAAAAAAAACACAACTTTGATACTTTTAGGGTTTTTGGGACACCCTGTATATTATGAAAGTAATTTTAAAAAGTAGCCCTAATAGACCCCCATATATCCCCAAAGTGAAACTTTTTGAAAGTCACGTATTTTGGCCACAATATTCCGTGCCGTATAGCGTGAATAACCCTGTATAGATTTTTAGAATTGCCATTTTTTTTTAAATTTAGATTTATAGATTCACAGACTCTAAGGTATGTAAATATGTCTGTGGACTTTTCCAGTTGTAAAATGCAAAGAAGCAAAAGAAAAAATGGTAATCACAGTAATTTCCTTACATTTTTCTCACAAAAAGGCTATTCCTAATAATTTACTCAATTTTAGATTCTTTACAAATAATTGTTATATAAATTTCATGCGACTCCTATAGTTTGTTAGCAATAGGCAAAAAATATCAAAATATTTAATTTTTAATTTTTTTTTACACTAATTAAGTACTTTAAGAAAAACGTGTTTAATTAAAACATTTTCAGTTTCTTGTTTCATTTAACTTTTATTTGAAAAGTTATGTAATATTTTTCAAATTTAGAAAAATATCAAGAAAAATCAAAAAAGATGACAGATGACAGATGACAGATGACAGATGACAGATGACAGATGACAGATTACAGATTACAGATTACAGATTACAGATCACAGATGACAGATGATAGACTTATAATCTATAGTCAACCAATGATAAAACGTTAAATTATAGATTAAAGATGACAGATGATAGATGCCATATGATAGATGATAGAGGACCATTCCTCCAGGGATTAAAAAACTAGAAATTAGTTTCAAAGACACTTTTTATTCGTTAACATGCTTGTATTTGCCATTTTTTTTTTTTGGGATATGTTTAAATAAATATTTGAGTAAATAATTTCCATCATTAAAATTATATTCAAAGACGTCATGTCACTTTCTGTAATACATTAATAATTCGTTGATTAATCTACAATGTATTGATTAATAATTCATTTACATAAAATTTGCTTGTAAATTTTATATTCAGCAATTTTAGTTTGGAAACAAATTTGTGTCGAATTTTTATGCAAATTATTTTAAACCGGTTCGAAATATTTCGGAATTTACACGTGAAATCCATCATAATGAATTCAGTGTTGTATATGTTTTTGTAGCATATTTTACAAAGGAATTTAACAATAAATGATAAATATTAAACACACTCTACTAATTTAAAAATATCCGCCGTTCATTCACACACATATTTAGCGTTTTATTACATTTCAGTTACTAAAAATTACGATGTATCCAATTAATTCCGCAACGTTAAACGCCTCGGACGATGTTTAAACAATCATTTCAATACGCATTCAATTCACATTTGAAATTATTATTTAAACTATTACAACATGGAAATCCACACGTTGTCCTAAAATATCGATTCAATGTCTAAATAAATATTCATCTACAGGGTTTTAATTTATTTTAAAATCAAAGGATTATTCGCTGGACTATTCTAAGAAAAAAAATGTTCTTTAATGATTTTTGAATACGCGTTTTGTTTCGAAGATATAGGACGTACCAAATTTTCAAGAATATCATATGGATTTTTGTTTCAGTCCGTTCATGGTTATTATGAATTTTTTTATTACAATTATTGAAAAAATCGCTTTATCTCCAAAAAGAATGGGCGATCATCATTGACAGAATGCAATACAGGAGGAAGATGGCGTTGTATGTGATATGGGTACAAGAAATAGTCTCTAAGGATTATCCAAACAGTCTCATTACTTACATTCAAAGTATTTGCAATGTTTCGAGTTGAAATATCTTCCTCTACCATATCAAGATCTTCCACATCTACCGTTCTTAATGTCATTAGCTTTCTTGGTCCTCCAATTCATTTCAATATACCTGTTTCATGAACACATTAATGAATACTTTGGAAGGTTTTTTCAATGTACAATCGAACGATTTCCTGACCGTAATGTTCCTGATAGAAAAACCTTCCAAAGTATTCGTAATGTGTTCTAGCTTGTAATGAATTGCCATCAGCAAATCCATAAATGAAATGGAATAATTTCAGCGTTCGTATAACGAATTACGATAAAGAAATAACCCCTTGAATTTATGCTGTATGTTTTATAAACAACCTATGTAATAATTTATGTAGTTATTCAAGTAGGCTTAATGTTTTACAATTAAAATATTAAGCCTACTTTGATAACTATACGATTAAATACGTATTGTAATCAAAGTAGGCTTAACATTTTCTAAAATAAATATTAAAATATATTAAAGTAGGCTATTAAAGTAGTTGTCTTTTTTACAACAACTATAATCCATCGCACAGTTTAATTTAAACCGCAGTTGATCAATAAAGCACGTACCGCGTGCAATAACGAAATAATTAATTGCACCAATCGCACGCAATAAATATCAGCTCAAAACCGTAAATAAATCAATTATATTAATGTCTGGGTATGATCGTGTCAACACAATAGTGCAGCTGCAGGTGGTAATAAAGCGAACTCCGGAAAAATGCATCTTGTCAAAATGCTGGGCGTCGCATTAGCGACGCTCGGTTTATTTGAAATGGTGCAAATGCAGGAAGCAGGAAGCGTAAAGCTCCGACGCCCGTGGGATTAATTAAAACCTCGTGCACTCTGATTTAAATCTATACGCCCGGTTTTATGCAACTGGAAAATTAAAATGAAGAACGAAAGGGGATTGGGTATCAAAATATTTGTGCAACATCAGCTGCTACTCCCTCATTAAAGTAGCGCTTGGAAAGTTATTTAGTTGAGTTCGTATATGCAGAAGCTTCCTATCGTCATATTTGATTAGTTGATAAGGCAAAATGTTTAAACGTCAATTTTAAAACTAAATAATCTTTAATTTATTTCATTTAGAGTAAATTAATAAAACATATTTATATTTGTTGGAAACGTTGCATGTATAATATTTATTTTTGAAAAGCCAATCGAATTCACGAACTAATAAACTGAACTAACAAACCAAATTATAAATAATTAATTATTGTGCGGAAAGTTATTTATGGTTTTGCCGTCAAAACTCGACGCGTTAATTAAACTAAATTAAATTAGTTATTTAACTGTGTCATATCAATACTAATTTTAACATCCGAATTAATTTAATTCGTTTTGATCAGTTACGTTAATTTATTTATTTTAAAAAAAGCAATAAATACGATTTTGTACTTATGATTTCGTTGGACAACGAACGGTTTTAGTAATTAACTTAGTGTTTACAACTAGTGGTGATGATTATTTCTTATTTTGTCATGTTGGTTACGTTTACGTGTGTATTAACATACAACTAGTTTTAGATGGGAACGCGGTTTACATTAAGGGCGGAAGAGGCTTTCATCTCATTCATTTCAGCGCTCATTAAGACCTTTTTGTCGCTGGGTAATCCACGCTGATGCACTGCACTGCATTAATCAGGTTTGTGTACGAGGAAATGTTGACATTTTTTTATGAAGTTTTGTAATGGACAGGTACACAAAGGGACGCAAACACAATGCTTTGATAAAAACGGGCAGCAGTTTTCAAACTATAAGAAAAGTACATAAAAAACATTTAATTTCGGGTTGATTAATGTGAAGTGTTCTATATTATGATGAACGAAATAAAATTTCTTACTTCGCACATAAGTGAAGTAAGGAATTTTTTTTTCGGTCATCATAATAAAAAAAACATTTGATAACAAAATACCATTGATAATGATAAGATAACCATAGAAATAATTACACCAGTTCAGCCATAAGAAAAAGTTTAATATAATAAATTTTTACACTGAATTGAAAAATTCACTATGTTTTAACCACAAATAATAAAAAAAACATAGTGAATTTTTCAATTCAGTGTAAGTATGGATTACCACGTAGTAACGGTCGCAACCATTCTCTTTATAATAAATATTATTTAAAACACTCATTACAAGCAATTAATTTCTACCAGTTCATCTCATCTATCATTTTTACCTGGCATCTACCATCTTTTATCTCTTGTCTATAGCTGCCTTCTGCCATCTGGCATTCAATTTTTACACAATGCCAAAGTCACAATATTTACTAAATATCTCCTTTTATTAGAGGAAATTAGGATTATTTTGCTTGAACAAAGAGTGAAGAACATTCTTCAAGAACATTTTTCAAGAGTGAACCTTTTAGCTTCGCTGTCGAAATTGTTTGTATATTTTTGTATAATCTATTACGAATTATATTTATAAAGCAAGTTTGATAAATTACTATAAACAATAAACAATTAACAATCATTTATCTACAGTACTAAATTATTCATTTAATTTAAGCCAAGGTCATCATTTATCACTCAAAGACAAATAATGTTTGTTTAAGGTTATTTAAAGTCATCCAATTTTCATATAATATTTAAGTTCATTTGATATCATCCGACGAATATTTAAGACAGATGTAAGGATATCCAACTAAAGGCCGTTCAAGGTCATTCACGTATATCTGACATCCATTTAAATTTCAAGGTCAATTAAGGTGATCTAATTATCATAGTAGGTAATGCATTTGAAATACAAATTTATATAAATTATTTTACTTCATGCTGCCATCTGTCATCTGTAATCTCTCATTTGTCATCTTTCACTTGGCATTTGTCATCTGCCATCTGTCATTTGTTATTTGTCACCTTTCATCTGTCATTTGTAATTGATCATCATTTTCATCATTTGTCTTTTGTCGTCTATTATTTATCAACTTTAAGTATGTAATACCATTAATTTAAGTTTATTCTGTAAAAAGGAGATTTTTCCGTTAAATAAATCTATCTATCTATCTAACTATCATCATTTGTCATAAGTTATTTGTAATCAGTCTTTTATCAATCATCGTTTGTCGTTTGTCTACTGCGATTGAGAAAACGTTTAATTGGTTTTATAATAACGATATGGCTGCTAATAAGAGCAAAATAATTTTTCAGTAAACTAAAAGATAAGAACTTTCTGGCTTAAATAAGTTATCATTATGGATTATGAAATTGTCATTTGTCATTTATCATCTGTGATTTGTCATTTGTCATTTGTCATTTGTCATTTGTCATTTGTCATTCGTCATTTGTCATTTGTCATTTGTCATTCGTCATTTTATAATTGTGTAATTCTGTCATTTTTCCTTTTTGTCATTTTTTTGTAAAACTAAAAAATTATAACATTCTGACTGAAATCGTTATTAGTCGTTTGTCAATTGTAATTTTTTCATTTGTCATTTATTATTTACCTTTTATCATTTGTTATTACTCATTTATCGTTTGTCATATATCATGTGCCATGTGTTATTAATTATTTTGTCTTTTTTTTATTTTATCATTTTATCAATTAGTCATTTTGTAGGTATTAATATTCTGACGGAAGTTATGGATAGGAGAATAATCGTCATCTGTCATTTACCATTAGTCATTTGTAATCTGTCATTTATCATTTGTATTTTTGTCATTTGTCATTTATCATGTGTCAATTTATCAATTTTTCATTTGATCAATTTTTTATGTTAACATTTTGTCGTTTTGTCAATTTGTCATTCTGTTATTTTCTTAGAAAACTAAAAGGAAATCAAATTATTACTGAAGTTATTAATATGGTTAAAATTATCATTAGTCATTAGTCATTTGTGATCTGCCATTTGTCATTTGCCATTTGTTATTTTTTCATTTTGTCAAAAACTAAAAGGTAATAACATTCTGAGGAAAGTTGTGGATAGGGCTAAAATTTTCATCTGTCATTCATCATTTGTAATCTGTCATATGTCAATTGTAATTTTGTCATTTGTCATTTATCATTACTCATTTTTCATTTGTTACATATTATTTGCCATTTATCATTATTTTATTCTGTCATTTTTACATTTAATCATTTTGTCGTTTTGTTAATTTCTAAAAAAACTAAAAGGTAATAAAATGCCCATTAACAAATGACAAATGGCATGTGATAAAAGACGAATGAAAAATGGTAGTTGATAAATAATGACAAATGGCAAACAACAAATGACAAATTGACAAAATGACAAAATGCCAAAATAATAAAATGATATAATGACAAAACGACAAAACGACAAATTGACAAAATGACAAAATGGCATAATGACAAAATGGCAAAATGACAAAATGACAAAATTACAAAATGATCAAATTATCAAATATCAACATAACAATTGTCAATTTGTCATTTTGTTGTTTTTTTAGAAGATTAAAAGGTAATAACATTCTGACGAAACTTATGGATACGGTTAAAATTATCATCTGTCATTTATCATTGTTCATTTGTTATTTATCATTTTTAAATTTTCATTTGTCATTTGTCATGTCATTAATCTTTTTTTTTTCATTTTGTCATTTTATAATTGTGTCATTCCGTCATTTTATCATTGTCTCAAAAAACTAAAAGTTTATGACAAAACTATGACTGAAATTTTAAATTATCATGTCAATTTGTAATTTTGTTATTTTGTTAGTTTTCTCTAAAAGGTTATAACATTCCGACTGAAGTTACGGATAGGGTTGAAATTGTCATCTGTCATTTATCATTAGTCATTAATCATTTGTGAACTGTCACTTATCAATTGTAATTTTGTCATTTGTCATTTGTTATATATCATTTGCCATTTGTCATTTATCATTTTGTTATTTCGTCATTTTGACATTTAATCAATTTTGTCGTTTTGTTATTTTCTAAGAACTGAAAGGTAATAACATTCTGACAAAAGTTAGAGGTTACAATTATCATTTGTCATTTATCATTAGTCATTTGTCATTTGTCATTTGTCATATATCAATGAACAATGATAAATGACAGATGACAATTTTATCCCTATCCATAAGTTCCGTCAAAATGTTATTACCGTTTAGTCTTATGAGAAAACAACAAAATGTCAAAATGCCAAAATGATAAATGACAAATGGCAAATGATATATGACAAATGAGTAATGAGAAATGATAAATGACAAAATTGCAATAGACAATTGAAAGATCACAAATGACTATTGTCTAATGTTAAATGACACATGACAATTTTAACTCTAACCATAAATTCAGTCAGAATGTTATTACCTTTTAGTTCTCTGCGAAAATAACAAAATGACAAAATTCCAAATTGACGAAATGAGAGAATGACAAAATGATAAAATATAAAAATGACAAGATGAAAAATTGATAAGTGACAAATGGCAAATGATATATGACAAATGACTAATAACTAATGATGACAATTTAAAACCTATCCATAACTTCAGTCATAATGTTATTACCTTTTAGTTTTCTGAGAAAATAACAAAACGACAAAATGATTACATGTCAAAATGACATATGACAAATGGCAAATGTCAAATGACAACTGACGGAATGACACAATTACAAAATGATAAAATGACAAATGGCAAATGACGAATGACAACTGATAAGTAACAATAATTCTTTACAATTGAAAAATGACAAAATTGCAAATTGATAAAATGGCAGTATGACAAAATGATAAAATATAAAAAATATAAATAACAAATAGTAAATTATACATGACAAATGACATTAATTAATGAGAAATAACAAATTATAAATGATAAATGACAAATGACAGAATGATAAAATGAAAAAAATGACAAATGAGTGATTACAAATGACAAATGACAAATTACAAATGACAAATGACAAATGACAAATGACAAATGACAGATGACAAATGACAAACGACAAATGACAATTGACAAATGACAAATGACTAATGATAAATGAAAAATGACTATTTTAACAAAATGACAAAATAAAAAAAAAAGATAAATGGCAAATGATATATGACAATTGACAAATCAAAAATGAAAATTTAAAAATAACAAATGATAAATGACAGATGACAATTTTAACCCTATTCATAACATTCGTCAGAATGTTATTACCTTTTAGTTTTCTTGGAAAATAACAAAACGACAAAATGATTAAATGTCAAAATGACGGAATAACAAAATGATAAATAGCAAATGAAATATGACAATTGACAAATTAGTAATTAAAAATGATAAATGATAAATGACAAATGACAAATGACAAATGACAAATGACAAAAGACAAATGACAAATGACAAGAGACAAAAGACAAAAGACAAAAGACAAATGACAAGAGACAAAAGACAAAAGACAAAAGACAAAAGACAAATGACAAAAGACAAAAGACAAAAGACAAAAGACAAAAGACAAAAGACAAAAGACAAAAGACAAAAGACAAAAGACAAAAGACAAAAGACAAAAGACAAAAGACAAAAGACAAAAGACAAAAGACAAAAGACAAAAGACAAAAGACAAAAGACAAAAGACAAAAGACAAAAGACAAAAGACAAAAGACAAAAGACAAAAGACAAAAGACAAAAGACAAAAGACAAAAGACAAAAGACAAAAGACAAAAGACAAAAGACAAAAGACAAAAGACAAAAGACAAAAGACAAAAGACAAAAGACAAAAGACAAAAGACAAAAGACAAAAGTCAAAAGACAAAAGACAAAAGACAAAAGACAAAAGACAAAAGACAAAAGACAAAAGACAAAAGACAAAAGACAAAAGACAAAAGACAAATGACAAATGACAAATGACAAATGACAAATGACAAAAGACAAAAGACAAATGACAAATGACAATTGATAAATGCCAAATGACTATTGACTAATGATAAATGACAGATGGCAATTTTAACCTTAACCATAACTACAGTCAGAATGTTATTACCTTTTAGTTTTCTGAATAACAAAATGACAAAATTACAAATTGACGAAATGGCAGAATGATAAAATTACAAGATGAAAAAATGATAAGTGACAAATGACAAATGATAAATAACAAATGACATTTTAACCCTAACCCTCAGTCAAAATGTTATTACCTTTTACTTTTCTGAGAAAATAACAAAACGACAAAATGATTACATGTCAAAATGACAAATGACAAATGGCAAATAAGAAATGACAAATGACGGAATGACACAATTACAAAATGATAAATGATAAGTGACAATAATTTTTGACAATAGAAAAATGACAAAATTGTGAATTGATAAAATGACAGTATTACAAAATGATAAAATGAAAATATGAAAAATTATAAATGACAAATGGTAAATGATATATGACAAATGAGTAATGAGAAATTACAAATGATAAATGGTAAATGACAAATGATAATTGACAATTGACAATTGATAAATGACTAATGACTAATGATAAATAAAAAATTAAAAATTTTTACAAAATGAAAAAAAGATAAATATCAAATCATATATGACAAACGACAAATGAAAGTTGAAAATTTAAAAATGACAAATAATAAATGATAAATGACAGATGACAATTTTAACCCTATCCATAAGTTCCGTCAGAATGTTATTACCTTTTAATCTTCTGAGAAAACAACAAAATAACAAAATGACAAAATGACAAAATGACAAAATGACAAAATGACAAAATGACAAAATGACAAAAAGACAAAACGGCAAAATGACAAAACGGCCAAAATGACAAAATGACAAAATGACAAATGATAATTGACAATTCATAATTGACAATTGACAATTGATAAATGACAAATGACAGATCACAAATGACTAATGATAAATGAAAAATTGAAAGTTTTAACAAAATGAAAACAGATAAATATCAAATCATATATGACAAACGACAAATGAAAGTTGAAAATTTAAAAATGACGAACAATAAATGATGTAGACCAATGATAAATGACAGATGACAATTTTAACCCTATCCGTTCCGTCAGAATTTTATTACCTTTTAGTCTTCTGAGAAAACAACAAAATGACAAAATGACAACATGACAAAATGACCAAAAACAATTGACAAATGACAGATTACAAATGACTATTGACTAATGACAGATGACAATTTAGTTTTCTTAGAAAATAACACAACGACAAAATAATTAAATATCAAAATGACAGAATAACAAAATGATAAATGACAAATGGTAAATGATATATGACAAATGACAAATGATAAATGACTAAACTACAATTGTCAAATGACAGTTCACAAATGACTAATGATAAATGACAGATTTAACCCTATCCATAACTTCAGTCAGAATATTATTACCTTTAAGTTTTCTGAAGAGAAAATAACAGAATGACAAAATTACAAGATGATAAATTGACAAAATAAAAAAATGATAAAATAAAAAATTGTTAAATGACAAATGACAAGTGACACATGATAAATAACAAATGACAAATGATATATGACAAATGACAATTGACAAATGACAAATGATACCTGACAGATAACAAATGACTAATGATAAATAAAAAATGCCAATTTTAATCGTATTCTTAATTTGAGTCATAATGTTATAATCTTTTAGTTGTTTTGAGAAATTGACAAACTGAATGACACAATTATAAATTGTCAAAATTTAAAAAAAAGATAAATGACAAATGGCAAATGATATATGACAAATAACCAATGATAAATGACAGATGACTTTTTTAATCTTCTGAGAAAACAACAAAATGACAATTGTCATTTTGATATTTGATTATTTTGTCATTTTGTTATTTTATCATTTTGTCATTTTACCATTTTGTCAATTTGTCGTTTTGTCGTTTTGTCATTTTGTCATTATATCATTTTATTATTATTGTCATATTGTCATTTGTTGTTTGTCATTATTTATCAACTACCATATTTCATTCTTCATTTATCACATGCCAATTATTATATTTGTAAATGGTTATCTGTCATTTTTCTTTTGTCATCCATCATTTGATTATTTATCAACTATCTTCTGTCAGTAATCATGAGTCATTAACTAATAGATAATAAAACCTCACAAAAAACCTTCTGACTTAAATGAACTATCATTATGGATACGGTTGAAATTATCTTCAGTCATCAGTCATCAGTAATCAGTCATCAGTCATCAGTCATCAGTCATCAGTCATCAGTCATCAGTCATCAGTCATCAGTCATCAGTCATCAGTCATCAGTCATCAGTCATCAATCACCAGTCATGAGTCATGAGTTATCAGTCATCAGTCATCAATCATCAGTCATCAGTTATCTGCCATCTGTCATGTCAAATAATAATAATTAACATTAATAGACAATTTTTCAAAAACTATTGATAATTGTGAGAAAATAATTAAAAGTAGTACAAAACCATGATCAAGTTAAAATTGAATAAATATCAAAAAAGGGATCGTAAGTTTAATTAAAGTATTACTTAGAAATAGAGATATTCATTTGTCATCTCTTACTTATTACCTGTCATATGTCATTTCTCATTTGCCATTTGTTATCAGTCATTTATCATTTGTTATTTGTTATCTGTCATCATTTGTCTTTTATCAATTATCAATTGATTACTTAGTTGAATTTTAAATAATTTATACCACACGAAACTAATTATGTCCATCATTATAAAAAAGTTATAATTAAATTAGAGTTTGTATAACCCACTAACTTATAATCGATTGCCTCTCCCCAGGGGTAAATCTCGTTAATATATGCATAATTTACCGTGGGGAATTTCAATCATCCCATGCTTCGAAACATATTAAGAAACTTTGGCGTCACACAAACATACCAAATTTAATCTATTGTTGTGCTTAATTATAGGATATTAATTTTATGGGAACAAATTAAAAACTTAATCATTTATTATAAATTATGCAAATTATATTACTGCATTGGAGATTATGTCAAATAAAACTATTATTATTATTATTTTTATTGAATGGGTAATAATTATTTATTTGTATAGTATTAAACTAAAGTTATATTTTTGTAATTTTAATATAAGTATATTTCATTATATCCAATAATTGTAATTAACTTAAAATTCATGACCCATATCCTATATATATATGTGTGTGTGTGCAGCCACCATGGAAAATTTTAACGGCGAGCAGATGTGAAACCATGATGAATCTTATAATCCCATTACGATAGATTTATGATGAATATTTGATGTAAATTTAGGCGCGCTGGTAAACAGGAAGTATTTTATTTTAAAAATAGCGCAACAAACAACATAATCCCGTTATTAATGCCCGAACAAACATTTTCCGCATGGTTTCGAGTTTTATCAAATATTCGCGCTGCGAAGCGAGTCAGATTTTATTAAAGTTCGCACAAGAGGGAAAAATATTCGTAGTGCGAGATCGAAGGAGTCGGAATCGAATATTTGAAAGGTCGTAGTCAAGAGACCTCAACACGTTTATTTCTGTTGAAATTACGATCTCAATACTTTCAGAAAAATATTAAAACAATAAAAATATTTTTATTGTAAAAGTATCAAGTAAAATTACAGTACTGGAGATTCCTCCAAATAAAACTATTATTATTATTATTATTATTGAATCGATAATAATAATTTTTTGTATACTATTGATAATTTAATGAGAATACAGTTAAAAAAACTAAAATTACAGTTAAAAAACAATAGTGAATTTCTGTCCTGCCTCAAAAATTATTTATTGATCGTGCGTACTCTTGACCTACCTCAATGCGTAATTTATTCGGACGGGTTAGGAGTACGAAAGGTCAATGCATCGTTGGTTGAGGTAGGTCAAGAGTACGCTAGATGAAAACTCGATCAAAAGAAAACAGTTACTGGAATTAAAAAAATAATCAAGAAAACCTTGACGATGGTAATAAATTAACAATTATGAAAAAAATTGTTGAAAACTTTAATGGCACACAAAAAAACAATTGACAATTTAAAAAAAAATAAAAATAAACGGTCGAAAAATTCAGTTGAATTATGATGTAAAAACTTGAAGAACAAAAATAAGTAAATATTATTTAAAAGAAATAACAATTGAGAATAAACAAAATCAGTTAAACATTTTAAAAAAATACAAAAAATCCATTTAAAAGAATTTGAAAAAAAAACTAGTTGATTAAAACAATCTTTACATAGAAACAATTGAAATTTATAAAAAAATAAAGTGGATAAAATAAATAGTACATAAAGTAAAAATTGTTTGTAAAAGTAACAATTGATAATGAAAAAAATCAGTTAAACATTAGAAAATTTAAAGAAAGAAAACAATTGAAAATTATATTTAAAAAATGGTTAAGTACTAAAATAATTGAATATCTCTACAGAAAATAATTGAAATCTATTAAAAACAATTATCAATGATAAAAACAATTGAGTGTCAGGTGTGATGTTAATTGTTTTTGTAAAAATTGGCGAAAAAACAATTGACAATCGATAAATTCGGTTGAATATTGAAGAACCAAAATAAGCCAATATTATTAGTAAAAAACAATTGAAAATGAATCAAATCAGTTGAAATAAAAAATTAAGGATTGAAAATAATATTAAAAATTGAGTTGAAATTAAAACAAAATGCTAAAATATTTGGATAATTAACAATTAAAAATGATATAAACAATTGAATTTCACATAAGAAATTAATTGACATGTATAGAAGTTAGCAAAAAAAATGACAATCGATAAATTAATTTAAATATTAACGCAAGAACTTAAAGAACAAAACTAATTTGTTTGTAGTAACGGTCGCAACCATTGACAAAAAAATTGAAGAACAAAAGTAAGCAAAAAATTATTTGTAAAAATATATTGAAAATAAATACAAATCAGGTGAGTATTAAACCAAACAAATATTTAACGAAAGAAAACAAATGAAAATAATTTAAAAAAAACAAATGAAAATGAAAAAAAATGTTAAAATAATTAAATGCTTTTATGGAAATTAATTTTTTTTTAAAACACTATTAAAAAATAAAAACAATTGATTGTCGCATAAGAAGTTAGTCTAAAGTTGTGAAAAATTTGGCAATCCATAAATTCAGTTGAATATTGACGAAAAAAACAGAAACGATTTGCAAAAATAAAACAATTGACAATTAATAAAATCATGTATACATTGAAACGAAAATTTAACGAAAGAAAACAATTAAAATTGAAAACAAAATGCTAAATCAATTGAATATCGCTACAAAAAACAATTTTATTGTGTTAGAAACAATTTAAAATGATATAAACAATTAAATTTCACATGAGGAAATAATTTAAATGTATAGAACTTGAAGAACAATAATTTATTTAAAAAAAAACAATTGAAAAGAAAATTTAACCAAACAATTGAAAATAATTTAAAAAATAGTTTAAATCAAAAAAAGTGATAAAAAACAATTGAAAATAATTTGAAAAAACAGTTGAAATTTAAAAATGTGCTAAAATCATTGAATGTCTCTACAAAAAATAAATTAATTGTGTTAGAAACAATAGAAAATGATATAAACTATTAAATTACACTCAAGGAAATAATTTAAGTTTATAGAACTTGAAGAACGAAAATAAGAAAAAAATAATTTATAAAAATAACGATTGAAAAGAAAATTTAACCAAACAATTATAAAATATTTTTTAAAACAGTAGAAGTCTAAAAAAGGTGATAAGAAAACAATAATTTGTAAAGAAAACAATTTGAAAAAACAGTTGAAATCTAAAAAAGTGCTAAAAAAATTGAATGTCCCTACAAAAAAACAATTGATATGTGTTAGAAACAATTGAAAATGATGTAAATAATTAAATTTCACATGAGGAAATAATTTAAATTTATAGAACTTGAAGAACAATAATTTATTTTTAAAAAAAACATTGACAAGAAAACTTAACCAAACAATTGAAAATAATTTGAAAAATAGTTTAAATCAAAAAAAGTGATAAAAAACAATTGAAAATAATTTGAAAAAACAGTTGAAATCTAAAAATGTGCTAAAATCATTGAATGTCTACAAAAAATAAATTAATTGTGTTAGAAACAATTGAAAATGATATAAACAATTAAATTTCACATGACGAAATAATATAAATTTATAGAACTTGAAGAACAATAATTTATTTAAAAAAAAACAATTGAAAAGAAAATTTAACCAAACAATTGAAAATAATTTGAAAAATAATTTAAATCAAAAAAAGTGATAAAAAACAATTGAAATCTAAAAATGTGCTAAAATCATTGAATGTCTCTACAAAAAATAAATTAATTGGGTTAGAAACAATAGAAAATGATAAAAACTATTAAATTACACTTAAGGAAATAATTTAAGTTTATAGAATTCGAAAAACGAAAATAAGAAAAAAATAATTTATAAAAATAACAATTGAAAAGAAAATTTAACCAAACAATTGAAAATAATTTGAAAAACAGTTGAAATCTAAATAGTGATAAGAAAACAATCATTTGTAAAAAAGACAATTAAGGATCATTTGAAAAAAAAACAGTTGAAATCTAAAAAAGTGCTAAAACAATTAAAATTTATAAGAACTAATTATCGATAAAACAATTGAATGTCACATGAGGTATTAATTGAAATTTATAAAAGTTTGCAATAAAAATGACAATCGTTAAATGCATTTGGTTATTGACCAAAAAACTTCTAAAACAAAAATTATAGGTAAAAATTATTTGCAAAAAAATGAATAAAATCAGTTGAACAGTGGAGAAAAAATGAAAGAGAAAAACAATTGAAGATTATTTAAATAAAATGTAGATACGATTGAACAAAGTGCTAAAACATTTGATTGTCTTTATAGAAAACAATTGATATTTTATTAAAACAATTATTTATGGATAGAAACAATTGAATGTCACGTGAGATGTTAATTGAGATTTATAGAAATTTGCAGAAAAAAGTGACAATCGATAAATTCATTTGAATATTGGCGAAAAATAAGTAAACATTATTTGTAAAAAAAAAACAATTGACAATGAATAAAATCAGGTAAACATTGAAAAGAAAATGTAACAAAACCATTGAAAATAATTTGAAAAAAAACAATTGAAATTTAAATAAGTGCTAAAATAATAGAATGTCTTTACAAAAAATCAATTGAAATATGTAAGAAACAATTAAAAATGATAAAAACAATTGAAGGTTACATGAGGCATTAATTAAAATTTTTCAAAGTTTACAAAAAAATGATAATCGTTAAATGCATTTGAATATTAACAAAAAATTTGAAGAACAAAAATAAGAAAACAATCATATGTAAAAAAAAACAATTGAAAAGAACAAAAATAAGAAAATAATAATTTGTAAGAAATAAAACAATTGAAAAGAAAATTTAACTAAACAATTGAAAATAATTTGAAAAAAACCGTTGGAATCTAAAAAAAAAGTGCTAAAACAATTGAATGTCTATACAAAAAAACAATTGAAATTAAAAGAAACAATGATAACATAATTGAATTTCACATGAGGAATTAATTAAAATTTATAAAAGATTGAAAAATCAATATTTGAATATTGACAAAAAAACTTGAAGAGCAAAAATATGAAAAAAATTATTTTTAAAAAACAATTGACAATACAAATACAATTAGCTGAGTATTAAAACAAAAAATTTAACGAAATAAAACAATTGAAAACTTAATTTAAAAAACAACTGGATTTGAAAGAAAGTGCTAAAATATTTAAATCTTTTAGGGAAAATAAATAAAAACAATTAAAAAGTAAATGTCACGTAACAAATTTGTCTAAATTTGCGCGAGAAAAAAAAATGACAATCGATAAATTCAGTTGAATATTGACGAAAAAACTTAAAGAACAAAAATTATTTGCAAAAAAATAATTGACAATATATAAAATCAGGTAAAAGGTATTTGAAAAAATAATTTAACAAAAAAAAAACAATTGAAAACACTTTTTTTAAAACGGTTGAAATTGAAAAAGAAAGTTCTGAAACAATTGAATGTCTGTACAAAAAAAAAACACATGAAAAGTCAATTAGAATGAAAATTTGCAAAAAAATGACATTAGGTCACATAGAAAAAATTGTGTAAATTTGCGGGGGAAAAAATGACAATCGATAAACTCAGTTGAATATTGACAAAAAAACTTTAAATTGAATTCAATTCAATTAATTAAATCAAATTAATGACGAAATTTTAAAATTTAACGAAAGAAATCAATCAAAAATTATTAAAAAAAAAACAGTTGAAACTGAAAAAAATGCTAAAGCAATTTAATGTCTCTGAAATGTGTTGGAAACAATTAGAAATTATATAAACAATTAAATTTCACAAGAGGAATTAATTGGAATTTATAAAAAAACAATTGACAATAATTACAATTAGTCGCGTATTGAAACAAAAAATTCACGGAATAAAACAATTGAAAATAATTTTAAAAAAAACAGTTGAAATTGAAAAAAAAATGCTAAAACAATTGAATGTCTCTGAAATGTGTTAGAAACAATTAGAAATTGCTAAAATATTTAAATGCTTTTAAGAAAAATAAACGAAATTTGTTAAAAACAATTAAAAATACAAAAACAATTGAATTTGTCTAAATTTTCGAAAAAAAAAATTGACAATCGATAAATTCAGTTGAATATTAACGAAAAAACTTAAAGAAGAAAAATTATTTGCAAAAAAATAACTGACGAATAATAAAATTAGGTAAACATTGAAACGAAAATTTAACAAAAGAAAACAACTAAAGATAATTTAAAAAAAAACAGTTGAAATTTTAGAAAAAGTGGTAAAACAATTGAATGTCTCTACAAAAATCAATTGAAATGTGTTAAAACCAATTGAAATTGATATTACCAATTGAATTTTGCACGAGGAAATAATTGTAATTTATAAACGTTTGCAAAAATAAATTAACGAAAGAAAACAATTGAAAATAATTTTTAGAAAAATCTGAAATTGGAAAAAAAAATAAAAATAAAAACAATTTTAAAAAATACAGAAACAATTGAATTTGTCTAAATTTGCGAAAAGTAAAATTGACAATCGATAAATTCAGTTGAATATTGACAAAAAAACTTTAAATTCAATTCAATTCAATTAATTAAATTCAAAATTAAATATAAAAAAGGAAATTTAAAAATTGAACGAAAGAAAACAATTGAAAATTATTTAAATAACAACAGTTCAAGTTTAAAAAGTGCTAAAAGAGTTGCAACAATCAAAATTTATTAAAAACGATTAAATATAATAAAAACAATTGAATTGAACGAAAGAAGACAATTGAAATGTTTTTAAAAAAAAACAACAAAAGTGGTAAAACAATTGAAACAATCAAAATGTATTAAAAACGATTAAAAAAAATAAAAACAATTGAATGGCACATGAGAAATTAATTGAAAATTTGCAAAAATAAATGATAAACTCTGAATTCAGTTGAATGTTGACGAAAAATGTTGAAAGACAAAAATACAAAATTTTATAAAAAAGCAATTGACAATGAATAAAATGAGTTAAACATCATTCAAAAGAAAAATTAACAAAAAAAACAATTTTAAACAATTGAATCTCTACAAAAAACAATTGAAATTTATAAGAAACAATTGAACGTCACATAAGAAATCAATAGAAAAATTGCAAAAATAAATAATGACAATCGGTGAATTCAGTTGAATATTGACAGAAACCTTTAAATTAAATAAATTACATTAAAAAGTCAAATATTGACAAGAAAATTTAAAAATTTAATAAAAGAAAACAATTGAAAATTATTTTAAAAAACAGTTCAAATTGAAAAAGGTGCTAAAATGGTTCAATTAATCAAAATGTATTTATACATATTTCTATATCAATCTCTGCATTGATTTGGTTTCCAAAAAAAAAACATGAGTTGAACGGTTATGTAACTAAAAAATTAAAATTCTTTATTTGTGTTGATTATCTCTATATTTGTGGGGTGGGTGACCTCAAAATTTTGTAATATACATGATGATTTTATGCAAGGAAAATTAATAAGAAAAATATAGTTGATGCTTGAAGTGAATTTCATTTATCGTCCTAATAAGAAAAAGAAAAATTTAAGTAATAAATAATATAAACAGCGTTTTGTTTATAAATAAAATTTAGTACATTTCACGCGTATGTTATACCGACTGGAGGGTGTAATAGTGGCCACCCACCCACCCTTCATACACATTTCTATTTCATTCCCAGTCAGTCTTTTAGTTTCCAAAAAAAAAAGTTTTGATTGTATCTTTTGCACACTAACAAAAAGTTTAATGACAAATTCTCTAAAAACTGCATGCTTACAGATAGTCATTTGTTTTAAAACTGTATGTATTTTGAGTATATTTTTATGAAATTTATTGAAATCCGTTGAGAGGGTTTCTTGAAATTTCATGAAAACTAGTGGAGTGCGTGTTTTGCGCACTAACGCTAAGTTTGATGAGAAATTCTAGAAAAACTGATAACAGAATGCTTACAAATAGTCATTTGTTTTAAAACTGTATGTATTTTGAGTATATTTTTGTAAAATTCATTGTAATCCGTTGAGAGGGTTTCCTGAAATTTCATGAAAACTAGTTGAGTGCGTGTTTTGCGCACTAATACTATGTTTGATGAGAAATTCTTGAAAAACTATTAACAGTATGCTTACAAATAGTCATTTGTTTTGAAACTGTATGTATTTTGAGTATATTTTTGTGAAATTTATTGAAATCCGTTGAGAGGGTTTCCTGAAATTTCATGAAAACTAGTTGAGTGTGTGTTTTACGCACTAACACTAAGTTTGATGAGAAATTCTAGAAAAACTGTTAACAGTATGCTTACAAATAGTCATTTGTTTTAAAACTGTATGTATTTTGAGTATATTTTTGTGAAATTTATTGAAATCCGTTGAGAGGGTTTCCTGAAATTTCATGAAAACTAGTTGAGTGCGTGTTTTGCGCACTAACACAAAGTTTGATGAGATATTCTGGAAAAACTATTTATATCATGCTTACAGATAGTCATTTGTTTTAGAGCTGTAAGTATTTTGAATATATTTTTGTAAAATTTAGGAAAATCCGTTGAGAACTTTATTGATAACGTTATAAATTGTAAAGCAGTATTCAAAATTTAAATCGGATGCATATGAAGGGTGGGTGGGTTTTAAAGTTGAAGGGTGAGATAGAGGCTACCCACCCACCCTACATATATATTATTACATCAATCACTACTACAGCTTTTGTTTTCTGATTTTACAATCTTTTTAACTGTAGATATTAGCAAAAAACATAAACATTGTTTGAGTTTAAATTTACATGTATATGTAGGGTGGGTGGGTGGCCTCTATTCCACAGGTTGGAACCTGTAGAACATTCTCGGGAGATTTAAAGGCAGTAATTTTTTTATTTATCGGTAAGCATTAATCGGAACCCACGTGTATGTTTTGAAGTTGGAGAGTGGGATAGAGTAAAAATATGATCCCTATATTCAAACCCCTTCGGGTGGCAGTTACAACCCCCAATTTTTTAAATGTGAAATATGGGCTTGTGATATATCGTTTGAAAGGTATCTTTATTCTCTATTCAAAAATGCTATTGTTTTCAATTTTATTGCAAACATTAACAAAAACGGAATAGTAACGAATTCTCTTAGGTGGCGTGTCTCTGCAGGAATATCGATTACACTCAATGGGAAATAAAGTCGGACCGTTATAATGAGACTTCTTTGAGTTGAATAGTCACTTTAAATGTTTCTCATTACTTCCTCATAAATAGCTGCACTCGGGGGTCTTACAGTTCTTGATTATATCGATTCGTATTTACTGAACGTGTTTCGTTAAATTCTTCCATCAATAAACTGTCACTTGCAGAGGGCTACAACGAATACGAACTGGTGGCAATTACATTTTAATTTAAAACACCTCTCAGTAGGAAATCTTACGTTGTATTAATTAAAAACTTTAAAAAATAAGGACAAATTTATTTGGGGTTTAAACATAGTGATTTTTTCAATTCAGTGTAAGTATGGATTACCAAGTAGTAACGGTCGCAACCATTCTCTTTAATGAATTTATTAGGTTATCATCGTTATGAGTTTTTTTGTGGGATTTTTTTAAACCTTAAATTACTCAAGAAAGAGTTTGTTGATTAATGATTATTAATGATACAAAAGTTTTATTCCTAATCGAAATTTAACATTTAATTATGTTAATGAATCTCAGCCGAAGAGGTTCACGGTTAATTGCACTTCGTATTCATTAAGTGCGTTTGCGTTTCAAGGGAGACGATGCGTTTTTATTTTTAAACTAATTAAGGCTCGCCTTTATGCAATCGTCTTTGGTGATTTTTCAAGTTGAACCGTCGCCAACAAATTTTGCATTCACCGCACTGTTCTCTACAATTTGAGATATTGGTCTTATGTGACTTGATTTTTAAAGACCCAAACAGGAATTATTACACAAAAATATTTATTCTTGTTACTCCAGTTTAGACAAGTTCATGATGAATTAAATTAAAAATAGTGAAACAAAACCAAGTGTTTAATTAACCTTCTAATTAAAAGTTCAATTTGTATTGACTTATTTAGACAGCGTACTAAATTTTTCTAAAAAATTATCTGTGTTAAATTCTATTTAATAAAGGAGTTTTATTTTAATATAAAAATGTATTCATCATTACATATGTTTTAACCATTGAAAAAAATATAGTCATTCCGGATTTAAAATTACAACACGTTAAGATCTTAACCTTTAGTACATAATTTATTTAATCATTAAGGAGTAGGCGTAAAGACGCAACCTTAACACAATTATCAACACACACAAAATGCTAATAACTTCTTCAAACAGAAAATAATTCCTGGACGTTTTCAACATTGCAATTTAATTTCTTCGTATACACACACATGTAAAAAACACATTGTTTCCTTAGTAATTAATTAACGTACTTACTGGAAACATTGAATAATTTATTAAATTTTAATGTATATAAGCAAAAAAACTATTTAAGTTCCGATAAAGTCGATATAAACTTTATTTCTAAATGAGAAATGGATCCTTGAGAAAATTGCACCATTAACCTACATCATTTACCAGACGCGTCTCGTGATGTTTAAAAGGAAAATGTGGAAATGTGATAATGCGAAAATGTAAATATTCCACGTAAAATTCAGTTTCATCAAAGTTTCCGGTGTCAACACGATGGCATTAAAATGAAATACGCAGCTCTTATAACGAGTTTCTGTTTTCCCGCTATTCTGCTTTAGTATAAAACAACGAAGTATTTTATATACACACGAAACTGTATTTTCTTTCTACTTCCTACTTCGTATCAAATAAACAGATTAATTGTGTTTGTACATACAATTATTTTTACTTTCTATGTACGGAATGATCGTGAGTTTTTGGAATCTAAATTTGTATCAGGAATATATGTTTTCAAGTATAAATTTTTTGTCAATTGTGTTTTCGATTATCTAACGTTTTTTTGCGTTTTCTTAAATTCAACTGTTTTTTTTTAAATAATATTTAATTTATTTCATTCTTTACGTTTAGTATATAGAAACTTCAATTCAATTAATTTTTCCTGTGATATTCAATTGTTTTTATCAATTTTTAACAAATATCAATTGTTTTCTGTAGAGGCGTTCAATTGTTTAACCATTTTTTAAATCAATTCTAAATGTGTTTCTATTACAAATTGAAATATTTTATCTGACGTTCAATTATTTTCTTACTTTTAAAATCTATTAAAATAATGTTCAGCTGTTTTTGTACAGAAAAAATGTTTTTTTAATAAGAACTATTATATTAATTCCGTTTTTTTTTTCATTCTTAAAGATTTTTTTTCCACGTAAACTTACTTAAGATCACTTGAAAACGAAAGTCAAATTTACAATATGTATATCCAAAAAACGTATGCACTGTCTTAATTTAGGCTAAAAATAAATATGTAGGGCGGGTGGGTGGCCACTATCCCACCCTACAACCAGTAAAACATATGCGTGTGTTTTCAGAAAACAATACTTTAAACAAATATTTCAATTGATAAATTATAAATCAAAACAAGTGTTAAATGCAATTATCAATTCAGTCAAATCATTGTCTATATTCAAAGATTTGAGGGTGGGTTAGAGGACACCCACCCACCCTACATATTCACTTCACCGCACTCACTAATATTGTTTAAGTTTTTTTTGGAAATTAAAGTCAATTTATGGGGTGTATTTCATAAAACAAAAGCACTCTCTTAGCATAAAATTAAATTACATATGTAGGGTGGGTGGGTGGCCTCTATCCTAACCTACAATTCTTGACAATACGCGAGGGTTTTTCTAAAATATCATTTTATTTGAACAAGAATTTAAAATTATAATTTATTGAATAAATGGTTAATTTTAAATATTTCTCTATAGACCCTCGCGTATGTTTTACTGATTAGAGGGTGGGATAGAGGTCACCCACCCACCCTACATATACATTTTACTTCAATCTTAATATTGGTTTAGTTTGTTTAAAAACGAATGTAAATTTTTTAGTGTGTATTTTAAAGAAACATAAGGATTTTTTTAAGGTCAAATTTATTATGTAGGACAATAAATAACGGACGACAGAAAATAAAAAATAGAAAATAGATGAACAAATTCAAATGAACAGATGAACCTATGAACATATGATCGGATTAACGAATAATAGATGATAGATGGCTGATGGCAGATGGCAGATGATGAATGATCAATAACTGATGACCGATGGCAGGTGACAGATGACAGATGACAGATGACAGTTGACAGTTGACAATTGACAGTTGACAGATGACAGATGACAGATGATATTTGACAGATGGCCGAAGATTAAATAATTGAAATTTATATATTTAACAAGTCAAAGCATAATAGACGTTTAAATTACGCAAAACATGTGAAAACGTTAAAACTATATAATAATAGATTATAGATGGTAGATGACAGTTGACGAATTATAGCCAACGAGTGAAAATTGACATGTGGCAAATAACATATGACAATTAATAAATGACAGTAGAAGGTGATAATAAATAAATAACGGACGACAGATATAGATGGAATGTGAACACAAAAACGAATAATATCATCAAAGGTGACAGATGATAGGTAATAAATAACACATGACAGAAAACAGATGAATTAATGAACAGATAGTTTTACGAATAATATATGATGGATGGCACATGACAGATGGCAGATGATTGATGACCGATAGCAAGTGACAGATGACTGATGACCGAAGATTAATTAGTAGAAACTTAAACATTCTCCATTAATAATAGATAATGAAGACAAATGATGGATGACCGATGACCGATGGCAGACAGACAGATAGCAGATGACGAAGATGAAATAGTTGAAATTTGTATATTCAATTAACGTATAAATAATGAAAGTTTAAAAAATAATGGGAAAACGTTAAAACTATATACTCATAGGTTATAGATGGTAGATGACAGATGACAGCTGACAAATTGCAGCTAACGAAAAATAATTGATGACAGAAAATAGATGAAAGATGGACAGATGAACATATGATCAGATGAACGAATAATAAATAGATGACGACCGATGACCGATGACTAATGACAGATGGCAGATGGCAGATGGCAGATGACAGATGCCGAATGACAGATGAGGGATGACAGATGCCGGATGACAGATGCCGGATGACAGATGCCGGATGACAGATGCCGGATGACAGATGACAGATGACAGATGACAGATGGCAAATGACAGATGACAGATGACACAGATGACACAGATGACACAGATGACACAGATGACACAGATGACACAGATGACACAGATGACACAGATGACACAGATGACACAGATGACACAGATGACACAGATGACACAGATGACACAGATGACACAGATGACACAGATGACACAGATGACACAGATGACACAGATGACACAGATGACACAGATGACACAGATGACACAGATGACACAGATGACACAGATGACACAGATGACACAGATGACACAGATGACAGATGACAGATGACACAGATGACAGATGACAGATGACAGATGACAGATGACAGATGACAGATGACAGACGTTTCAAATAATTTTTGATGATATTTTACTGATTTGAGGGTGGAATTTTATTTCTTTCTTAAGATTTCATCAACTGTATGGTGATGTACACAACAAATAATAACACCAAAAAATTTTAACTAGTCATTTAGTACAATTTAATAACAAAAACTGCAGATAATTGAAAATCTATTTTTTTTACAGATTTCTGGAACTAAAAAAATCTAAAGACTTTAACAAATACTGTTAATTTGACCAAACAAAAAGCATTTAAAGCTTCAGTTAAATACTGACAATTAGACCAAAGAAAGAAATATAAACCTCTAACAAATATGACTTTTAAAATTTTTGATAAATAAAAACAAAATTTTATTTCAATGTTTAAATTTCAATTTTTTGAAAGATTTTGGTTTCTTTGTGTAATATAATTATTTTAGTTTAGTTTATTCGCCTTACAAGTCTTACTAAAAATTGTTACAAAATAATACCGAGGAGTTCACTGTGTAGTGTTCTTCCACTCCACATTTTTGTTCAAATTTTAAAAAAACTAATTAACAATGTATTACAGAAAGAAACCTAAACCTTTCAAAAAATATAAATTTGGAAGATTTAATTTAAAGATTTAAATAAAATTTCGGTTTTAAACCAAACAAGCGAACATAAACACCTTTTACAATTCAACTTATAAAGTATTTATCTAAAGATTTTGATAAATATTAGTGATCAGGCCAAATAAAGGAACTTAAACCTCGCAAAAATTATAAATTCGTAAATAAATACTGATAATTAGACCAAATAATATAACCTAAAACTTTCTAAAAAAAATACTACTACGGTACTCTTTGAAAATACACATTTTAAAATTATTACTTAATTTTCTACAACGACTTTAATACATTTTATTATCCAAGGTATTCATCTAAATATTGTAATCAAACTTAACAAAGAAACCCAAACTACTAGAAAGATGTGATTTTGAAGTCTACTTGAAGATTTCAGTATAATTTATGAGAAAATGTTGATAAATAAATATCTAAACTTTTATATGTTTTTTTTCTGAAACAAACTCCAAACTATATGACGATATGTCATTAGCCTAAAATAAATGTAAATAATTATTTAGTGTAATTTATCAAAAACTGTTGATAATGAAAATTTAAAATTTCTTATTTTTTCTTTTTGGATAAAAGCTTTTATTCAACTGTAATATTTGTGATTTTCAATTAATAACACTAAAACTAAATTGGTGATACAGCACTAGTTTACAAAAACAAACTGAGTTTGTTATTGATAATGTTCACCTTGTAAACGAAATGTTAATAAACAAGTGAAGTAAGGAATAAACTGTGTGTTATTTTTATTTGCAAAACACTTCACGTAAACTCAAACCAACAATAGTATTTAACCAATTATTTAATGTAATTATTAGCAAAACTCTACAGATTACAGATGACAGATGACACATGACAGATAACCGATGACCGATGTCAGATGACAGATAATCGATGACAGATGATAAATGACAGATGACAAATGACAGATAACCGATGACAAATGACAGGTAACCGATGGCCGATGGCAGATGACAAATGACATGCACATAGGAGAGTAAAAATGATAGATAGAAGATAAATAGAAGAACATATTATCAGATAATTGTGATGACGTTTAAAAGGTTAAATCGTTAAAAACTGTAAACCTCAAAGTACTTAAACTAAAACCATTGAAACAGTTAAAGTTTAAAACATTTAAATGTTAAAAGAAAATCTTGATAACGTTAATATCTTAAATGATTGAACAGACAGTAGAAATTTATTAACGCGAAAGCACTTTAAAACAATAAAGAGTGAAAATAGAGCAAGAGTATAAAAAAACAAAACATTAAAATGTTAAAAAACATCATAACGTTAAAATGTCTCAATTTAAAACCGTGAAAACGTTAAAATTTGAAAACTGAAAGAAGTGAAAACGTTAAAACTATTAAAAAAAGCATTAAAATTTAAACCATCAAACAATAAAACAGTTAAAAGTGAAAACTGGAGGAAAATTATATTACGTATAAAAATAAAAACATGAATAAAGCAAAATATTATAACTCAATACCACATTGAAATAAAACAACACAGTTGAAAGGGTTTCACATGTATTGTTGAACACTGGATCCTGAGTATTCATCTACCTGGTGAAGCCACTGTGTGGTGAAACAGTTGCAGTGTTCAACAAGAAATGTGAAACCTTTTCAACTGTATTGTTTGAATTCAAATGTTTGACGTTAAGTTTAAAACGTTAAAACCGATTAACGTTAAAACTTGAATAATAAACAAGTAAAAACGTTAGAAAAAAAAATATAGTACAATTCTCTTAAGAAATCAACATATAAACTTACTTTTATGCCAATTTCTTACTCTCTTGATAATTCTAGAGAAAATTTCAAAGAATACAAAAAATATCAAAAAAAAAGATAAAATTAAGGTATTTTAATTTCTCACGTTTATCCAAAAAATATTTCCGGTTATGAGAAAATCATTTTTTAGGATTAAATGACAATTAAAAATCGCATTACCCATGACTCTGTAACAAATGCACAGCTCACTTCGTATACGTTATTCCGGCTATAATAATGACCGTAATATAACAGTAAAACCTAATTATGTAATTATACGTCCTAGCAAACAATACACTAATTAAAGCAATGTCAAAACTGACGGCGTATTTAATTAAAATCATGGATACTGTGATGTGATTATTACTCGACATATAACCTTAATTAAGTATACGATTTTCACTTTACTAGAAGGTTTTTTTTGAATAGCTATAAATTCTTTACATTTTTTTATTCACGTTGAGTCCCTATAAATGTCTACACCTGATATGTGTAATATCAAAGAAATAAAAGATATAAAAATACAAAAGATATACAAAAAAACAAAAGCCACAATCAAGATTTACAAAAAAAAACAAAAGACAAATATTATACCTGTCAAATGTAACTAAAAAAAACGAAGGACATATAAAAACAGAAGATATTCAATTATAGACTGTAAAAAAAACAATAAACATGAGAGATGAAATAAAGGATAAGGATGAGCAAAAACCTAAGATATATAATAATAATTTGAATTTTAAAATTATTGTTTTACATATTAATAGGATTACATAAAAATTTATTATTAGGGGTTGTTTACAATGAGACACTTGGTTGATTACAAAAGTGCCTCATTGTAAACAGCCCTTAATATTAAAAATGTTTCACCACGTGATTAACGGAAACCAAATTCAACAAAAATAAATTGATTAGATTGGTTTTATTTCAATTGATTTTTTTTAAATTTATTGTTTGCATTTTTTATTGTACTAATATACTCTTAAAAAATCAAAATCACATTTACAAGGTTATTTTATAACGTAAGGCCATGAATCTCAACAAAAGAAAAATTCGTTGTCATAGTAACAAACAACGTATTTATAAAAGTGAACGTGGAAACGTTATTGAAGTATTTTTATATATAATAAAATTGAAGTTAAATCATGTGGTGAAGATATAATAACTGTAGTTGAGAGGTAAGTTGATATTTTCTAAAACTACTTATATTAAAGATATTTCGTGTGCGGGCTTCGGACGAATATTTTTCCCTTAAAGGCGAGCGTTGAATAGAGTATTAACATTTATTATGTGTAAATTTCTACAGAATACATTGAATTAATAATAAACACGAGCGTCTGGTTTTGTTTTATGTTTACAACAAATGCATGTGATGTATATGAGGTCAACGGAATAAGCGTGACTAACAAGACAAGATCTGACCCAATTTTAATTCCTCGCCTTATCTCTAACGACTTTGAGAATCCGCTTCTCATCCGGTCAAAATATTTTCTACATATTCGTACAAATATTTCCTGTATTAAATTGTAAGCAACTATGTTATGGGTGTAATGCAATTAAATAAACGGTCGGAGCGCAGACGAATTGAAATTAATTAATGTCGATAATTAAAACTACGGCATACTTACATAAAACTAAAGTATTTTGTATGAAACATATATATGTCCGGTGTTATTGTCGTCGGTGTTGAGTCTGATTGAACACTGTACACTTATGATCTTGAAACATTTAACACAGTTTAACACCTCGTAGGTGGAAACGTATTAGCGAATAGTTGATGAATACGATAAATAAAATAACATTTTTGTATGTGTGTGTGTGTGTGCACTTGTTGCGGCCCCGGTTGCGTTTGTGATGCGTCGCGACGCTACAGGATGTCGGTGGGATGTGGGCAGCGCGGCGCCGCCGACTGGACTAGTGTTATTGCTTAGTCCCACTGCCGCATATCCGCCAGGTCTTTTGGAAAAGTGGAGCAGTTGAAGGATAGTCAAGGTAAGAACGTACCGATTACCCAAAACCGGTAATTATTTCGCGGACAATCTTCGCAAAATTCGCTTGCGTAATTTAATTCTTTCCAATTCACTGCTACGCTCGTGATTAATTAAAAGGCATTTATGAATGGGACGACGTAATGAGGGATTTGTTACCGTGATAAGGTGTGTACACAAAAT
Source organism: Ontholestes murinus (assembly GCA_963969525.1). Lineage (NCBI taxonomy): Eukaryota > Metazoa > Arthropoda > Insecta > Coleoptera > Staphylinidae > Ontholestes > Ontholestes murinus. The sequence continues at coordinate 5,973,402 of OZ018395.1, read as the reverse complement.
AAATTCGTCTCATCCTGGGCGCAGCAAATATTAACTTTAATTCGAATTCCCTCATCCTTGACATTATTATTATTTACTTTATATAAAAAAAAAGTTATCTTTATAGTGATAAATACAATAAAAGGTGTAATTAACAACTCATTATTAATTCTTGAATTCAATATAGTCTCAAACATAACAATGAATAACAAATAGTCAGGTAGTTCTTTAAAAGTTAATAAAGTCAATTAAATCATAATGATAGTTGCGACCGTTACTATGTGGTAATTCATAATGAACACTGAATAAAACATAGTAAGTTTTATTCAGTGTTCAAAGTCAATTCAATTGTTATCAAACTATATATGTACCTTTATGTTGTAATGGCCTTCCGTAAATAAATAAATATATTTCGAAAAGGAATCCTTTTTTCAACTGGCACGCTTGGAGGAAATTAAAATCTCTTTCGCTTCTGTTTGCATTGAAAAGTACTCCTAAATAAATTGTATAAAACTTTATCCAAAATGGTAAAAGATTCATTGAAAAGGACATATTAGAATGGACATATCATTTCTTCTTTGTGGCGACTTCGTAGAGGTTTCCTGAATCGGCCAATAGCGCCCTCAGGCACTCCTGCGCCAAATGAGTCTCTTTGTGCGGTGGCGCGGATACCCTAAAAAAATAATAATTAGTTAATTTTCTACAACAACGTAAATGACTTTAATAAATTTTATTAATAATATTTCTTTATAAAAATAGTCAAAAATTAGGAAAACTGTAACAAATTATAATTATAAACTTATATTTGTTTCAGTTAAGCACCGCGTCAAAAGAAAAGTAGATAAACAACTCTTGAAGAAGTCATGATGAAGAGGACCAATAAACTATCTAACTGTTTACGTCATCATTTTCGTTATAAACATAATGTAATGGCATTCAATATTAAATAACTACCTGTAGAATTCATCAAGGGCCACGCACAGTATTATTATACCCTTATGAACTTGTTCTTTATCCATGCAGTCGAAACCAGCGGCGTACTGATCTTCACATCGTTTCAGTTGCTGAATGTTCTCCGTTAGGCACACTTTATTCTTGCACCTTGGACAGACGACGTTATCATTGGAAACTGGAAGTGTGAAAAGGTTCGTACACGACGTTGTGGGACATCTGTAACAAGTAAATAGTAGTAGCCAATCACGATTATTTGCTTGTTACTTTAAACACCTCCGCCACTCTATAAGACCATTAATTATATCCCAATTGCTAAGCCAAATTAACGCTAAACAAATATTTCAGTTTAGATTTCATTAACTGCACTAGATTCTTTGTCATCAATTATTTTGTAATTTTTTATAATATATAAATTTACTTCTACTTAATCATATAACATAGATATACGTAGGCAGCAAATTTACATTTAATTACACGTTTTAATTGAATGCAAAGTCAATATTCAACTTCGATAAATTATACTCTCCACAAATACATTTCGCGCTTGAGTTTGTAATCCGCTCAAAACTTACTAATTGGGTAAACTGCTAACCAATTCTAACTATACATCTAAATATAAATAAGTTCATACAACATAGACATATTTCGTTAAGGAAATAATAATAATCCTATTTAATTACAATACTATCCACACAAAAAAAATAATAATTTGTTTAATGAATATTAATTTATTATATATTTATTTTTAAATTTTGAGGGTCGTCACTGCTTGATAATTCATTATGTAAACAATAAATCAACGCACCAGGTTTTTAAAAACATGGTAAGTGTGCTAATTTAGTTTTTATAATAATAAATTCCGTTATTTCAATTCCAAAATAATTGAACTGTTCATTGAATGTTCGAAACTATAGTCACAGCAACAAATATTTTTGTGGTAAAACAAAGTTAAAGTGTTTTAATTATCTTATTAAAATGTACCCCCAAGTTAACGCCGACAACATTCAAGAATTCATATTTTAGTACTTAAAATATAGTGTGTTTCTTTTGTGTTTGTATTTTAATTAATACCAAAAAGGAAAACAATGGGAGAATTCTGTCTGCTCAACTCAGATCAACACGTCGGATATAAATACAATTTTATGAAAGCAGATAATCTAATACCCAGGGCACCCCGGGGCGCTGAAGCTATACTACGGCCTTGCTGATCCCCAGTTGTTTATATTCCGCTTCCGTATCGAGCAAAAACTGCCTCGAAATATGAAAATGAAAAATTTCATTTGTGTATTCGGCTAGGAATTACATTTCCATATAAATTGTAATTAATACCCACGTGTGTAAAAATGGAAAATTAAAACCTTTCCCGGAAACAAAAAAAACAACGTCCACTATTGACTATACTATAATTTTAATCTTGAATTAATACCTATCGTATATTATTTGATATCTGTCATCTACCATCACCATCATCTGTCGTCCGTCTTCTGTCATCCATTGTATGAACTATCATCTGTCATTTGGCATATATCTTCTGCCATTTGTGATCTATTATTTGTCATTTATCATTAGTTATCTGTCATCTGTCATCTCTATCTGTCAAGTATCATCTGTTATCTATCATCTGTCATTTGTGATTTATCAATTTGTCGTCTGTCATCTATCATCTGCCATTTTCCATCTATCATATGCCATGTGCCACCAAGTATCATTTCTGTAAAAAATAAATGTGACTCTAATTAATGATATTGTATATTATCAATAAGTTCACTAAGCGCAACTGCAGTAGAATTATCTTTACTAACACCTAATTATTGAAATATAAACATATTATATTAATTACTTATGTAGATGTATAGATATTATGATAGATAATAGAAAACAGATGACAATGAAAAATTACAAAAGACTAATGATTGATAATGAAAATGTAAGGCTGATGATTGATAATGCAAATCATTGATCACCTGTGATCGGTATTCCATTATATATTATTCATAAGTGAACATCTATTTTTTATCATCTGTTATCAATCATCTATTATTTAGCTTCTATGTTACCTTAAATTTATTTATAAATTCGACTATTTTTATTAATATCAGCATTTATAAATTGTTGGACTTTACAAATAATTAAAAAATATTATTATTTATCATTTTTCATCTGCCATAAATCACCTGTCATTTCTAGTAATCATCTGTCGTCTGTCATTAAGCTTTTGCAACAGTTCTTTTTCCTTTGTAAATTAATACATTTTATATATTTATAACTATAGAAGTAAAGAAGTTCAGATTTGTTAGAATTTAAAAATGAAAAATTATTTGTCATCTGTCACCTGGCATCAATGACCTGCCATCTGTATTCTGTAATCCTTATTTTGTCATTTGTAAATAAATAAGTTTGATGCAATTTGCCGTCTGTCATTTAAAAATAAATATTAACGAATATTTATCTTTGCAGATGGATAAATATTATAATTAGTGATTTCTGAAATAATTATATTGACTGATAATTATCCTCCGCCCTCTGTCCTCAGTTGTCTCTGTTCTCTATTGTTCTATGTTTTCTGTTGTCCTCTATCCTCTGTTGACCTCTGTCCTCTGTTGTACTATGTCCTCGGTTGTTGTCTATCCTCTATCATCTGACCTCTGTCCTCCGTCCTCTGTTCCCCACTGCCCTCTGTTTTACTATCATCTGTTATCTGTTATCAAGAATGATAGATTCTTTGTCCTCTGTCCTTTGATTTTCTCTATCCTCTGTTCTGTGTTCTACCCTGCCTTCTGTTGTTCTCTATCCTCTGTCCTCAGTTGCCCTCTGTTCTCTGTTATGCTGTGTCTTCTGTTGTCCTCTACCTCTGTTGTTCCCTGTCCTCAAATGTCCTCCGACTTCTGTTCCTCTCTGTCCTCTGTTGTTCTGTATCCTCTGTCCTCTATTGTCCTCTGTCCTTAATATGGTATAGGATTTAAGTCACTTATGAAAAGATTGAATCTATAAGTACTATTGTAGAACTAAACTTTAATTTTTTAATATGCGAATATAAAATAATCGGCTAAAATTCCTGATTGCATATCTCTATAGCTTATTTGTAATATTTAATATGTGTTTCGTAGTATACTAAATATTGCTGGATTAAAGTACAAAAAAAACAAACTTCAGAGGAAGGAGAATAGGTAGAGGTACAGAAAAACAATTGTTAGGAATATTAAAATATCGTTAAATTATCCCTAATTCCTTGGATTAGATTAGATTAGACAGAGTCGTTTGGCCTAGCCTTACAGTACCACAACTTGGTTAGATCGTTTGTGCTAACACCCACCTACTAGTATATTCCTAGAAATACCTTTCTAAGGTCAATTAACTTCTTAGGAGGCCATGCCCTGATATATTCTGGCGTTATCACCATTTCTTTAGTTAGGTGGTAGCCAGTGCTATACACACGCATAAGATGTGTCTGCCAATCCATATAGTCTACCTACTACCCTATCTTATGTAGATGGACTTCACTGGGCAAGACAGGACACTCGTGACCAGTCGTATTTATATTTTATTGAGGCACAAGAGCTGTTTACTCTACTAGAGGAGAAGTCAATAAAAATTTGTGATTGCCTTCGACTTGGTTTGTTTATTTTTTTCTACTATTGTACTCTGCTTTTCCTATGAGCTTTAATTAGCCCACATGTAAATTTTGGTCCGATCATGATGGTAGTCGCAGCTCCTTCCCTCTGTTCTCTGTTTTTCTCTGTCTTCTGTTGTCATCTGTCCTCTGTGGCCCTCTGTCCTCTGTTGTACTCTGTCCTCTATTCTACTTTGTACTCTGTTTCTTTATATCCTCTCTTCTCTATCATCTGTCCTCAGTCTTTTGTTATTCCTCTGGCCTCTGTCACCTGATCTCAGTTGTCCTCTGTCCTCTGTTATCCTCTGGGCTCTGTTTATTTTGGTTTTTTGTCAACTACAATCATCTGTCAACTGTTTTTTTATCAACTATCAGTTGTGATCTGCCTTCTCTATCCTCTGTCCTCCTCTGTCCTTAATTGTCCTCTGTTCTTTGTTGTTCTATGTCTTCTGTTCACATCTATCCTCTGTTATCATCTGTACTCTGCTCTACTTTGTCCTTTGTTTTTTCTATCATCTGTCTCTATCGTCTATCCACAGTCCTTTGTTATTCATCTGTCCTCTGTCACCTGTCCTCAGTTGTCCTCTGTCCTCTATTATCCTTTGGACTCGGTCTATTTTTATTTTTTTGACAATTTCTATCATCTGTCAAAAGTGTTTTTTATTAAATTGTTATTGTTATTATTGCCTTACTACTATATTTTATGACTGATTTTTAATGATGACGATAGTTGCGATTGTTACTAAGTGGTAATTCATAATTTAGGCACTGGATAAAATATTTACTATGTTTTTTTAACACATTTATTTGTGTAAATAAAAACTTAGTAAATATTTTATTCAGTGCCAACTGACTTTTAATTATTTATCACTTATTATTTGGAATTCTGTTATCAATCATCTATGATTTGCCATCGTCACTATGTTATTTATCAAATTGTTTTTCTCATCCATCCAATTTTTTTGTTGATGTTCTCAAGAAATTAAAATCAGTGTTCTAGATTTAATTTAAATACTTATGTATGATGGGTGGGTGGCCACTATGCAAGACTCCAGTTCCATACAATTCAAACGAGTGTTGACCTCTGTTGACCTCCTACGTTCTGTTATTCTATGTCTTCTGTTATCCTCTACCTTCTATTGTACTCCGTCTACTGTTGTACTCTGTCCTCTGTTGACCTTTGTCCTCTGTTCTACTCTGTCCTCTGTTTACTCTGTTTTGGTCTATCATCTGTTGTCCAATGTCCTCTATCTTCGGTTGTCCTCTGGACTCTTTTCATTATTATTTGATTTTTTTATAATATGATTTCCATCTAAAAAACCCTTGTTTGTATTATAAAATCTGGAGGGTGGGATAGTGGCCACCCACCCACCCTACATATAAATATTTACTTCTGTCACTGTCACACGTTTGTTGCCATGAAAACAAAATTACTATTTCCGTTCGTGTTGTCATGAAATTAAAAACAAAGTTGTAGCTTGAATTTTAATATATATGTAGGGTGGGTGGGTGGCCACTATCACACCCTCCAGTTTTATAATGATGTAAACTAGGTTCTTTTTTGATGAAAATCATATTTTAAAAAATGGTGTTTTATTTCTTACGGTCTTTTTTTAAACAAAATTTTCATTTAAGAAACACTCACTTATATTGTATGGAGTGGAGGGTGGGATAGTGGCCACCCACCCACCCCACGTATAAATATTTACTTCAGTCACTGTCACACATTTGTTGCCATGAAAACAAAATCACTATTTCCCTTGATGGTGACATGGAATTACAATCAAAATTGTAGCTTGGATTTTAATGTACATGTAGGGTGGGTGAGTGCCCACTATGACACCCTCCAGTTTTCTTATTACAATACAATTCTCTATAAAAGAGAAATTTAACATAAAATGCGCAAGAAATCAAATACCTTTTCAAGTATATTCAAATGAAATTTTAGATAATTTGGATGAATTGAAGGATAGAATAGTGGACATCCATTCATCCTATATAAAAAAAAACGTTACTAGTGTCATTATCATAAGTTTGACGTCCTAAAAACATCAGTAGTTTTTTGTTAATGTCCTCGAGTAATTTAAAATGCTTATGTATTATGAGTGGGTGGCAACTATGCCAGCCTCCAGTTCCATACAATAAAATCGAGTGTTGTCCTCTGCCCTCTGTTATTCTCTATTATCTGTCCTATGTCCTTAGCTGTCCTCTGTTCTCTGTTATTCTATGTCTTCTGTTGTCCTCTATCCTCTATTGTACTCCGTCCATTGTTATCCTCTGTTTTACTCTGTCCTCTATTATCCTTTGTTCTCCATTTACTCTGATTTCTCTATGATCTGTCCTCTGTTGTCCAATGTCCTCTATCTTTTTTTATCCTCTGGATTCTGTCCATTATTGTTTGTTTTTTTTTTAAATATGATTTCCATTTAGTAAACCCTTGGTTGTATTATAAATACTGGAGGGTAGGATAGTGGCCACCCACCCACCCTACATATATATATTTACTTCAGTCACTGTCACACGTTTGTTGTCATGGTAACAAAATTACTATTTCTATTGGAATTATCATGAAATTCAAATCTAAGTTGTAGCTTGAATGTATTTGTAGGGTGGGTGGGTGGCCACTATCACACCCTCCAGTTTTTTCATTACAAAAACAGGGTTTCTAAAAGTGATATTTAAGATAAAAACGCACAAGAAATAAAATGTATACCTTTTTAAGATTATTTGTATATTCAAATGAAAATTTTGACATAATTTTAATGAATTAGAGGGTGGAATACTGGACATCCACCCACCCTACATAAAAAAAAACGTTACTATTATCATTATCATATGTTTGATGTCCTAATAAAAACATCAGCAGTTTTTGATATGACTATCACACCCTTCACTTTTCTCATTACAAAACCAGGATTTCAATAATTTTTACATTCTCTATATGAATTGATATATTTTCTAAATCTGTCGCTGTGTGTGTATGAATATCTGTGGACGTTGTGTCCTAAAAATTACTAAATATTTTACACTAAAACATTTAACTTAAGCTTTTATTTCATGTTTTTCAAATTGTAAAACGTTTGATTAAAATTCGTGCACTAGAATTGTTTATTTTTTTTGTAAAAATCGGAAAATATTTCAAGTAACAATTATAGATAATTAAAAAAACTGAACAAATTTTATTTAAACACAATTTTTATAGATATTGTGATTTTGAGAAATAAATTATTTTTTCAAAGGGTGAATGAAGAAAATACCCATTTAGAATTAACTCCCGCATAGAAACGGTCGCTACCAACATTTTCAATTATTTTTCCGTTTATTTTCAATTTTAATTGAAATCTAGATAAGCATTCAACTCAACTGGATTTAATTTTTATTTATATTTTCAATTGTTACCTTTTCTTAATTTTCTTGTTAATTTCCAACTATTTTTATTGATTGTCAATCAGTTTTTCTTTACAAAATTTATAATTTTGTGCGGTGAATTTAAATTTTTTTGTCAATTTATAACTAATTTTATTCATTGTCAATTGTTGTCTTTTTTACAATCTTCTATAAATTTAAATTGGTTTCTCATATGATATTCAATTGTTTGTAGTGTGTTTAACGTTGGGTTTTTTTTTGTTTTCTGAGAATTTCAACAATTTTTTTAATAAGTAATTGTAGAGGCTTTTACTTCGTGATACATTTTATGATTCAAAATAAAATAAAACGAATAACTTTGTTTTTATCACTTTTTAAGTGATAAAAACAAAGTTATTCGTTTTATTTTATTTTGAATTTTTTTAATAATTTTCAATTGTTTACTTTTGTTATTTTTTTTGTTCATCTATCGACTGTTAGTAGTAGTAGTGTTAGGCTATCGACCACGTGGTCTTTCCGCCATGTGTTTTTTGTGTATTTGTGTGTGTGTAAATGAGCTTGTTACTTTAAATGATCGACTGTTATTTATCAATTATATTCATGTATTGCTTGTTATCTGTCATCTATCAACTGTATTTTATCATCTATCGACTGTTTTATTCATCTATCGACTGTTTTTTATCAACTATATTCATTTATTGCTTGTTATCTGTCATCTGTCATGTGTCAACTCTTTTTTTATCAGCTATATTCAATGATTATTTGTTATCTGTCAGCATATGCTACCTGTCTGCCATCCTTTCATTCTTTATTTGTTCATTGCAAACATGAACGTTTACTAATTTTTGCAGATAAAGAAATACAATAATTTCTGGCTTTTAGAAAGAATATGCTATATGTCAACTTTTATTTTTCATTTAAAATTTACCATCTGTCATTCATTATCTCTGTCAATTGTCACTTATCATTTATTACGTGTCTGCTAAAATATGTTTCTGCCATTTATATATTTTGTCTAAGTATTAATATATTAATTGTCAAGCACGGGATATTAGCAAACGTTACTATGCAGTATTTTATTTTCTAGTGGTCATTGATCATATGACATTTGACATCTATTACGTATCATCTATCGTATTTTCTACAATTCGTTATGTATCATTCATAGAAATATGAATTTTTACTTATTTTAATGAAAGTATTGATAACGGGTGTCCAACAATTATTGCAGTCCCGGGTGGCGTTGGAATCAAAAACGTAGGTCAATTCTTTCATGTTAATTGTCAAACATAACCTAAATGTGCATTAAAAATGTCAGTTCATTTATTTGCAACATGTAAGAATCGACCTACGTTTTTTATTCCAACGCCACCCGGGACTGCAATAATTGTTGGACACCCGTTAGAATAATTATTCTTATAGTATATATCATCAATCAACTGTCATTTGCCAAGTGGTATATATTAATTGTCATCTATCCACGGCCATCTGTCATTTATCATCGGTCATCTTCATCTATCATTAGTCATCTGGCATCTATTTTACGCTAGTTTTCGTTATTTATTACTTATTACGTATTTTACGTAAGTATGAATACTTGGATGTGAATATATCTGTCATCTGTCGTTTATAAATTATCATTCATTATCTGCCTTCTGCAAATAAATATAAACTTATTTTTGTAGAAATATAATAAATACAAATGAATATAATAACTACCATTAATTAACTGTAATTTGTCACTTGTTTTTTGTCATTAGTTATCTGTCACTAACTTTTTGCAATCATGTATAAATAAATATAACGTTTTTTGCAATAATTACTGAAATAAATATTAGAATTTACTTGTTTTTGTTGGTAGAAATACTATAACAGTAGGTTTTAGTTTGTCATCTGTCAAATATAATCCGCTGTCTTCCGCCCGTTATCTACCATGTCTTCTGAACTTTTAACTTTTAGAAGAGAATATTATATTACCCATCTATCAACTGTCACCTGATATTTGGCACTGGTAATCTATGACGGATTTACTTAAAATTACAAGAATTGGGAATGAATATAGTATTTATCATTCGTCATGTGTAATCTGTTAATTAATCTTCTGCCAACTGCCATTTTTCGCCTGTCATTCATCATCCATCAACTGTTACAATTCGTTATCTGTTAACCATAAAAAATATTAGAAATTGACTTCAAACATTTTAAAAAATCATTATAATGCTGTAAAAATCAAATTTAAAATTGAAAAACAGTATTCATATCAATAACACATTTTACGTACTTTTTTTTATTGAGTGCGTAGCTTACCTCACGCGATTAGACAAGTTACCCAGGCCGGAATCGAAAGTCGGCCACCCTTGAAGGCAGGCCAAACACTCGCATCGGAACCAATAGCGTCCGCTCAAGTATCTCTGTCTCTCGGCGAACGGTTTCCTTGAAAATATCGGTCCGTAATTTTCCGGAATCATTTCGCCGGCCTTTAGGGGATGCGCGGACGTGATGACGACGTTCTTACCGACGAAGTGTCTGAAATTTCACAAACAAAATATAGAATGGAACATACAGTCAAATTATTTAAATAATTTTTTTTTTTAATTTACACCGCCTTTTGAGGACCTCAAAACATATATTTCAGGGAAAATTAAAATAGAAAATATAAGTAGTAGAAAATTGTAATAAATAATCATCAATATAAAGATAATACTACCTAATAAAGTTTAAATTGCCATTAAAATAATATGAATATTAAAAATTGTCAAGAAAACAGTTAAATATTACTAAAAATAGACGAAAAAAGTAACATTGTTTATCCTACCTCAATAAATTTTATATTTACCGAGCGTACTCTTGACCTACATCAATAAACTATGTGTTAATCTATCGCCTATTTGCTCGCGTGAACTAGCGTACTCTTGACCTACCTCAATGCGTAATTTATTCGGGCGGGTCAGGAGTACGATAGGTCATTGTATTGTATGTTGAGGTAGGTCAAGAGTACGCTAGAACAATTATTTTAAAAATGATGTACTATTAGTGACATCTATTAATAGAAAACTGAATCACAGAAAATAGATAGTTTACAGTTCGAAGATTACTTTAAAAATTTGTATTGCTCTGATTAATCGTTAGAAAATTGTCTCTTTTATGCCACTTTAAAATATGAAGATAAATCTGGCTACAGATAAACTTTTGATACCAACTGCATTTAAAAACATGGAACAAGATACTGAAAAAAAATTTAATGTGAAAACAAGTTCATTTCATTATTCATAACATAAGAACTCCAATTTGACACATTGTTTTTTGATCTAGACCAAACGCCCCAATTGTTAATAATAATAATGCTTTTGGGACTACCATTAATAATAAAAACATTTGTTTTAGATTGAGTCTATCACAAAGTTAAATAAAAATAATTTGAAAATAAGAAAAATTGATGCTTTTTCCATTTTTGTAATCGTAACATATGTTTATTATCATTTCCTTTTATACGACATAACCTTTAAGTTATCGTTTGTACTACCAAAGTTAAATTCTTAAAATAAAAATATGCGAGCGCTCTAAAAGGGACGTTTTCAATCATATCGTATTATACCTGCTAACTCCATTGATACACGAATGGTTGAACATGGAAACTGTGGGATAAACGGCGACGCCGATGTATTTTGCAGAAGACTCTCTAAACCTGTGGGTGTCTGTGTGCCTGGTCTCGTAAATTTCATGCGCGTTGAATTGAAGCATCTGAAGATGGAAGAGTAGAAGCCCTCCGACGCCCAGTTGATTTTCATTCGGAATCACTGAAAAATAGACACTCTTATGAAATAATAGTTTACTTATTAATTAATAGATAAATAGTTAAACAAGAGATTGAAAATTAGAAGAAGGAAGTTGGGAAAATGAACAACTAGTATACCTCCATCATCAACGTATCCAAAATATCCACTTTTCTGTAAGCACCTGAGCAAGAAAGCCGCCATCAGCGTCCTCTGGAGGAAATCGGCGGGGCCTCTCTTCTCGCTCAACGTGCACAACGAGTAAACGGGCTCTAACGATCTGTTCCTGTTAAGATCAAACATCCTTTCCGGCGTGTTCTGCGTCACCATCCTCAAAGCGGTGTGCGAGAGTATACTCATACCTGAACCGATGAGCAAGTCCAAAAATTTACATTCGTGCCTGTGATAAGACTTCAGAGCCGCGTCCCGACACTCGACGCTACAAAACGCGATGCTGGAACAATCCGGACAACCGAATGGAGATTCTAATCTATAAAAAAAACATTTAAAAAATTTTTAATGTCTTATTAAAATTTTCTTACTTTTCAAAACAATGATGGCAGTGCGTACCAAAACAATCCGGCAGCAAACAAGCCGAATACGGTGGTTCACAAGCTATAGTCTCCCCTGTCGCGATGTCTTTAGTAGCGACGCCATATCTACCCTTATTCGGCTCCTCTTGAATGGTCATGTTCGCGGTGGCGTAAGGAATATCGGGATGGGGATTGGTGATCTGCGGCATAACTGAATCAAACCTTAAAACGGTGATGATTACAAACAAGAGGCGCACTCACATCGTCTGGACACTTTCTTCTCCTCCCGGTACACCCGTTCCATGCTTTGCTTTAACAGCTCGACTTTTTGCGAGTCTTTCATCAGGAGTTTCTCCGCTAGTGACATCGAGACCTTGGCGCGCTTCTCCTCTCCCTGAGCTTTGTAACAGATGGCCATCCTCCAGAACGCTTCCGCTTTGTGCGTGTTGTGGAGGCCTTCCTTCATCGCCTGCTGGATGTCGATCAAGGCCAGGGAGTAGTGTTTTAGGTGCATGTGGATTTCTGAACGGGACCAAAGGGCAAGGGCCAAGGATATACCGTTGTCGATCTTTGGATTGGAACCTAAAAAAATGAAAATTATTTTTATTGTGTCATAATTTTCGGGACAGATGCAGATCAACGTTAATGTACCGTAATAACCACTCTATCGGCAGGTAAAATAAAGCTTCTAAGCAAGTACAGCAACAAAAACTCCAATATAAAATAAAGCACTAAAAACCTTTCTTCACACAGTTAATTAGAAATATATATTTGGTATTTCAAATAAACTGTGTGAAGACAGGTTTTTAGTGCTTTATTTTACTATCAGGTTTAATTATAATCATCCAATTAATTTACTAGCAAAAACTCCATCATCAGCGGTTTTAATTTACATAGCGACATCTACCGCATACACTAGCCATTTCTCGATTTGTACACTATCTCTCCTGACGGTTTATATACGCTGTATTTATACACCCTGTATGGTGGTTTTATTACTATAGTAATTTAGATATAGTAGACAACAAAATAAATAAGCAGACACATTTCAAGGGAATGGAAGATCTAAAGGATTCGTTCCTTTAGGGCATAGAAATGTTCCGCATTCATAATTTATGCGATTACTCACCTGTTGGTGGCGCTCTTAAAACACTCTGACTAAACAGCATCAAAGCCTTCGTCGTATCGCCCGATTTGAAAGCCTTTTCCGCGTCCAGGCGTCTACTCTGGGAAACCTCTGCGCTCTTCTTGCGGTAAATTTCTTGAACGTGCGACAGCGTATTAATGACAACATCTTTCACCTAAAACAAACAAACAAAAAAACAATTAGTTTTAGTATTAATTTAAAGTGTATTACCTAATAAAGTTAAATTCTTACAACCTCTAAATATATATCAAAATACCGGGTGTTGCGTACAACCTCTAAATAATGTTTGCAATTAGTTATCTAAATGAAAACACAATGAAATTAAAGATAAAATGAATAGACCGTAAATATTTCAACTAAGGATGTCAAAAAATAAACAATTTATAACATTTGTTTTGTTTTAGCATATTTACCACCTTTAAAAAAATAACAATTAAGCCCTATATGATATTGTTGTATTTTGTATTAACATATCGTTTTTGGCGTTTATATAATTATATAGATTCAAATTATATGACAGATTAAAAAAAAACATCGAATTCCATCGATTGTATTAAAAGAAGATTTACCACTTTTATTAAATGTGTAGGGTATGCAACCAAATATACAACGATGATGACTGAAGTAAACTGATAAGAATTGAAAATTATTTTTATTTTTTAATACAATCCGTTATAATTATATAGATTCAAATTATATAACAGATAAAAATTTTAATCCCATCTCTTGTTTTAATTGATAAATAGATCATATTTATTTTATCCGTTGTACTTACATAATAAAATTGAAACACCTATATATATAACAAAAATTTCCTACAAATATCTTATTTATACATGGAAAGGTTTGAGTTTATAATATTATGATCTTACATTCTTAATAGAAGGTTTTTTTTCTGAAATTCGTAGGGTATGCAACCAAATATACAACGTTGATTACTGAAATAAATTCACAAGAATTGAGATTTATTTTTATTCTTTTAAATATAAACAGTTAAATTAATCATTTAATAATTGTTTCAATTACCTTGCAAGTTTCATTCTGAAATGCTAATTATTTCAAAATAGCAGCGTTATTTATGGACAACACACATTCCTCTTCTTTTAAATAATTTTAAACTAATAATCGTTAATTGAAATATTTCTAGTAACGCTAATAATACTAAAAACTAGTAATTAATTTGTATGTAATAAATACAATTTAAATATTTAGTATCTAATCATCGTTTAGGTAGTTGGAAAAATATCAATGTAGTTAATTTTATAGCTTTTATTATTTTAAAATATGTCTTGGAACATGAGATATATGCAACCAAATATACTTCGTCAACAATTTCTCAATAACCTTATAAGAATTTAGCTTTATTTTTACTTTTTCATAAATAATACACAATTCTAAGAAAAACATTGTTACCCATTACACTCTTAATACAAAACCTTAAATTATAAAAAGGAAACAATTAAAATCAATTTTATAGTAAATATTTTAAAACGCATAATAAAGTTGAACTGTAATGTAAAAGAATATTATTAGATATATGTGTGTTATTACTTTAGCTGTATATTTTTAATTATAATTGCAATAGGTGTTCGTAATGCTGGGATTAATATTTATTTTATGTAAATAAATGTGGACAAATTACGTTTATAATCAGAAAAGTTCTAAATGAAACTGTAGTAAATTAAAACGCTCATGTCTTTATTTATATATTATTAAACGTTAAGTTATTCACCCTCAATTTGAAAACTACTCACAGCAGGATCCTGGTAGATAACCCTAATCCTCTCGGCGTCGGTTTTAAGTTTGCCGAACACTCTGGTGATCCATTTCTCGCCGGCGCCGTGCGCCACCGCGTCGGCGAACTGCAGAAAAAAACCCTTCTCGTTCGACTGGAGGGTCTTCTCGCTGCACACGTTCAAGTAGGTCCTGTTCCTCCCGGCGATGTCCCCCATGGTAAATAGTTATCTTTTGCGTCTCGCGTACGTCGCACCTTTGAGCGAGCCACCACGTGAATTCAATACCGACTACGAAGGAGAATGTCGGTTCTATAATTAAAGCGGGCGGTCTAAATTAAAAACTGGGTGACGATGAGAGGTGCGGAACGATACATGAATACCGGAGATTTGTTTTGCTGATTGTAAATATATTACCGCTGAAATGTCGCTTTGCCATTATAAATAGTTTTACGGAGTTTACGTACTTAAATATAGATTGAATTGGTCAAAGAATTAAGACGATTAATGATTGTAAATTATATACAATTTAAAGTTTTTGTTTTAATTTAAACAACTTGGTTTTCTCATTCCTATTCAAAGAAATGTTTACCATAAACATTATTTCCCCACAAGTAAAACCAAGCAAATCTAATCTGATTTAAGTTATTGTTGGTTTTATTGTCATTAAGGTTTTTATTATCATATCATCATCAACAGTTATTTGATTAAAACAAATTATAAGAAACATAAACTATATTTTGAAATTCACACATTTAAAAGAATTTAACAATCTTATTAGGTTTATTGTGCACAACAACCTTCGTTTTACCATCCAAACCCTCAATATCATCACCACCAATCGTCTCCAAGCCTATCGTGCTGGCCTCTTGCTCGGCGATATGTTTAGGACAATCCTTCTTCAAATGCGTGACGTCCCCGCACAACTTACAAGCCCCTCCCTTTGGATACAAACCTCTAGCATTATCGGGACACTGCTTAGATATATGCCCTTGCTCGTTACAAATAAAACACGTCGCAAATTTAAACTCCTGCCTCTTAACAACCTTACATTCGAAATGCGTGTGTTCGGTGGAGCCGCACTTAAAGCAAATCCCGCTGTTGATGGTCTCTTCATTCATAAGATTGGGACATTCGGATAGGTTGTGACCGGACTGGCGACACTTGAAGCACACGTTCTTCTTCTCGCGCGCTAAGGCTTTCTCGGCGCGCCTCCTCGCCATCTTCATTCCCGCTTGTACTTCACTCCTCGGTAAACCTTTACTAATCATCGTCTTTTTAAGCTCGGCCAATCTTTCCCCGTCCTCTTTCTTAACCGGAAACCCGTCCACGTAGACAATATCAATGGATTTTCCATTAATGTGCAACGTTTCACCAACTGGCGCTGGTTTTTTCCGCTTCCCCTCCTTTCCTGCTTTATTTTTAGGAGGCTTTTTATTAATCTGCGGTTTATCGAATTTTTTTACAACTTCTTGCTCATTATTATTTTCCTGTTGTTCTTCTTTAAGCAACTTCCGCTTTTCCGCCTGCCGTTTTCTTCTGGCTTGTTTTCTTAAAACCAATTGACGTTCATTTTCGGTCAGTTCTTCCAAAGGCTTCATAACTTTCGCCTTCTGTTTCACGGCATCTCCATTCTGTTTTAATTTAAGTGACTTTTTCTCCTTCTGTTGTTTCCTCTTGGCTAATTTATTAGTGTGCTTCGCACGTTCCTCCTCAGTCATTTCTTCTAACGATTGAACCTTTACATCATTTACTAACTCATTATCACCACTTTTTATCTTCTTAACTTTCTTATTAGTTTTCTTCGTCTTATTATCATTACTTAATGAGGTGTTATTATCATCATCTTTAACTTTCTTTACAGCTGACGGTTGATTTGTTTCATCCTCTCCATTCTGTTTTAAATTAAACAACTTCTTCTTCTCTTTCTGTAGTTTCCTCCTAGCCAATTTATTAGTATACTTTGTACGTTCCTCCTCAGTCATTTCTTCTAATGATTTTTTAATCTTTACATCATTTACTACCTCAGTATTATTAGCTTCTCCACTTTTTCTTTTCTTACCTTTCTTATCGGAGTTCTTTATCATATCATTATTATCTAATGATGTATTATTATCTACATCTTTCATTTTCTTTGCAGCTGATGATGGCTTGTTGTTGCTGGTGATGGTGTGCACGTTTGAAAAATCCGCCCATTCCGTATTCGTGCTATCCTTGTTCTTCTGTTCGCTGATGAAGTTGTTGAAGTTTTCGAGACGTTTCGCGTTCATGGCGTTCCTATTTCCTGATTCGGCGGCTTCCTTCTGCTTGTTGAGCAGCTGCTCTTTCATTTCGGTCCATGACGTCGCTTCTTCGGGCAGACGCTCGTTAGAGGCTTTCGAACCCTTCGCTCTCGCAAATCTCGTCATCCTAAACAAAAAAAAAACAAAAAATAGTTAAATAAATATTGTATTATTATGTTATAAATTTGGTGCAGATGAAGTAAACACAAATCAAATTACCGCCGAAAGTTATTTAATCACAAAGAGATAATAAAAAATGGTGATGTGGCCATCATAGTACTTTCCCTATATTTTTCTCGAAAACTATGAGGTTTACGCAAAAAGGCTATTCCTAATAATTGGTTCAGTTTTGAATTCTTTACAATTATCTGTAATACAAGTTTCATGTAACTCTAATAGTTTATTAGCAATTGACAAAAAATGTCAAAATTTTCAATTTTGTTTTACTCGAAAGTTAAGAATTTTATGAAAAAAATGTTTTAATAAAAGTCATTTATTTTCTCATTCTCTCTAACTATTGTTTGAAAAGTTTTGTAATATTTTTCATATTTAGAAAAATATCGACAAAAAACCTCATATTCATGTATTTTCATGCACAATACTATTCAAATTGTGATGTGGCCATCATAGTACTTGTATTTTACTCGAAAACTATGAGTTTTACGCAAAAAAGTTATTCTTAATAATTTGTTCAGTTTTAAATTCTCTATAATTATTTGTTATAGAAGTTTCATGTAACTTCAATAGTTTATTAACAATTAGCAAAAAATATCAAAATTTTCAGTTTTTATTATTTTTCTTGAAAGTTAAGAATTTTATGAAAAAAATGTTCAAATAAAACTTGTTCAGTTTATAATCCCCTCTAACTTTTGTTTGAACCGTTTTTAATTTTTTTTTTATATTTAGAAAAATATATCAAAATTTTCAATTTTTACTTTTTTTCTCAAAAGTTAAAAAATTTTTTAAAAGTATGTTCAGATTTTCATTCTCTTTAACTTTTGTTAGAAAAGTTTTGTAAAATTTTTCATATTAAAAAAATTATCGATAAAAAACAAAAAAATGGCTCGAGTAAACACCCACTTCCGGTTTATGAATGTTTACCAAAAGCTTTTCAGTTCCAGTTTTTAACGATAAAACCTTAAGTTTGAAGTTTCATATCAAACAGATTATTCGTTTTTGAGATACAGCGCCCACCGACAGACAGACACACAGACACCAAATTTTTTTTTCCAGAAATTAGTGTTTTGGGTTCAGGGGACCCCAAAACGGATATTTCCGCAAAAAAAATGTTTCAAAAAAAAATCACGAAAACAATACTCCCCCTATATATACTACGTATATAGGGAAAGTAAAAATTATAATTGTGTTTTTTTTAATTCCAGATTCCATTTACCTTTCAGTGTCGGATTTGTAACAGACTTTTATGAATTTAAAAACTTTTTTAAAATCACACACTTTTTTAAAATCGTGACTAGAATTTCGAAAAAATTTGGTTGGTGATTATCAAACTAAAAGTTTGTTTTAGTATGAAAATGACCAGCTAGAAACTATAGTCAAAAATTATAGCAAAGTGTGTGTTTATTACGTGTAAATTAAGTATTGATTTTTATTAACAAAGTTTATTTGTGTTTTTAAACCCGTGAAAAAATGTCTCTGGACTCAGAGACCTTGATTAGTACAGCACGATTGGCAAGACTGATTTCAAAATGAGTCAGTAGGTTTGAGGTTATGAAATTGATTTCACACAGAAAATTAAATTTTACTAAAAAAATTAATGACTAATTTGCAATTTTTTGTAGTAATACTATTACAACAAAATAAAGATTAACTCGGGCATATATCAGCAATTGTATGATGATTTATTGATTGATAAAATGATTTAACATCAAACTAAGGGACAATATTTTAAACAAATAATTTAATCCACTATTTGTGGAGCCGTTTACTTTGAACTACATCTTGAATATGGTGAAAATAAACTCGATAACTTTGTTTAACCACAAAGTTTGTAGTTGTACAATCGTTGGATATCGTTTAACTAATAGATAATCATTGTTAGTTTATAAAAAATCACTTGTTCACACATTTATTTAAATCAAGATCAACATTATTGTATTATATTAATATATATTAGGATTTAAATTAAAATGTAAAGAAAGGTTTCTATAAATTAAGATTATTACACATAACTCATAGAATCAAACAGTCATTATCAAATGTAAGACTTAAATAATAGGTAAAGAATTGACTTGTTTCACTGTCTTTTATATTTACACGTCTACAGGGTTATTAAATCAGGTTTACACGATTAGTTTCACTTGTTACGAAACTGGTCATGTAAATTAAAAAAATCAGTTAAACAAACGAATTCTTGATTAATTATTTACCTATTATTTCATAATGTTTTACAAAGAAATAAGTGAGAAAATTATTCAAGAAAATTAAGACTCTAATTCTGCAAATATAGTGTTATGGAGTTTAATTTTATTACACTCAATACAATTAATAATTAATATATAAATAATTTATAACTTACCTGGTATTCTTTAATCTCTTTAACTCTGATAATCATGAAAATTAACCCTGTTAGAATAAAACCCCAGGTCCATTTAAAATATGTCAGTATTTTAAAATTTGTGGAAATTAAACACTATTTATTAATACATTTAGCACAATTGTAATATAGCTTCAAAAACCTTTCTTTTTCTTCGTAATGCGTGTTTAATAGCTTGGCTGTTAAGCCCTGTTAACCATTAAAAACTTTAATAAATAACACGTGCAAAATATACTGCGTTGTTTGGGGTTATATATGTAGATAGGCAACCAAATATGCAATCAAAAATGAATGCATATTTAAAATAAATATATTAAGCTTAAATTTTAAAATATTGATATAACTTATAGAGATAAATGCAAAGAAAAATAATATTTATTGCCGTACTAGTGAAACATCCCAACATAATAATAATAAAAATAAAACAGTGCTTTCTGTCCCATTAAAAAACTTTACTTTAATCGTTGATTGAAATATTGTACAATATTTCAATCAACGCTTTAATCATACAATTGAAAATATGATTAGGATCGAATCAAAGAACTTAATTTATTAATTAAACAATACAACTTTATTTAACAAGATATTTGTAAACTTAATCTTAATTGTAATGTTTGTATCTTACCAATTTTAATAACAAAAATAAATTTATCATATTTAATTCCAGCATATTGTTTCGTACAAAATAAACATCGATTATATCGTTTTCATCATAAACTTTAACATTGAAACATGTTTTATTGCTTCTCTTTTATAAATGCAAAATTATGTTTAGGTTTATCATTTCTGCAGATTAAAGTTTCGGCTTTCCAGCTGATTTAGCAATCATTTTGTTCAAGATCGCGTGTGCTTCGGCGTAAGCGGGATTTGTCTCCTTACGCACTCGTTCCAGCCAAGCTGCGATGTTGGGTCTTCCTACAGTTGGATCATATCCCACAATACCTGCAGAGAATAAAATTTGTTCTTTAAAATTCTTCAAACAATAACGATAAATGAAGTTTATTTTTTAACGTTTTATCACAGTTAATATTAATAATAATGCTTTTCAAAACTCTTCTCCTTTAGAACTCTTGATCTTTTTATATGTTAGTAATAAAAATATCAGGAGAATGATAATAATATTAATATAAGATTTGTCTTTAATTACTAATTAGCCAATTGTAAAAATCTCTTACGTGGTTGTTCAATTTCACAAGCCGCCCAAATATCAGCAACAGTTAATTTATTTCCTGTGATGTACGGTCCTGGATTTAACCATAAGGTTTCCACCATGTCGAGACAGTCGGACATACGGCTTTCATATCCAGCAATTGTCTCCGGTGATGGTTCTTTTCCAGTCAGTAAGGGTTCCAGCCACTAAAACATATACTAGTATCATTAATTATTTTATTTTACATATGTTACAAAAATGTAATACTATTTATTAACACCAAATTCGTAGCATATTTTATATTTTATGTCATTCATAATTCTTATTTCATTGTGAATGTGTTTACTTTGTGTTACATTTTGAATATGATGAAATTAAATTCGATTTAGTGGTAACACAAAGTTATATAGTTTAATTCCATCATTTTAAATAAAATTCTTGGTCGCTTTAAAAACATAACCTATAATAACTTATTAATTTTCTTCATTAATCTTTTAAACTAAAAAAATAAGCAAATTGTATTATTCACAAACGAAATGCTTTGTTAATTATGATGTATAACATTGTAGAAGCCTTCAGTATTAACAAATTGTATTATTACCTAGTACCTAAAATAAATTCAATTACCTTCTTTCTGAAATACATGGCACAAAAAGCCCTGGTATTATTGTGCTGCCATTCCAAGTATTCATCGACTTGCGCTTGCAATTTGCTGTCTGTTGGATACAAGTTTTCATCCAGTTTTTTCTCCCTAGCTAGGTACCGAACGATTGCGACACTGAAATGGCACTATCAGTATGTTGGAGAAAAATTGTAATCTGTTACCTCTCCGTCAACTTAAAGTCGTTGTCGTGCAGCACGGGCACTTTTTGGAACCTCGACACATTGTATTTGTATTCATCTTGCAAGTGAACGCCTAAAAATATAAAATACACATAAACTGATTGTTTTTTAAAATATAATTCTGTACAAATTGTGTAATATCACATGAACAAATCTTTAAAATGTGGTTGATTATATTCAAAATTGTGTAATTTAAAATTTAACATTACCCTTATATATTTACAAAACTAATTATTAACTTTCCCATCAATAAAAACAAATTATGAATCTCAATAATTGCACCCGCTTACATTTGTTTATAAAATGTATTTATCGATCAATGGTTTACAGCTTAATTATAAAATGCTCATGTATAAAGAGAGAATAATAAAAAGAAATACGAGTGAAAAAAAAGTACAAACTTAATTTCAGTCATTTATTAATATTAAAATAGAGACAACACATTATTAATTTAACACAATAACATATAATAAATAATAATCTAGACAATTTTAAACACTATACATATAAACATATGTTATTTCTATTCGGCATACGTTTTAATGGCTTATTATCAACAGTACTTAAGCTATTATCACCTAATAAAGGTTAAGCAACTTTCCAAGTAATGCACTACTTACCATTTCGAAGGGCAACGGGGCACTCCTTGAAAGGTGTCTTTGACAGTTTCAAAACGATGTACAGTGCCCTCGAGGGCTGCGACAGTAGGTCGTAATACAGTTTTAAAGACATTTTCGAAGGTTATGCAACTGAATGCCTGTGTAAATATTGTTACAAAGGTTGGTGTAAATAGTGAACTACAGATTAAAAAAACTGCGGTAATTATTAATAGTCCGGTGCAAAGTTTAATGGCTAAAAGCCGATGACGATAAGAAATAAATTAACCTAGAAATAAGTGTAAAAGATGTGACCGGAATGCATTAGTTTTTAATTAAATGAATTATATTATCTGATAGTTAAGGTTAGTCTTGATAAATAAAAATAGTGCTATTAATAGTTTGTGGAAGTATTATTAGCAATAATGTTTTTTTAAGAAATTTAAGAAAGGCACAATTAAAAATAATATCTCTTAGATAAAGTGATAAAATAAAGTCATTGTGTCTCCTTCTTCAAAATAATATCTTAATACAAATCGTCCCATAATTACTATTGATGGTTTGAGATTACTTGAAGTGTTTTGAAAATTAATGTCTTTGGGTTTTAATTACTTCATATGTACTAAAATGAATTCAATTTTACTACATGAATAATTCCTTATGTTTAATTTAAGTGCGTTTTAGAAAATAATATCTTTGCAGAATAATTATACCTTAATTCATTTAGTTTTTATATTAATGAATTTCAATATTATATTAAATTAATTTAGTTTTTTCTAAGTACAAATTATAAGTGTTGATTAGAATGTTTCAGTCAATGATATGACCGTTTTTTTATGTAAATTTCTTAATAGATCAGAATGCCTATATTCATATGGTCGAAATTAATTGTCTAATAAGGTGTAGCGATATTAATTAGTTTTAAAAAAAGACACAGCAGTAAAAGTCGTCATTATTAAATGTATACTTTAATAATATGAGGTAAGCAAAAGATATATCTATACAATAACGTAACAATAATTACACATATAAATATTTATATAATATAGAATATCTATCAATTCACTTTCGACTGGTTCTTGGTTATCGAACAGTCGATGATCTGCGTCAGACATCTGCCGAACTCCTCGATCAGCTGCTTCTTCGTCGATTCCTCCTCCTGCATACACTCCTCCGCATTGTTCGCCAGCGTCAAAAGACAATGACTAGTCGCTTCTATCACCGCCGTCGTTATATAATTAAATGGTTGCCTAAAAAAATTAATTAATAAATCACCATTATTTGATAACCTAAAATTTGTTTATTCTAATGTTGTCAACAATGAATAAAAACAATGAAATATGATTTGTCAAAATGATAACCTTTATTTAAAATAAAATATTAATTTACTTTAAAGGAATATTATTTAGTAAGCAAAATTTTATATCCATATCAAACCAATTTTGCCTTTACATTCCCTTTTACCATTACATGTTGATAATTATTATGGTAATAAAGGTAATAAACTCTATATTACCTGCTATTCTGATGAGATCCATAATAAATTTGAACTGGTTTGTATCTATTCTTGATAGGGCAACAATAATTGAATGTTTTCACATTAAAAATTGTCTAATTTTTTTACAAAAATTAATAACCCGGTAATAACACTCGCCACCATAATTTTTTATTTCAATCATTTACAACATCATCATCATAAGTATACCTTGTAAGTACTTACTTATTGTTAGTCACTCTTTTGTTTCTAATATTACAGTTGGGATCCATCACGGAATTCTTTCTAGAAGCCTGCGGGCTGATGGAAAAACTCGACTCTGATAGTATGGAGGACCGAGAACTTTTCTTGTCCATTGAATCCTCAATGTTTCGACAGCCCAAACACTTGCAGTTACTCGAACAAGCAATCTTGGCCTGAAATGGAGAACGAAACATTCATTAATAACCCGTCAAATAAATACTGATTTATTTGATAAGTCTGCATGCAATTGATTGTCAAAAGTCAAAATCAATATGTCAATTATTGAATATTGGGTAGGAAACAATTTGTTGTGTCTTTGACAAATTAATTACGCAGTAATATAGTCGATATGTGTGATATTAGATCGTTAGATTTTTAAGGAGAGTACATTTTAAAGTTTTTATAACCTTATTTATAAAATAAAATATTTTTCTTCATAATGAAATATTACAACAAATGTCACCATCTTTGTTATCAATAAGTTTTCTTCGTAATCATATCAAACTACATATTTGAATGCCGTATTTTTCAGACTATAAGATGCACCTTTTTACTCAAATTTTGGGTGCATCTTATGGTCCAAAATATATATTCGTGTCTAAATTTGAAATGGGTCTGATAGTCCGAAAAATACGGTAATTAATTGATATTGAGATATATCAAAAGATTGTTTTGTTTGATATTGAAAATGCATTATTAAATTCAACAAAATTTTAATGGGAAAACCATTAATTATTTCATCATTAGTATTATTTTAATTTCGTAAAAAATTACCTCATAACACTCGCAATAATTTTTCAAACAACCCGATCTCTTACAATTACACCCCCTCGTGTGTTTCCTTATGGCAGCGTCTCCTATATCCTTTGCCTTACCGATTTTCGGCCTGAAGGCATTCGGATTCCTCTCTAAACAGTTCTTGATGGCTTTCTGTCGGTGTTCTTCGTATTCCAAATTGTTTGAGCAGTTCATGCAATTGCACAAGTAGCAAAATTCTCCGTTTGCGAAGCAGTCACAGTACAGTTTCAGGCATTGGGATTTGGTGCAGTTGCACGGTTTCCTGGGGCGCATACCGTTCGATTCCAGCGCTATTTCCGGGGATTCCGGTTTGACGGTCTGAGGGATGTTGGGGACGATGGCGTCCCCCGTGCTGGCGGTGTTCGTCGCAGGTTTCGCGGCCGGCGTCGTCAGTCTCATGGCCGGTATGGGCACCTTGGATGTCGTCGGTCTGGTTACGAATCCAGCCGGCAGGACCATCACCTGGTTTCCGGTGGTGTTCTGGCTCAGGTTCACGGTCATGGGACGGATTGACTGTGTTACGGGTTTTGTTATTTTCTGTGGGAACGTCACCGTTTTTCCAACTGTCTTTAAATAAATTTTACATTAAAAAACGGTCATAAAATAAAACTTAAAAAATCTTACTTTTATTTCCGAAAGAATTACATTTCCAGGTTTTGAATTTGCAGTCGAGGTTACAGGTATGACTTTAGTTGTAATTACAGGAGACTTTGTCGCCTGTACAATACTCACATTAGATGATGTCGCTTCTGCTTGGGACGTGGTCACAAATTTGATATATTGCAACTGAAATTAAATTATTTATAGTAAAACAATAAATCAAAGATAAAATAAATTAACAATTGGAATAATTTGGTTTTAAAAATTGTAGAATGTGTTTATGAAGATTCAATAATTCGCAAATAGATAAAACCAGGTGATTTTAATTATTAATTTATCATATGGTTAAATTTTGTTTATGTGATGGATGAACAAAAAAATTTGTAAATCCTTACGCCTTTTCCTGGAATATTAATCTGATGCAATTGTCCGGCGTTAATCGTTTGCGTTCCTGCCACTTGTATAATTTGACTGGGCAGGACGGTCGTGGTGGACGAGCTGCTAGGTTTCAAGAAGATCCTCTGAGATATTTTACTCGCTTGTGGCTGGGTTTGAGGAGCGGGTAGGATTTTCGTTGGGGATCTCGCCTGTGGCACGAGTTTGAAGCCCTTCGTCGGATTCTTGTTGAGGATTAACTGCTTCGTTCCCGCCTGAGGGATGATTTTCGTGCCGCTTATGATGCCCATTTGCTGGGCCTGCGCCAGGGTCAGTGTTTTCGCCGGCGTGGATGTGATCGGCGTTCCCCCGCTGGTCGGTATTAACTTGACTTGTTGGGGTTCCGACTTTTGCACCACCACTATTTGTTGACCAGATTTTGTATCTAAAAAAAAAAATAAGAGATTACAGATCATCCAAAAAAATAAACCACAATATCATTTAATCAAAATCTCTCCTATAAAATGAGTTTTTCAAAATAATTTTTTTTTTTAATTATGCACTTGGGAAAATAACTTTAAAGAAACTGTTTTTTTTAAATTATAATTTATGTTTTTATTAAATTCGGAATGTCTGCTCTAAAATGTTTTATATTTCCATTAAAAAATATATATATTGGCAATAAAAATCTCAATTAATTAAAGGTTATGTTTTTAAACAATTATTTTCATAATTCAGGATTGTATAGAACACTTAATTAAAAAAGTTATGTTGGCAGTAAAAATATCAACTAATTATAGGTTACGTTTTTTAAAATCAATTATTTTATATTTTTAGGGTAGATTTACAGAAAAATACATATTTTTCACGTTAATTGCAATTTATTTTTTTATCCAACTTTGGTAACAATTACAGGATTTTAAATTTATTTTTATTATAATTAAGACCAACAAAATTTTATTTTTTTTTTTTAATTCTTTAAACTCTAAATTAAAACCTGAATGTGCTTATAAGACAAAAATTGTATCTCCTGAAGAATTATATTATTGTAATAAACACTTACAATAAATGTAATGATTATTTCAAAAAATATATTAGTGGAAAAAATATCATCCAATTATAGGTTATGTTTGCTTAATAACTAATTTATACTTTAAAAGTGGGTATTCATGATTAGATGTTAAATTATTAAGGTTAACGGCAATTCATTATCAATCAACATTATTGTTTTCTCCATTTTTATGAATTAGAACCTTATAAAAAACATTTGCAGTTAGAATGTCACCTAATTATAGGTTATGTTTTCTTAACAAATTTTTGAACAATTTTAGGGTAAGTATTTAAAAGAATAGATAATTTTGAGGTTATTTGCAATTAATTTTAATAAAAATTACAATATTTTGTTTTTATCAATTAACACCAGCATAATTTGAATGACTATTTTTTAATATTAAATTTTAACCTTTACTATCTTTATTATAAATAGAATTGTGTGACAATAAAAACTTTTGTGGTAATTAAATGTAATTATTTACTAACCTAACATTTTCCCCAGAGTAGTTTTTGGCATTTGTGTGACGACCTTTTTCATAACCAGCTGTTTTTGTGAAATGACGGGTATACTAGCGGTGCTAGTTTTGCAACTCGACGTCTTAATAGAAAGTGGCTTGCTGATGGAAATATTTGATATATTAATCCCCTGCGTCTGGCTAACCAACTTAAGTTGCTGCCCTGTGGTTCCACCTTAAAATATTCCACATTAACATTAGAAATTCTGATCAAACACTTTAATTATCACCTTGCAACAGCAGTAGCTGTTGACCGGCTACCGGTTTAAAAGAAATCGGCACTTTGGTAGGTTTAGGAGCGATCGATAAAGGCCTCAGTGGAGGCATCGAAGTCTTTTGTGTTTTGATCTCTATCGGTATTTCCACCTTATCCAGTTCAGTCTCAATATCCTGTGTTTGTATGATAACCTCGTGCATGTCTTCAGACTCGATGGTGGCAAGTTCCTCCACTAAAAATATAAAAAGTTATGAATGGAAAATAAAAATATATGGTTTTTTACCTTGGTGATCCATGTCGGGGCTGAGTTCATGTGAAAGCTCAGCGAGCTGCTCAAACTGGGTGCTGGTGAATGTTTGAGCTATATTTGTGTTATCCGTGTTGAGGTTTTCAACCAGCACCTCAACAGCCAGGGCATCCTCTTCAAACATTAGAACAAAAACAAGTGAACGCTCGCGCGCAAAAAACAATTGAATACACAACGACTGGTGCAATATTTAAAAATTGATCGACATTTTGAATTTTCAAATGTCAATGCATGCACACACGGCAAGCGTTTGAAATTCTCCAAGTTATTCGGCCGATTAAAGGCCAATTTTATGTGCGCAACGCTTACGCTAATTATTACCTTTATCTACGAACGACATCTCTCATCAGAAAAGCGATTTCAACACTGTTAAACGGTCTAAAATCATGCAAAGATTTAAAACGTAAACAACGAACGTAATATTTTAGTGCTAATTGTGTTTCTCATTGTGGCGGCGCTGACGTCGCCCGAAATAGAATACGAATTTACGCGCCATTTCATAAACGCTTGCAATGTTTAAACACTACAACACGCTACAATATTCAAGGCTGAAGGTATCTAATATGCACACCTTGAACTGTAATAATAAGTTTTTCTTAAACCAATTATTTCCTATTGAAAATTAATTGTTTCAAACAGTGCCGGCTTAAGTATTTTAAGTGCCCTTTGAAAACTATTCAAATAGTTTACAGGATTGTTAAATTTATATTTATTAATTTTAAAAAGCGTCTATAGAAAACTAATGATTGTAATAATTTTCTTTAAACATTTAATATTCGGAGAAGATTAAAAATGATTGAGTATTTGTAATCGGGCAATATTAATCTCACGCTTATAATATATCGATTGATCAAAGTTGTCGTGAAAAAAACAAATATGATTTTTTGATTAGAAACTTCATAAATTACAAGTGTAACTTCAAAATGAATTAACTTTTACAGCGGCAATAGTGTTTGATAATGGTGACTGACAAGAAATCTGACGGTGAAGAATGTCCGAAGGTGGGTGACACCAAGATACACAATGAAAACCCGAAGGCGGAGGTGCGGCGGATCGAATACGGGAAGAGATGCCCCAAAACGGTGGGCTCTTCGGGTGAAAAGAGCAGGGACTACGCGGGCGGTAACGGCCCATCCTCTCAACAACGACTGGTAGGTGCTTGCGAATGTGTTCAATTCTTTTATTGTGTTTTATACAGTTTATGTCAAATGAAACGATCGTTTTAGTAATAATAATTCATTGTTATTTGTTGAAGATGACTGGAGAACAATTATTGCAGTAATTAATGGTTGCCAACCTAAAACATTGTTTAGATTTAAGTTAATATTTGAAGAAAGTTGCATATATCATTAATGAAACAATCATTGTAGTAATAATTGGCCATTTTATGCAAATTACGCATATTTGCTTGCATATTGAAAGAAAAGAATAGATTCGTTATATTTTGTCTTGTCTAAACTTCTCTTCCTATCTGATAAGGTTTTAAAACCTCAATCTATTTCTGAAAATGATATTCTATAATTAAACGACAGAATATAGATAATTTCGCACAAAACATTAATTACATGCTTTAAAAATTAAATAAAAGAATGACTTTCGATTTAATTAAGAACAATTATGTAGTTAATTTAATAAGTAAGCTTACATGATGATTCAACATATGAAAATGAATTTATATTGTAGGGTGGTCTCCTGATCGATACATATGCAAAATAATATGTTTATTTAAAGTCACGAACTTCATAACTTCATGCAATACCATCTGCAGTTATTGCAAACCATTTTTAACGGTGGAAAATTTAGATTTTAATAGGTTCTATATCTGACATACTTATGCAACCTTATATACACCCCTCATAAAATTTATTAACGAAATATTTTCGTTTTTTTCTAATTATGCATTACTCCTTTAATGATGATGATGACAAATTATTTTATTATAGCCATGTTTAAATGACTATTAAATGCATTAAACATTTAGATTTATATATTCATATATGTACTTAAAAAACAGAATATTTGCTACTAATAATTTATTCACTGTATAAAAAGCTATTAATGTTTAATTCATTGTATATTTACTAAATCAATTATGCAGGTCATGTATTTAGAAATCAAAACAATTTCAACAGCAAACAAATGAAAATCGTTCTTGTAAACGGCCATTAGAAAAAAAAAATTTACTTTATTCTTTTGCAATAATAAATATAGTTTTATTGATGGATAACATTACTAGTGATTCTTTTAAAATATGTCTCACTATTAATCCTAACGATTTAATTCTTCTTTTAAAGTTATTTTTTTACAGTTTTGGTATATGTCTCATAATAGAATAAAAATTATCGTTAGTGGTTGGCAATAGTTCAAGCATAGGAAAGTTATTTTTATCGTTTGTTTATAGTCGTTAATGTTTATTGTTTATTTACGAATTCGATTGCGTAGGTTATGTATTTAAAAAAAACAAAAGAATATTGTTAATAATTTAGAAAAACAATTGAAAATCATTCTTACAAATTGCTGTTAGCCAAAGCAATCGAATCGACAATGATTTGACTTATTCATCGATCTCTTTCGATCGCAATGTTAAATATAGCCCTATCGAAGGATAAAATTAACATTGAACTTATGTCAGGGACAAAACTCCCGTTGAATGTTGAGTCACAGTACAATCTTTATTAATACAGCAGTTCAGTTAATTGTTTTGTAAACGAACATTTTTTTTCTTATTTATTCTTTTAATACTAACGGAAAATTATTTCTTTTATTTATAGATGTTGTGCTACAATATTATCTTTGTTGCAGCTTCTTAGCACGTAATCGCTGACCCCTTGTTTACAAAGTTTTTTTAATCAATAATAAATTTTCTTTAATTAAGTTAATTAACAAGGATTTACGTTATTTGTTTATTTAATAATTTCATCTAAAAAAAAATATTTTTTAATTGTTTTTTTTTTCAGAAAAAGTTTTATTTCTAAGAATATCTTATTTAATGTTTTGAAATTATTTAACATTCCATGAATGAAAATATGGAGTATTAATCTGCGCCATCTACAGGAGATGCAAATAAGATAAGCGATGATAAAAAACAAATGATTCTCGCCTAATTATTAACATTGAAACTAATTCGATTCGGTTTGGAGAAATGCAATTGTTTCTTTTTTTTTTACTTGGAAACAAAACGATAACGATAGTACCGTTACGTAACGTCTCGGCGATTTTTTTTTTACGTGAAGATGTCGCTGCACTCGCCACCACCTCCCGCAACGTACTAGCCCCGCTGCCCCCACTACAGTACGTTCACCTTGCGTAGCAGCACGTCGTAGTTACGTCTCGTTCCTAAAAAAGCTGCCGATTTACAATTACCGTCAGCCCCCAAGTAACAACCGCTTACTCCAGTAAATTGTCTGTGTCGTACCGTTAATCCGTATCTAGTGAATAGTGAATTAAACGTAAGTAATCTTGTCATAGGAGCGAATTTCGGCATTAACCCGACCATCCGGCACGTGATACTGCGTTCCGATTATTTCTTAAATTCCAACTAATTTGAGTGCAGTAATTACGCGCGCCCGTAATATTCGCAATAATTGGCCGGTATTAGTAGTTTTCCCGTGTTATGTAAGAGGAAAATCGATTTTCACATTTCTGGAAAGTAATCAATACCGTTAACGACTTTCGAACGGTTAATAGGTTATACGAAAGCCGGGTTTTACCGCTGTTTCTCATTTTCACCGTTCCAGTGGTAAATGCTTATTTTTACATATTTCCGGGGGGTTTACATAAATCGCAGCTGCCATTTTAGCTGACGTGCCTTATGGCCGATGTAGCCGGTGTAGCAGCGCGCCTACGGCGGCGGCGGCGTTGCCGTCATTCGCCATTCCAAAAATACGTCCACTTAATTTTTTTCAGGCTTATTAATATTCACTAAACCGTGCCTTTACGTACGTTCCTAGATAATGGCTCCACCACCATACTCAGATCTTGGAAAGAACGCCAGGGATGTCTTCGGCAAGGGCTACCACTTCGGCCTGATCAAGTTGGACGTCAAGACCAAGACAGCCTGCGGTGTCGAGTTCAACACCGGTGGCAGCTCCAACCAGGAGAGCGGACAGATCTTCGGCTCTTTGGAGACGAAGTACAAAGTGAAAGAGTACGGGCTCACCTTCACCGAGAAATGGAACACCGACAACACACTGGGAACGGACGTGACCGTGCAGGACCAGCTGCTCAAGGGTTTGAAACTTGGAGGTGACTTCACATTCTCACCACAGTCTGGGTACGTATTATGTAACACCCAAGTCATCATTTCGAATATGAATACTAATAATAGATATTATCACTGATAATATCCTATTATTATTATTAAAATAAACATTACGAATTCATTAAATTGTTAGATTAGTACAGCGAATGAACTTCAAGGACCATGAGATCAATATTTGATTAAGCCAAAGTCTGGTAAATAGGATTTGTTCTCTTATATTCCATTAATAATTCAATTGGTTGAAAGAGGTTTCTCTTTTAATGATTATTTTATATTCGAGCTTAAAAGAAAAAGTTGTACATCATCTACTTTCTCTTAAAAGTGTTATTCATAGAAATATGCAGATTATATTAAATTGACATATATTGGCAAATATTCAATAAATTGAAGGGCGTTAATTATTCTAAAATGGTTTACTTAAACCCACAATTAATTTCTACAGATTGTATGAAATTGACACCTTATTAATAAAATATTTGGTAAATTTATCACCCATTGAAAATAAAAACTTTCTATTGAAAAAAATTCTATATGCTGATTATATAAAATTGACAGATGATGGAAAATATTCAATTAATTGAAGGGCGGAGTTAACTATTGTAAAATATTCTACTTGAACTTATATTGATTCATTAATTCTAAAACCAGATTAAACTGTTTTTAGTATTCAAATGCTTTTTTTAATTATCAATAAAATATCTGATTTATGATAAAAATATTATGAACTTAAAATTTGAAATTAAATTCTTAAATAATAAGCTAATTAAAACCATAACATAAATGACTTTCACACACCCTAATTGTAATTAATTAGTACTATTAATAAACTAAGAAAAATAAAAGCTTTCTAGTTAAATGTGTTGAGATTAATAATAATTGAGGTTAGATATTCCCTGAGAAATACTCAATTTTTCTGGCTTCGACTGGGCTACACTGATGAGATCCAAAATAGATCGAAACTGGTCCATGGCTGTTGTCGACAAGGATACAATAATTCAATTGAAATCGTGTTTTTTCTAATTATCAATTGAAACTTGTTTTAAATTAATTATTTCATGATTTATAAGAAATTCAACAATTCTTTACAGTAATTTGATTACACATAAGAATTCTGTTTATAATCTAATTTGTTCAGTCATAATCACTTTTTTGAAATGATGTTTTTTTTTTAATGATAAGATGATGATTTCTTAGCTACCTACACCTTATCATAACTTTACACAATCCTAGAAGTTATGTAATATACTTACGTAACTCTCGGTCTCATTGTTGTTAAGCGGTGTATATATATTTAAAATGATTAAAAGCAACATTTGTTTTGATAATTAGTTGTTTCTGTTGGTTTATTTCTTAGATATTAAATAATACAAGTTCGATTCATTCACAGTCAAAAAAGTGAAATCTAACTTGTATTATAATAATTAATTTATTAGAAATTGTAAAATAATCTTATGGTTAAAATGTTTTTTTTGTATCATTCTTGATTTCTTTAAAAGACTTTTTTGATAGCAAAATGGGTTTTTGTTATATAATTAATTATGTTGTAGTTATTTACTATGTATAGATTACATTCAATCAAATTTTCAATGATAAATTAAACTTATGCAGAAAATCAATTCCTCTAACCACACCCGAATTACAAATATTTGATCTAAATTTTTAGGTGCTTTTAAGTTTTTAATTCACCTCAAATGGACAGTTTTAGTTATTGAATCTTGAAGGCTTTATGGAGCGTTTTCAATTATTAAAGTAAAGGCAATAATTAACTTTTTTTATACCAGTTTTTATTTTAAAATCAACTATAAAGTTGGAAGAGTTTTACTTTTATTGTTGACATGTTTTACCAGATGAACCCTTTTTATTTTATTGTACTATTTTAGATTTTACCAAAAATTTCTCAACAGCAATAAAAAAAAAAATCAAGTTAATCTAACAGAAAGAAACTACTCACTGCAGTAGTTTCTAAAAAAGTGAATGGTTTTCTTAATTTTTTATATTTGTATTATTAATTATTATTAAACAATTAGAAGCGAAATATAATCAATAATATTAATTAATTAAAATTATTTCAAAGTCTGGTCACTTCCAGGATACAGCAAATGCAATTAATTCCATTGAATTTACTCAACTTTGATACTACATCTACCACGTATTTTATAATTTGCTATGCTTAAAAATGTGGATTATAATCACAAACATTTACAAATAAAAATTAAATATAAATTGAAAAAAAAAATTAAAAAAAAACTTCTCGAAAAAAGTACCACTAATATATACTATATAGGGAAAGTAAAAAAATGTGCAGCCCTGTGGGTTACTTAGTACTGAGGTAGAGACATTTTGTAGTTCGAATTATTTCTTGTATTTACTTACTTTCGATATAGGCAACCAAATACACATGACAAAATATATAACTCGATTATCGAGTTACTATTTTTAATAAATAAATTAAAACTCCGTTTACTCCATATTTCACTTATTTATTTAAACATTATATGTACATTTTGAACATAATGTGATCGTTGTTATTGATTAATATGTTTGTGTTAATTTATTTGTCTTTTATTGAGACTGTTCAAAATTGCTTAACTGCTATGAAATGAAATGAACTTATTGTTTGATGTCATTTGTGAGAAAACAATCTTTGTTTTTTTTTTTACAGTAACAAATCCAGCAAATTGAAAACCGCATTCCAGAATGACCTTATGGCGCTCAACGGTGACATGGACCTGGCGTCCGACGGTCCCATCGTCCAGGCCTCAGCCGTGTTCGGTTACCAAGGCTGGTTGGCAGGTTACCAGGCCGGCTACGACACGAACAACAAGAAGCTCACCAAAAACAACTTCGCCCTCGGCTACTCAACCGGCGACTTCATTTTGCACACCAACGTGTAAGTATGCGGTCTGAACCAACTCCGCCAGATCCTATCCTATAATCCTTTTATACCGCTTCCCTCTCTTTTCCGATTTGCTCTAATAGAGACACTGTTACCGAAAGTGACGACGGACAAGAATTCGGCGGCTCGATCTACCAGAGGGTGTCCCCCAGATTAGAAACCGGCATCCAGCTGGCCTGGTCTTCCGGCAGCAACAACACCAGGTTCGGCATCGGTGCCAAGTACGATCTGGACAAGGACGCCTCCGTCAGGGCGAAAATCAACAACACCTGCCAGATCGGTCTTGGTTATCAACAACGTCTTCGTGACGGTAATTACTTTTTTACTTTATCACTTATTAAAGTTTAATTTATAGTTATAATAGAGTTATTATTAAATACAGTATTTACCATTAGAAGTATCTTTTTAGATTAGAGCTGAAAATGATGGTAGCGACCGTTACTATGTGATAGTTCATTTACCCTTTTTTAGATTAGAGCTGTTCATTTATGAATTAAATGATGTTTTATTATTTATACTAAATGATTATTTAAATGACCATTTAATTAATGAAATGACCAGTTATGGTATTTGCATGAGAGGTCACTTATGATTTTAGTGGTGTCCATTTGTGAAAATAGTAGATTTTTGAAGCTAATTATTAAAATGATAAATCCATTATTTATGAGTAATAACAGTAATAACCAAACAATTATTTTTAATAGGTCTACAATTCATTTTAACTTAATATTTGATTGTGGAAGCATTAACTGCATGATCTGTTTTGTAGAAAAACAAATACAACTAACTTACTTCTTTTATTTGTTTTAACTAAATAGTTCAACTTTAAAAGTTGCTATAA
Organism: Ontholestes murinus; assembly: GCA_963969525.1. Lineage (NCBI taxonomy): Eukaryota > Metazoa > Arthropoda > Insecta > Coleoptera > Staphylinidae > Ontholestes > Ontholestes murinus. The sequence goes on along the minus strand of OZ018395.1, from coordinate 5,937,281 downwards.
TAAATGTAAACATTTCTTGTAAATATGGCTCATTATATTTAATGCAATTTAATTAGCAGCTGTATTAACTAGGCTAATAAAGCCTAAATATAAAGTAAATTACAATGCATCAGTGAATTGAGGCGATATATTTTAAAGCAGCTGTCCTGGCAAATACTTTCGCTTGCTTATTATATTCTCAGTATTTTAAGCATATGTAATTTTAAATATGCTAGTGTTGGCCCAATTAAAACGTTGCATGTCTCAAATTTGCGAGTTTATCAGTATTATAGATGATCAAATTTAACACTAAGTTTATTTCTCACTTTGCTTATTAAGTTGTTGATTAGCAGATGTATATTATTAAATGAAGTAAGGAATAAACACAAGTTTTAACTTAATTGAATAGAAACACTATCTGTAAACTCAATGCGATTTATAGAGCATGCGTGTAGTTAATTAAATTGCCGAAAGAGAGCGTGCATTAAAAAAATATATTTAAATGAAGGTGATGTGGAGAGTTAATAAAATACTTTCGATTTTTTTATACTTTAGTAAAAGTTATGTATCGATAAATAGTAGCCGTTGTAATGTTTGTGTAATTTTTAATTAATATTATCATTTGATTTCAGGTATCACATTGACATTGTCTGCCCTTATCGACGGAAAGAACTTCAACAGCGGCGGCCACAAGATCGGCATGGCCCTTGAATTGGAAGCCTAGACTTACACAACACCACTCGAAAAAAAAAAAACTATAATTTAATCCGTATTCAAAACAAAAAAATAAGTACAGTCTAGATTTGTGTAAACATGAAATGCTGATCTGTAGATATATCTTATAATTTCAATCATAATAGTATGAAAATATAGTCCAATATTTTAAAAAGTGAAAAAAATTGGAGAGGTTAAGAGGAGGTGTTGCGTCGGCGTGCGGTGGGTCGGCCGGTCTGGCTGTTATACCCGTACGGGGCGGGGGCGTGCGCCCTCGGCGCGGATTTCACTAATTAAACGCGCCAGGGCGGTACCCCCGCCGTCCGCCAGGTGATTTTTTTATTTGCCATTTTGAGTCGGCGGGCCGGCTCCGCGCGCGCGCCCCGTTTTTAATCTGTGTTGTTTCCAGGTGGACAGAGCAAAATATCCTTCACGTCATTATTAAAAACACATTAAAAAGTATTATAATCGTATAAACAAGACATACATTAAAGTTTACAATAAATTATAGCGTTTTTATTTGTAATGTTTACATGGATTTTTTTTATTATTATTACGAAACCATCTGTTCTTCCATTACCTTGGTGAGCCAATCGGAGTGCGACTTTGAGATTAATTCGATCACGGAGTTTACTTGGTAACAGACGGACTGGATTTGTTTGTCCCATTGTGGCAATGTTTCACGTGCTAAGAAGTAAATATAAACGTGTTAATACATATATTTACAAAGTGTAATAATTGTTAATCATAAAGTAAATCATCACCTGATATTCATTACCAAAAATAAGTAATTATCACGGAGGTGGATTTTAACCTGGATAAAATTGGGCGGGGCTTGTTGGGGAAAAAAATATAGAGGGCAGCACAAACGGAATTATTTATCCAATTAAAAGTTAGCGGGAAATGCCAAATAAATCAAAACAAATGTAGCCAACTAAGTTTTAGTCGAAGACAAATTTCTTTCCAAACCTAATAATGCATGATGAATAGCTTTTAATATTACTATAACTATAGATAAATATAAGAATTAAAAATGGATAATATAAATCATACTTACTTTCAAAATGAACAATAGAATCAATCTGATCAATATAACCATTCATCCTTCCTTCAGTAATCATCTGACTAGCAATTTTCTCAGCTTTACTAGCGTTAATCTCCAGAAGTGCACCCAATTCCTCGAAAGTGATATTATTATACAATTTACTAGCAGAAAGCAGATTATGTTCGATAACGGCCCTATCCAGAATGGTCGACCCATCTAACGTACATGCCTTTTGATGCGGTTGTAAGAGCGCCTCAAACTCTTGCAATTCCGAGCGGCGTATGATTCTATCCAAGTACATCTTTTCCAAAATCGCCACGGCCGGCAACTGTTGACACCTTTCGTCTTTGAACAGAGTGGCCAACATGCGCGACCTCTGTTGTCCGGCCGAAGCCAAAACTGTGCATATCAGGGCGTTTCTTAAGGCGGTCATTCGTTCGTCATCGTGGATGATGTTACGGTACGACAATTCATTGTATCGTTGGGCCGCTTCGATGAATTTCCTCCTGTAATCCAGTACGCGAGCATAGCACACTTTATAGTAGATCTGTAGTTGTTCATTTTTGGTTTCCGCCTGTAGTAAAGAGGCGCGGTTTATAAAGGCCTCGGCTTGGACAGGATCATCATCTTCCAGATAAAGTCTTGCAATTTTTAAATATGTATCAAGTTTATAATCAACAGTGTATTGCCTAAAAAAAAATATTAAAAATTAATCCACTTATTAAAAATAAGAAATACTAAAATTTAAATAATTAACAGATTGAATGAAATTGTTTTACTCAAGTTAAAATAAATTTTTAATAACAATATTGTGTAAACATTGCACTAAGAACTTAATAGATTGAAACTGGTCTTTAGCTGTTGTTTACTGAGAGACAATAATTTAATGGTAATAACTATTATGGTAAAACAAAATGAAAAATGTTTTATTTATTTTTAATCAAAATGTACCACGAAGTAAACACTGACAACATTCAAGAAATAATTTAAAGTTTGCTTTTTTATCCAAATCATTTAATGAAGGAGACACGATGACTTTTGTTCTACCATTTTATTTACTTTTGCAAATGCTCCGTAGTTTATTTTATTAAATGTAATTTGAAAATATCAAATTTTTATTACAACAAATATTTAGACATAAGTTTTTTTACTCCTTTATTAAATAATTCTACTTTTACTTATGAAAACTGTTTTTTTTTTTTGCATTTATCAAACTAATACATACTTTTGCCCAGTTTCCAAAGGAATACCGACGAGAACACCGGCGGCTTCCCTCCAGTTCTGATTTCGCTCGTAAATGTCTGCCAAGTGTTGCCTGATGCTGGCGACCTGTTCCTCAAAAGAAATCACCCTCGGCTGCACCTTTTCCAGTGTATAATGGGACACCACTTTCGATATATCATCCGGCAGAGACATCAAACGTGTGCTCATGTCGGTTAAAATTTGTCTTGAAATAACAAGGCTCACATTCTCATTAACAACTAAAATTGTAAATAATTAAACAGAGGATTCAATTTTTTTTGAAGTAAAGAAAAACTCACTGGCATCAATGAACAACTTCAGACCTTCTATTAAATCCTTGCCCTCGTAAGTAAGGATCATATCAGATATTTGACGATATCTATAAACAATAAAATATAATAAGTGCAGTTTTATGAAGTGTCTGCCTCATCCATCTGTTTCTTTTTTTAAATTAGTATTCGGAGCAAGCTTCTGTCAAATTAATCAGAGATTTAATAAAACCAATATACTTTTTTGTAATTAGTAAATTATACATTTTAAAATTCCTTCCTTCACAAAGTATTATTTATATTTTACACTAGGTGCTAGATATTAATAAGTATCTAGTCGCCAAAATATATATCTGGCACATTAAAATAAATTGTAAAGAAAGTATCTTTAATGTGTATAATGTAATTAAAGTATTTTTTCTGAATTTAAACATTATCTTGTGTTAATAAACATGATTCTTTACATTATTAGTTAATTTTCTACGACCTAAAGGATTTTAATATATTTTATTCTCTAAAGTATTGCCACCGTCATACTTAAACAATTGAAAAGTCACTCATCTGATTAGACCTGGATTAATTGATAAAAATTTAGAATTTATTATACTTGTTGTTGTGAACATAATAGTAATTAAGTGACAGATCGATAAAATATATAACAAATATCAAAACAATGAAAATACCTTTCCGCTTGATCCTTGTGTGAACCTCCGGAATTACTGACATTTGCTAGTTGCTGCCTAATAATGTTCGACATACTCGTGCAGATCTAATAACAATAGAAACAGATCCTCCTTCTTTTGCGTGGTTAATGGACTTGGCTATCAAGTAAAGACAGATTGGTTTTATGTTTACGTTGTACACAAATGATTCTAACCTCTCTTTTACAAGTCCGGTTGAATTACTTCTTATCGATCGCTGAGTCTTAATATACACTTTGTTGTACCTTAGGTCCTTTTTATTGTACGAAATGATGAGTTGTATTGTAATTGCTGTTATTTTTAGGTTTAATCCTTTTGAGTGTTCAACAGTCGAACGTCGGTCAAGTGGCGGATTGGAAAAACGATTTGGCGGGAATTTTAATTCAATTCTTAAATTTACCTAAAAATTATTTTCTCGAAATATAATGATATGTTACAAGTGTAATCGATTTAATTGTACGTAAATAAAGAGATTATTATTGTACAAATAATGTGAAAATATTATAATAAAATTTATTATCCAATTTAAAAGATTGAAAAAAAAATTCTTCATAAAGTTTTACTAAAATATATTTATATAATAAATATGTAGTATTTATATGATAATATCATGAATTTTGAATTTAAATATTCAATTAAGAAATGTTTGGCAATAGAAATTCAAATTAGATAGCAACATTGCTAAATAACCATTATTAATCTTATTTTAACTTAATGTTTATACAATATTGATTAATCGATGACTCAGTTGTTATTATTTAGTTAAAACGATTTGTGTTTTAAATGAAATGAAGCAAATTTTATATCTGATATACATCTTATCGATTTAATATCTCTGAAATGTTGATATCATTTATATAAAGTACTATAGTTATACTTACGTTATATGTGTAATGCTACATTATCACATTTTAGGTAACAAATTTGTTGTTGGTAAATTTTAATAATTAAATTGTAAATTAAATAAATCTATAATAAAAACAAAAATTGAGGCGTTTTTTCTATGGTTGCAGTTTTTCGCACAACTAATAATTTCAATTTAGGCAACCCTTTAATCAATACTTATTACCTAAATTGGTTATAATCTTATTGATAAGAGATACATTACTAAATTTTACAATACCAATGTAAATCGTATGCAGTTTTAAGACGTTATCATTTGTAAAACGTACTGTCGGTAAGTATAACTTATTCAACAATTATTGTAGTAATGTTTTTAAAACTTAGAGGATTTTTACTAGCAGGGCCAGCAGGGAATACGGTAAGTTATAATTTGTCCACTGAATAAAAACTGTTTTATTACTTTTTAATAGCAAAAGCATAGCAAGTGCTTTACTTTAGTGTTTGTATTATGTATTACCACGTAGTAAGGGTAGCATTAATCATTACAAAGTATTTTATTTTATATAAAGAAAACTACTTTATTACTACTTTACTTTGATACTTATTTATTTCATCAATAGAAAGAGTTGCTTCAATAGTGCAATTGTTAGTGAATAAATACATTTTAAAAGAACGATATGTTAATTGAATAAAGCGTTTTATGGGAAAATTATACATGTTATGCTCATGATTGTAGTTTTTCAGGCAAATTACTGTTACTTACAGAGTGATCAATAAAAATTGCAATACACGTATGCAACCCATTGTACACTAGGAGTAATAAAAATAACGAGTAATCAAAATTGATTGTAGTAATTTTTTTATCATCAAGTTTTATAACATGGATACAAAAAATAAGTCACATCATAAATATTTTTATCAGGTTGACACTCGCCATAATTAACTTTTGCTGTGCAGAATCCAATTGGCATTTTGGGAATTTATATGTAAAGAAAGAAAATAAAGCATTTGTTTGATTTGGTACGTTTATTTCTTAATTATTATATTACAAAATGTGTGTCTTCAAAAATACTGGTAACGCCATCAGCGGCCACTGAAAAGAGAAAAGAATTGATTAATATACGATTATTTAAAAAGATGAATGAAAATAATTTACTATATTGACATAAACTTTGTCACTTTTTCTATTCTTTTTACAACTTGAAAATACGTATATATAAATATTTATACACAGACTTGAAGACAAGACAAGCTTTAGATCAGATAAGTTAATCCTAGAGCATGACTTTAAATAAAATCATTTTAATCCGATATGATCAAAATGGGTTAAAAAATCTATGTTTTTGTCTAAGAAAATTAACTTTTAGATTTAGAAATACTTACTGATATTTGCCACCGTATCCACCTGAAGATGATGAAGCTGATGCTGTAGCCGAAGCAGAGGCTTTGCTGAATCCACCACCACCTCCATGACCGCCGAAACCACCGCCGCCACCGGGGCCTCCTCCGAAGCCACCACCGCCCTGTCCGCCACCTCCATGGCCGCCACCTCCGAAACCTCCTCCTCCGTTGCCACCACCGCCTCCTCCATGTCCACCTCCTCCGTGTCCACCGCCACCGCCATTTCCACCGCCTAAACCACCGCCTCCTCCATTTCCACCGCCTAATCCGCCTCCTCCTCCATTTCCACCGCCTAATCCGCCGCCTCCTCCGTTTCCACCACCCAAACCACCTCCATGGCCGCCACCTCCGAATCCACCACCTCCGTGTCCTCCACCTCCGGAGCCACCTCCTCCGAATCCACCACCTCCGGAGCCACCTCCTCCGAATCCACCACCTCCGGAGCCACCTCCTCCGGAGCCACCGCCTCCGAAATGTCCGCCGCCAGTTCCTCCTCCATTACCGCCTCCCAATCCACCACCATGGCCGCCTCCTAAACCACCTCCATTACCACCTCCAAAGCCTCCGCCGTTACCACCTCCTAGGCCGCCGCCGTTACCACCTCCTAGGCCGCCGCCGTGACCACCTCCGTTACCACCGCCTCCTCCAAGTCCACCACCGTTACCACCGCCTCCACCAAGTCCTCCGCCACCGTGTCCGCCTCCTCCTAATCCACCGCCGCCTCCTCCGAGTCCACCCCCTCCAAATCCACCTTTTCCTCCACCGAAACCACCTCCAAATCCACCGCCACCTCCTCCGCCGCCGCCACCGCCGAAACCACCTCCGAAACCACCGCCTTTGCCGCCGTAGCCGCCATATCCTCCAGGTGATCTTTTACGTCTTGTTATTTCTTCTTCGCCTTTAGGACCATATCCAAGATTTCTCAAAACCTACAAACAAATGAAAATTTTAATTTTATTCTTCGTTTGGCCAAAAGAAAGATTACACTTAAGTTTCACGTTAAAGCTCACTAGAGAAAATATAATTAATAAATAAATATAATTTTACAGGTGATAACAGCGCCCTCTCTGAGTCTCGATAGTTTTACTTAACGAGATCCTATCCATAGAAATATCTTCAAGTATAAACGAAATCGTTGGCAGAACCATTTAAGAATCCCATTATTGAATAGAATTTTATTATCGTGGATTTATTAATATATGGGAAATATTTTTAAAGGTAACATCTTTCAGAGAGGGCGTTGCTATCAGCGTCAAACTCCTGAGCCTATTTTAATATAGAAAATTAAGAGGTTCCAAATGATTTGAGCAGAAAAATGCTTTTAAAGAGTACTGATAAATGGCGCTAGACAAAAAATTGCAACATCCTTGGCAGAGGGCGCTGATATCGTCGTACGATTGCTTTACGGAAACACGTATCTTGAAATATAGATACATTACCATCTCTAGAAATAATTAGCAGAACTGAGACTATGTTTAAATTCATTATCAAACCAGATTTCTAGTTCTCACCACGGTTTTGTACATTAGATTTTAATTGTCTTGGATTTAGAAAAATGTTTTTAAAGAACACTGATAAAATGCGCCACGAAAACTTATGTAACATATTTGATAGAGGGCGGTATATCATCGCCAATTTCCTGAATCCAGTTTAATATTGAAAATTGAGGCTTTCAAAGTGATTTAAGCAGAAAACCAAATAAAAATCGAATGATTAATTGTTTTACCGTTAATTGAAATATTGTATGATTATTATATTGTTTAATTTGCAAATAACTGAAAGTATAAATTATATAATCCATATTTTTCTGAGTTTAATTATTAAATTAACTATTAATCAATTTCTGACTTCATGGTGAAACATTTTGTGATGATGATTTAAACATTACATTAATTGAATGATGGAGTATATAGCCACTTAATTACAGTCTTTTTCTTACTCTATAATGCCATTTAAAACAGCTTTTTTCCTTTGTACACTAATTGAAATTAATTATTTCATTAATTTAATAGAAAATTCAAACTTGGCATAGGTTGTATATTTGGTTGCCTATTTTACGCTAGGTAAATTTAAAATTTGAATTTATGGGGTTTAAAAAATAAATAATGATAATAAAATATACATTTCGTATCCAATTAAATATTTTAATAATTTCTTACCTCGGGATTTTCAATAGCAGCACCACTCAAGGGTCTGAAGTAAATTCCATCAGGTGTAGAAAAATCATCGGCCAGGGGTTTGTACAACAGCTTCAAAGTCTTGTCGGGAACCACGCGATTGACTCCCTCGCCTTCGTCTAGCAGCCCCACGAGGTAAACCACCCCGGGCCTCTTCGCTAGCACTTCTTGACCGTAGGCCGCCGCGACGGCTATGGCCAGTACGCAAAACACTTGCACCGGACGCATCTTCCACATCGTCTGACCACAACGAGAAGAACAGCAACATTTTATATCCACGAAAAGTTGTATTGCGCAACCACGGGGAACGCGGGGGGCTATCCGGTTCTAATTGTAATCCTCGTATTAATCAACAATATTATAAATAATAGACAACACGATTCGGTTTTTCCTAAGGACACACCGTAAGAATACCGATTGGTATTCATCCGAAGCGTAGTTTTTGCGGTGGATTGTCTGCTAATTAACTTCACGGAAATGCTCCGTCGTTGCGTAATTATATTCTTAATATTATTGTTTATCGGATTAACGCGAGTTTTACGAGATCGTATCGTCGGGTCCGCTTTTTTTCGATTAGCGAGAACGCGAGAGGAAGACGGAAAAAAACTCGGGGGAATAACACTAGACGCTGCTTGGAACCAGACGTTAAATTTAACGTAATTAACTTAGCAACAAACTTTACATTAACGTTTAACAGATTCAAATATTTTATTCTTAACATCAATGATTTTTCTAATTACAGTTTTTTGCGGTGCTTTGGGAAATTACCAATAATTTTCACCTCCTAATAATCATTAAATTATATTGCACATTGAGTGTGGATAATTGCGGACATTATTACTAAGCAATCCATAATTACGGTGAATTGGAAAATCACAGGTATTTTAAGACTTGTTGTTGAAAGTATACACATGAAAATGATTTCTACGATAATTGCAATTGTTATTAAGATTCATTTAATTGTCGGCAAAAATCAATGTTTAATTAACATAATAAAATCAAAAACAATTGGTTGAAACTGAAGTTTAAATCATAAGGTATTTAAAATTTATAAATCAAAACACCATTTTGATCTAATTTCGATTAATTTGTAATAATTATTAAACTACAACTGTTATATTAATAAAAAGTTTATATAAACCCACTTTTATATATTTTTTTACTATGCTTAAATATATTTGACAAATTTTCTTCTTAATGAACAATTTCAAGGTCATCACCAAAAACTCTGAAAACCATAGAACAGAAATTTCGTCGATGATGTTATCATAAAATTATCACAAGTATGTGTAAACATTTGAATAACGAATTTTAGATTTTTAGGTTATATTAATAAAATTAATATTAGGAATCTATTAGTGCAGGAATTCCGATAATCATCAGAAATATGAAAAACAATTGAATAGCGAATTTTAGATTTTTACATTATACGATAACACAAATCATTTAATCCAAAAATTTCTTATATCCGATCATTGGTTTAAAAGTTATCACCAAAAATAAAGAAACAATTGAATACCGAAATTCAGTTTTTACGTGATGTTAATATAGTGAATAACATAAACTGATCACCGAATGAATTTTTAAATACGATCATCTATCTAAGAATTATCATCAAAAACATGAAAAACAATTGAGTAGCGAATTTTAAATTTTTACATGATGTTAATATAATGAATAACAGAAATTGATCACCGAAGGAATTTTTTAAATACGATTATCTATCTAAGAGTTATCATCAAAAATATGAAAAACAATTGAGTAGCGAATTTTAGATTTTTACATTATGGTGAACAACACAAATCATTTAATACAAAAATTTCTTAAATCCGATCATCGGTTTAAAAGTTATCATCAAAAATAAAGAAACAATTGAATACCTAATTTTAGATTTTTACGTGAGATTAATATAATAAATAACAGAAACCGATTACCGAAGGAATTTTTTAAATACGATCATCAATCTAAGAGTTATCATCAGAAATAGGAAAAACAAGTGAGTAATAAATTTTAGATTTTTACATTATGCTATTATGGCGAACAACAGAAATCCTTTAATCCAAAAAATTGTTAAATCCGATCATCGGTTTAAAAGTTATCATCAAAAATAAAGAAACAATTGAATACCAAATTTTATTTTTTTACGTGGTGCTAATATACGGAATAACAGAAACTGATCACCGAAGGAATTTTTTCAATACCATCATCTATCTAAGAGTTATCATCAAAAATATGAAAAACAATTGATTAGCGAATTTTAGATTTTTACATAATACTATTATGGTGAACAACACAAATCCTTTAATCCAAAAATTTCTTAATTCCGATCATCAGTTTAAAAGTTATCACTAAAAAGAAAGAAACAATTGAATACCGAAATTTAGTTTTTTACTTGATGTTAATATAATGAATAACAGAAACCGATTACCGAAGGAATTTTTTAAATGCGATCATCCATCTAAGAGTTATCATCAAAAATATGAAAAACAATTGAGTAGCGAATTTTAGATTTTTACATTTTGCTATTATGATGAACAACACAAATCCTTTAATACAAAAAATTCTTAAATCCGATCATCGGTTTAAAAGTTATCATCAAAAAATAAAGAAACAATTGAATACTGAATTTTAGTTTTTTACGTGATGTTAATATAAGGAATAACAGAAACCGACCACCGAAGGAATTTTTTAAATATGATCATCCATCTAAGAGTTATCATCAAAAATATGAAAAACAATTGAGTAACGAATTTTAGATTTTCACGTTATATTAATATAATGAGTAAGAGAAACCTATTACTCAAAGAATTTCTTAAATCGGATCATCCGTTTAAGGGTTATCATCAAAAATAAGATAAACAATTGAACGTCGAATTTTAGATTTTCATGTTTTTCTGATATATTGAATAACAAAAAGTGATTGAAGCAATAATTTCTGTAATTTGGTCATAATTTTAAGAGTGATTGTCAATGATTAGGTAAACAATTGAATATCGAATTTTTAATGTCCACTTTATTAAAACACAGCAAAAGCTAAAATGATCATGAATTCTAAGAATTAGGTTTGGTAAGAAAAAATAAATAAAAATCAATTGAAAGAATAATGTTTTCTTAAAAACGATAATAATATATATAAATATTGGCAATCTAAATTCGCCCTTCAACTGTTTTCCTATTTCTAATTTTTTTCTTAAACGGATGATCTAATTTTAAAAATTTTTCAACTAATGAATTTCTGTTATTCATAATATTAATATAACGTGAAAATTTAAAATTCGCTACTCAATTATTTTTCCTATTTTTGATGATAACTCTTAAACGGATGATCGCACCTAAAATATTCTTTAAGTAATCAATTTCTGTTATTCATTATATTGATACAACGTAGAAATCTAAAACTCGTTATTCAATTGTTTTTCCTATTTTTGGTGATAACTCTTAAACGGATGATCGCATTTAAAAAATTCTTTAAGTAATGAATTACTGTTATTCATTATATTAATATAACGTACAAATATAAAACTCGCTGTTCAATTGTTTCTTTATTTTTGATGATAACTCTTAAGCGGATGTTCAGAAATTTTTGGATCTATAAATTAATTTTATTCTTTATTTTGAAAAAGCATAAAAATCTAAAATTCGCAATTCAATTGTTTTTTTCTATTTTTGATCATAACTCTTAAACGAATGATCGGATTTTAGAAATTCTTGGACTAACTGATTCATATTACTGAAAATATTAATACAGCATGAAAATCTAAAAATCGCTATTCAATTGTTTTACCTATTTTTGGCGATAACTTTTAAACTATTGTTCGGATTTCAGAAATTCTTGGTCTAGCTGATTCATATTACTTAAGATATTACTACAGCAAGAAAATTTAAAAATCGCCATGCTATAAAACCTTTTAAAAAATAAATTGTTCATTTTCGACCGTTTTTTTACTTGTAATTGGGACACAATAACTTTGTTTAAACACTTTTTTACAAATTGTAATTCTTATTTTAGAAAAATAAATTTTTTCATATTCCGAAAGGGAAAATTACTTTCCGGAAGGTCCTCGTACATGAGAGCCAACGGCCACAAGATTGCAAGGGTTATTTCCATCCGAACTGTATGAATAAAAAGAGTTCAAAACTTTAAATCCAAGAATTACACTTGAAAAACGACAAATTTTTCGTAAAATCCTTTTTGAAATGCCAAGTATTAACTAGACAATATATTTTACTGTTTAGAGTCCGGGATAAGCATTTAAATTCTGTAAAAAAACATACGATGCAACAAATGAATAATAACAATTGAATGACATAATAAAGCAACTTTTGTCACCAAACCAAAAATGGATGGAGAGGTTAAATAATTGCCAGATTCAAATGAGTATAGTGCATCATAGACTTAAAATACACCAACACGTAATTAATAGTATAAAGAATAATAAACGTAAGTAAAAATATTACACGAGCAATTTTGAATACATAATTTTCCTCTTATATGAAGGCAATCGTTTTGCTTTATTATTAATAAACAATTCTTTTGTTTCAGGCATCAATTTTCTATTCTGAAAAAAAATGTTATTAAACTGACGACAATGTCTTTTAATATCTTACTGATTATCATAATCTACATTCATATCGTAATAATACTTTTCTTAGAAACTGCAAATTTTTTATCTATCGTCTATGATACCACTAATTAAATATCATTTAATAGTATTTGTCTGCGCTTTTTTCACTTAATTCATTTTTTTTTTCTTTTTAAAAACTGTTTCGACCAAAATTAGCTGTTACGGCGAACAGTTTCATGGCCACATTAGAGAGGAAGTGTTTATTCTTTAGAATCGGCACGGGCGTGACTGGTTTTGTGTTTTTTTTTTCTCGTCTCCTTTCAGAGAACACGCATTTAGCATCTTGCGGTTTCGATCCACTAGCCATGTTCAATGATCACCAATTAACAATTCGTTCCGATTGATATAATGAACTTATTACTATTCACACGTAACTGTAACTTTTCTCACCTTCTTTAATTGTATTCTTTCAACAATAAAATACACACGTGCTGCATTTACATACAACAGTATCACGAAATCATTTGTTTTTTTAATTCGTCCTCTAAAAACAATTGAACAATGTCAGAAAGGAATTGAATGATTTAAAAAGTTGATTATTTATACAGAAAAGAAATTGGGTCTGAGGAAAAACTTGCAATTTATAAATAGATTATGATTATTTATTCTTTATTATACTTGCTTAAAAAACTGTAGTTATTACAAAATAGATTAAAAAATATTGACAACATATCAAAAAATGGCGGACTGAAAAACCATCGGTCGATATCTAATGAAGAAGAAGAAAAGCAGCATAATAATTGTTCAATTAAGATGTTTATCTCTCTCAAAAATGGTATAAAAAAATGTACAAAATCAATTATTAAAATAATTGTAAATTAAAGGAACATTTAAAGAATATTAATTACTTAAAATTTTCATTATACATACATTCAGTGTTGTTATTTATCTGCGTTTATTACATTATAATAAGTTTATTTACTTAATTTTTATAAAATTTAAAAAATAACAAATATTTTGATGTGTGTTATAGGCAACCCAATATACAAAGAATTCCTGTTTATTTTCTAATTAGACTTTTTCAAATTTGAATTATTAATACCATAATTGGAACAAAACATCTAACCCCTTAATTTTGCACCATTTCTTTTATATTTATAAATAATACCGTTATTTTTGTTGAAAGCAAAATTGGCCGATTTCTATTAAAACCGTTAATTAAGGTTTGTAAATATCAAAAAATCATCTAACGTTAATTTACCGGTTCCAGTGCACCCGTGTGCGTCCTATAAATTTATAATAGGAACAATTAGGTGACGCGTCCGGTGAATTATCTTTATTACCATATTTGGCAATGTGATATGGCCGACGAAACATAACCGCTTTATCGGTTTTCTGGAAAGGTTGCAATTTTTATTTTAGGTGGATTCACGGGGGTACCGAGTGCGTTCAATCCGTGCGGCACGTGCAGAAGATTCGGCAGTGAGGTAAGCGGCCCTAGAGATCGCCCAGAATCCGACGGACTCACGTAATTCGCCATTATTCCGACGAACAGGAAACCCAATACACCCGCAAAATGTCCTACGCCTCAAGTAAGTGTAGTATGTAAATATAAACGCCGGCTGTGACCTAATCACGCTCCGTTTTAATTGTTTAATTAGTGCCTGTTGATCTGCAGGCCACACACTGACTCATTCGGGTGTTGTTGAGCACCACACCTTATAACCTAAATGTTTTGTTTTGAGCCCGGGCTTCATTTTCCTCCACAGTGGTTGTTATACAATTAAGCACAATCTAAATATACAGTAATATGATAAATTATATATGATATAAATCTTAAGCAGCTACGGTTGGTGAAATGAGTTAGGTCACAATTTTGTTGTTCACAAACCGTTTTAGTCATTGGTCAAGAAGCGATCTACCACAATCAGCCTGGCCTTAGATAAATTATTATTTACATTCTATATTTTATTTTCATTATCAAGTGATAGTATCACTTGAATTTATCTATTTAAAAAAATTGAATAAATAATTTTATTATCATTGACAGCACAATTGTTTTAGTTGTTTGAGGTGGTCTAAATGTACATGATTGTGGCGATAATGCAAGCATTAATTAGAAAACGTGTGTGACTAATTGAAAACCAGATTTACCGTAAGTAATGGATACTGTGAAAACCTGTTACAAGTACCAGATGGTGTGGCACTTATGAATGCAATATGTGTCAACCTAAAAAGTCAGCATTTCTCTTTTATTTCATTACACATTTTTACCAGTTTTCTCTTTAATTCAAAACGACTGGAGTAATGTAAGGTCTCAAATATTATTTATTGTTTTAATGCAACTGTTTTGTCACATTATTAGGTACTACAAGTAATTTTTATAACATCAAGGAGATGCAACAAGTAAAAGCCGCACCTATACAATATTTCTAAATTCTGTGTACTTGGTAATATCTATTGATGGTTTGAGTTTATTTGGAGTGTTTTGAAAATGAAAATAACACTCAGTGAAAAAAAAAAACAAGTGAAGTAAGTAATAAACTGTGTGTTATTTTCATTTTTGTTATATGTATTGCATTAAAAAATAGTTTTAGTTTAGTGTTTCTATCTTTATATTTGCTAATGTTTGTAACATGATTGATTACAGAAAGCATCTATGCTACACTACCTCGCACCCAGCGAGGGCAGCCATTGGTTCTAGGGGGTGATCCTAAGGGTAAAAATTTCCTCTACACGAACGGGAACTCGGTTATTATTAGGAACATCGAGGTTTGTTCATTATTGTTTTTGTTTACTCATTTCTACGGTTACTAAATTCATTTATTCATTTTCAGAACCCAGCAATTGCAGATATTTACACTGAGCATTCGTGTGCTGTGAATGTGGCCAAGTACTCACCAAGTGGATTCTACATTGCTTCTGGAGGTAACTGTTGATTTAATAATGATTTACTATTACACGTTGATTATCTATTTAAAAAAAAAATTGCCAATGATAAATACATTTAAAGCCGTTCTTGAGTGATAAAATATCATTGCCAAGAGTAGTTTGGAGGTTATGTTAATAATTGGGTTTTATACTTAGTCAAAATAATAAGATACAAAAAATGAATGATTTTCAAAGAAGAAAATATAAACCTATTAACATAATCTTTCTTATTATGTAAGACAATTAGAGACTTGACATTTATTCAATTCAATAATGGATGTTAAAGACAATAAGTTAAATTGTTGGTTGATTAGGTTATGTTATTGTTTCCCTCTCAACATCTATAGACCAATTTCTATCTATTCGGGATGGGTTGTAAAACTCCAGTTCTCTGTTTAGGGTACAAACAATAATATAATGTTTATATTATTGTTAATTGTCGCTGTTGACAGTTCTCTAATTGTCAATAGTTATCCATTTAATTGGGGAAATCAATACAAGGTGTCTTTATTTCTAACACTAAGGTTGATTTAATTTGAAATACATAATTAAGATTTCATTGATTTTACTGTTGTAAAATAATTTAACGGATATTTTTTAATATTCTTATTTATTCTACAGATCAGTCTGGAAAGGTGCGTATTTGGGACACGGTCAACAAGGAACATATCTTGAAAAATGAATTCCACCCGATCGGCGGGCCGATCAAGGATATCGCCTGGTCGCCCGATAACCAGAGGATGGTCGTGGTGGGCGAGGGCAGGGAGCGCTTCGGGCACGTATTCATGTCCGAAACGGGTACGTCCGTCGGAGAAATCTCCGGCCAATCGAAACCCATCAACTCCTGCGACTTCAAGCCCACCCGGCCTTTCCGCATCGTCACCGGCTCCGAGGACAACACCATCGGTGTCTTCGAAGGACCACCGTTCAAGTTTAAAATGACCAAACAGGTATATTTCTACCATGAAGTCGTAACAAAAAATATTATCAGTAGACTTCAAAACGCTTAATACGGTTGGCAACACTGTGACAGTTGGTTAATTAAAAACGTCAATTAAATTAAAAAATAGTATTTATTTAAGAAACAATCAGGGAATTAAAATTAATTATGTGTTAACTGTAGGTGTTTAAGTAAGTCTTTGTTAAAAAGTCACTGCCACATTTTAATTTATAGGTAGTCTAAAACCAATGTGACTCATTTTGTTGTAAAACCAAAGCTTCTAGTGATCAACTGTGCTTTATTAAGGCTAGCTTCATTTTTTTCTGGATAGTATTTCATCAAACTCACACTAGCATTACAAAAATTAAATACTTTATGTGTTTATTTTAGTTAATTAAGGTCGCAAAAGTTATTTCAATATTTTTTTTTGTACTCTTAGGAACATACAAGGTTTGTCCAAGCGGTACGTTACTCCCCGACAGGAAGTCACTTTGCATCGGCCGGATTCGATGGAAAAGTCTTCCTGTACGACGGAACCTCGTCGGAACTAGTGGGAGAAGTCGGCAGTCCAGCCCACGGCGGCGGAGTCTATGGAGTCGCGTGGTCCCCCGACGGAAAACAATTGCTCACAACCAGCGGCGACAAGAGCGCCAAGCTATGGGACGTGGAAACCAGACAAGTTGTCTCGGAATTCAAACTGGGAGACACCGTCGACGACCAACAGGTGTCCTGTCTGTGGCAGAACAACTACCTCTTATCCGTATCATTAAGTGGATATATCAATTACCTAGACGTTAACAATCCTGCCAAGCCGTTGAGGATCATTAAAGGTCACAATAAACCGATAACGGTTTTGACCTTGAGCGAGGACCATGGCACAATCTTCACGGGTTCGCACGACGGAGTGGTTACCTCGTGGAATGCTCAAACCGGCGAGAACGACCGAATTGAAGGTGGCGGTCATGGTAATCAAATTAATGGAATGAAGGCGTACAAAGATATGCTGTATACTTGCGGTATTGATGATACATTGAAGAAAGTCAGTATTGAGGGTAACACCTACGTAAAGGATGATTTAAAACTTGGTTCTCAACCTAGAGGAATGGACGTTTTTAAAGAAACAGGTACTATAATCACAGCCACAGTTAATGAAGTCCACGTTATCAAAGATGGAAGAAAAGTTAGCTCAATCAAAGCCGGTTATGAACCTTCTAGCGTAAGCGTAAACTCGAACGGGCACGTAGCAGTAGGCGGTGCTATGGACAACAAGGTTCACATCTACGAATTAAACGGAGATAACCTAAACCCGATCAAAGAAATCGAGCAATTAGGTGCCATTACCGATCTATCCTATTCTCCAGATGAAAAATATTTAGTAACTTGTGATGCACACAGGAAAGTTATTCTATATTCCGTTCCTGAATATGAACATGCAAATAAACACGAGTGGGGATTCCATAATGCAAAGGTTAATTGCGTTGCATGGTCTCCTGATTCGTTACTGGTGGCCAGTGGAAGTTTAGATACTAATATCATTGTTTGGTCTGTTGATAAACCTGCTAAACATATTATCATTAAAAGTAAGTACATTTATAAAACAACTCATTATTATTTTACTATAATTTAATTATTTTTAGATGCCCATGCTCAAAGCCAAATAACAAGATTATCCTGGCTGGACAACACCACCCTCGTCTCGGTCGGTCAAGACTGCAACACAAAACTGTGGACCGTCACGCCGTTTTAAAACCCACCTCCTAGTATTTACTTTGTGATGCTGTCAAAATTAATGCATTTATTAATTTATTTTAGCCTGGCAGGGCCCTATTCAACTTTAGTTTCCTAATTTTCTTCCCCCTTCCACTCTTTTTCTCGATGTATTATTTATACTGTGTATTTATTTATTTCTTAAAAAAAAGTATTTTTTAAAGATGCTGCCAATGCTTAAGTTTAATCTCTAGGCAAACAAACGGTGTGTCACTAATTTATAGCTATATACATATATTTTTCCATGAGATACTTGCCTATAATTGATGATCGGTAATTTTTTATATAAACTATCCATTCGGGAATGTTAATATTGGATTGTATTTTGTCTTTATATAGCATGCGAGGATATCAAAATATAATGTTTAAAGAAAAGTGTGATTGTTAACCAATCAAAATTATTTCTCCTTTTAAATTATTATATCCTCATTTTGAAGTAATTTACAGACTTTATAAAAAGGTTGCATTAGATTGTACTATTAATTCTAGTTTTAATTTGAAGTAACTCTTAAATATATACTTAATATTTCCAACATATTTTGCAAGTATTCTGACAATCTTAGTCAGTTATGTATATATGGTTGCCTATTTGTTTTTTCTTAATACGTAGAGCGTTGATTGAAATATTTCAATCACCGCGTAGAGTTGATTAAAATATTTCAATCAACAGTTATATGGATCTAATTAACATTTATTAAGAGACTGTTTCATTATCCATACGGTTATAATTTTGAAGAAGAAGTATGACCTTTAAATAATATTGAAATTGGTCAATAGTTGGGTAGGAGGAGAGTATTAATCTAAATTAAAAACCCTTCCTAATAATATCTTTGAAACAATCGTGCTGCGAAACAATATTTAGTGTAAATTTAATGATGAAAGCTTGCCAGTTTTTGGTATCTTTATATTACTAAAGTGCAAAACAATTCAAATTGCGCACAATGCGAAAACGGTTGAATCTGTTTTTAGAGTTTTACGTCGTTCGTTACGTGTTTTTCGCATGTTTTGATCACGAGCCTACCAGCATGCCAATGTTTATTTATATTTTGTTGAGCGTAAGGTGTTAAATTATTATTTTTTTGTTATCAAATAAAAATGCTTCAGTTTTAGTTTCTATTCTCAAATGAAAAGTTCGTTTTGTGCGTAATTTTTAAACAATATATCTTATCATCAGTGGCAGCAGTATTATCATAATTATTTCATATATTAAAACTCTATCAGGTGATCTTTAAAATCATATTTTTAACTAGAATAAAAATATAAATAACTTATGTTTACATTAAATTATACACAATTTAAATATGAAAGAAATCAGCTGATTAGATTTGCAACCTAATATGCATACAAATTTGAATAATGAAAGAGTATAACAATATAAAAATAATTCATTAGTTTAAATTATTTTTAATATACACGTATAAATAAAGTATTTAATTGTTTATTTACTTAATTATATTAATAAATAATGTATTAATCACTAAAAACAAGATTTATGCATATTTACATGAATATTAGGTTGCCTATGAAGAAAACATTTTCTCTCTTTCTCAACAATGCAAAAGTATAATTAGGTTTCAATTGTTTAAGAAAATATCCGCTTGTAAAACAATACTCCCTTTGCATCTGTTATCGCGCATTAACAAATCCTCACTTGAAAACTAACTGCGACAATCGTCTGAAACGTTACCAAACAATGGCGGAAGTGTATTTGTATATCGTAAGTGCGTTGCAAAATATCTGTGAGTAAACACTCAAAAACTCGTAAAAATCGGAGCGGTTTCGGTGCACCTGTTGTGTTTTCCGGTGATCGGCGTGTGTTTATTTTGATAAAACCGTCTGGCGGCGCTGGCAACGGACTGATAAATCGGTGACGAAGAGCGAAGGACGTCGATAATCAAATTTCGGTTTGTTTAGGTCCGCGCGCTCTTATCGCTAGCCGTTCTGAATGTTTTGATTGATAAGGATCGAACGGGGAACTGTTTGTAACGGAAACGAAGCCGCCATGGAACGGGTAGACGGTGACGGGACCGAAGTCGAAAGACAGGGAAGGTAAGGATATGCAAATGTCTTCTTATTCGTTGTACAGGGGAATAATTAGTTGCAGCTATTTACTGCTGCGACATGCCAGTCAGAATTCACTGGACGAGAGCAGCCAGAAGCATGTTCCACGCTCAAACGGCAAGGAGAAGTACCCTTACCACAATTGCAGTCACACTACGAAGGCCTTCAACATTATCAACACCATGAGAAAGTATGTTAATTCTCACACAAATATAGTAATAGAAATTTTTTTGTTTAATAAACAAAAATTATGTTGTAATCATTTGTTAAAACAGTTAAAAACAAATGATTATTACTACGTAGTAATTCATGATATTAATGTTAACTATATCACAAAAATTAATAAATAAATTTATAGCTCATAATTACATTGTAAATCTAAATTTATAAGTCAATTTTTTTTTTCATTTCTGTAGGTTAGTTTATTGTAATTACCATGACTTTAATCTTTTTCAAACATTGTTTGAGCTTGTTTTTTAATCACTTAATAACATGCTCTATTGTATGGAAATTTTACCTCTGCGTCCAAATAATAACTTTTAATGAATGACAGTAGTAATGATTAGTATTTGTAATGTCACTCGTATTTATATTTACATGTACATAATGAATAAATCATGCATTCATCTTCAGGCAACAGCAATTATGTGACGTGACTCTGGTCGCCGACGATGTGGAGATTCCTGCCCACAAAATGATCCTGGCCGCCTGTTCCCCATATTTCTACGCCATGTTTAACAGTTTCGAGGAGAGCAAGCAGGATAAGATTACATTGCAAGGTGTTGACCATCAGGCCCTCATGCTTATCATCGATTACATCTACTCTGCCGAAGTGCAGGTAACTGAAGAAAACGTCCAGGTGCTCCTGCCCACAGCCAATTTGCTGCAACTGACCGACGTCCGGGACGCGTGCTGTGACTTTTTACAATCACAGCTCCACCCCACCAATTGTTTAGGGATCAGGGCATTCGCCGATCTGCACGGTTGCCTTGAGCTGCTTAGCTATGCAGAATCTTACATTGAACAACATTTCATGTAAGTATTAATTCATTAATCATCCAATTCTTTACTCACTTGAATAACTTATAAATAATTGTAAAAAAATAAATAAATTTAAATATCACGCTTAAGTGAAATATTAAAATTTATTACTTCTACAGCAATTAATTAAAAACTTATTTCATATTTACTTTAAAAATAATTGCAGTAGCTATAGTAAGTTTCTATATATTTTATAAGAAAGAGCAACTTCTTAGTAAATAAGTTAGAAGGAGTTAATGTTTTTTTAAAGAGTTCCTAAGGATTAAAATATTCAATTTTATAACGTAACAATTTAGATTGCTTTGAAATTTTGTTAAAAATTTGATAGCTGTAAAAGTGTGGTTATGTTTTCAACTTCAATAATTTACTGAATTATTTTATGTTTTATCTCAGGGAGGTTGTAGAATGTGAGGAATTTTTAACCCTGTCTCATCAGCAAGTTTCCAAATTGATATGCAGTGACCGCTTGATTGTACCCACTGAAGAAAAGGTATGTTTTTGAATAGGTGATTGTGGAGGCTTACACTTCTAAATTTTAATTTAATCTTTAACCTTTCTACTATTTCTGGTGTAGGGCATGGCACATTTTGATAATACGATATAAACATTAAAGAATTGATAACAAATAGTTAATTGGTTTATTTAGAGGTATACTTTAGGTAATAAATGAAAATATATTTTGGTAAAAAGAATCGTTAATGGTCTTGAATAAACGTTAGGTATTTGAGTGTGTAATCGGCTGGGTCCAGCACGATTTGGAGAGCCGCAAAGGGCAACTGTCCGCCCTGATGGAACACGTGAGGTTGCCGCTGATGTCGCAGGACTACCTGATGCAGCGCGTCGAAGAGGAGCCCCTCCTGAAGTCCGACCTGCAGTGCAAGGATTTTCTCATAGAGGCCTTAAAGTACCACCTGTTGAAGGGCGACACCAAGATCATCTTTAAAACCCCGAGGACGAAGCCCAGGCAGCCGGTCGGGTTGCCTAAAGTGCTTCTGGTTGTAGGCGGACAGGCGCCCAAGGCCATCAGGAGTGTGGAATGTTACGATTTTAAGGAGGAACGGTGGTATCAGGTTGCGGAGATGCCTACCAGAAGATGCAGGTAAATATTAAAAAGATTGGATGAGAATATAGGCCTTAATAATTGATGATTATTAAATTTTTTTGGGTAAATATTTTAGGGCTGGATTGGCCGTTTTAAATGGTAAAGTTTACGCCGTCGGCGGTTTTAATGGTTCGTTGAGGGTTCGCACCGTGGACGTTTATGATGCTAGTCAGGACCAGTGGAGCACGTGCAATAGCATGGAAGCCAGGAGGTCCACACTGGGAGTGGCCGTTCTTGGAAACTGTATTTACGCCGTGGGCGGTTTCGACGGCTCGACGGGATTAAACACGGCGGAGGTTTATAATCCGACCTTACAGAAATGGCAAGTTATCGCCTCCATGTCTACCAGACGGAGCAGCGTTGGTGTGGGTGTTGTCAATGGTTTTTTATACGCCGTAAGTAATTCAATTAATATTACAGATTATAAATATTATAATTTATTCGAGAATCATGTCTAAATTGCATGAATTATTCTTACTTGTTCATTAGTTCAGATTAGTATTGTAGATGGCGCTTTTAAAGATGTAAGAGAAGCCAGCTTGGATCGACCTCTATAAAGATTCTTTTATAATTTAAGTACCGTAAATTAAAGTTTGGTACTGACACTAAAAATAAAGTATACATTCTATTAGAATATTTGTATTAATATTAATTTTTCTTTCTTATCAAATGCATATGTTTATTACAGGTTGGTGGTTATGATGGAGCCTCCAGACAATGTTTGTGCTCAGTCGAATGCTACAATCCTGAGACAGACACTTGGAGTAATGTACCAGATATGAGCTTTAGAAGAAGTGGTGCAGGTAATAACATATTTAAATGTACAGTGGCAAAGGCAGTATAATAAATGCCAATATTTATTTAGGTGTTGGAGTGTTAGATGGTATCTTATATGCAGTCGGCGGTCATGATGGGCCTCTGGTTAGAAAATCCGTAGAAGCCTACGATCCGGTGAACAAGAGATGGACGGCGGTGACCGACATGGCCCTCTGCAGGCGAAACGCCGGCGTAATAGCCATGAACGGACTATTGTACGTGGTGGGTGGTGACGACGGCTCTAGCAATCTGTCGAGCGTGGAAGTGTACAACCCGAAAACGGACTCCTGGAGCATGTTACCCAGTTGCATGGGCATCGGACGCAGCTACGCAGGCGTGGCTATTATAGATAAACCTATATGAAGTTTGGCTATTGCTGGAAATGGGGTCGCTACTGCTGGTGGAAGGTAATGTTTACAATTATTACATAATTGACAATCATTAAATGCTTAATTACTTGCTTAAATGTTGTTATTAATAGTTTTACATTATTAACGTAAATGCATGCAAGTATATTTGGTTGCCTACAAATTTTTATTATATTATTATTTTATAAAATTTTTAACCGAGATCTTGTAGATCGGCACAAACGCCTCAGACAACCACCTTCTTTAAATCGATTTTTAGTTCCCCAGAAACGCTACAAAATCTTAAATTAAAGGCATTACCTACAATAAGTATTACAGCGTACTCTTGACCTACCTCAACGTAGTACACATTAACCTAGTTTAGCCTTGACCTCTCGTAAAAATCTGTTTGTTGCGGTAGGTCAAGAGTACGCTGGGCGATGTTAGGGTTTTATAATATGGGGAAAGGTTAATGCATACTTATTTGAGGTAGGTCATGAGTCCACCAGGTCAATTTACTGTTTAATGTGTTAGGTTAAGAGAATGCTGAAATATTAGTTTAATGGTGTAGGTTAACAAATTTAAAAAAAGTTGACAGAAGAAAAAAAAATAATATTGCAAAAATAGAATTAAATATAATGAACTACCACGTAGTAACGATCACCATCATCATTTTTATTATTTACTTACTTTCTTAAAAATTGTGTGATCGATGGTTTTCCATTAACTTCAATGCATGCAAGTATATTTGGTTGCATACACATGAATAAGTTGATCTAAATTGCTGTGTTCTTTATATGTTTAAATTCGCTTTTTAATAATTATGTAAATATTTTTAGTTGAATGATTTGATACTGTACTAAATGTATATATTATTTATAGGTATGCTAATTGTTCGGATGATAATAGTAGTGCGGAAGGTGCCGTCGGTTATGATGTGCGGCACCAGTCGTCTGTCCAGAATCAAACTTATGAAAACGTATACGAAACCATTAATAATGACCCCAGTCCCAGCAATGATCCACAAGGCGAGAACATTTACGAGAGTATCGAAGACTTACGGCGCAGAAATGACGAACAAGTTAACCAATTCTATCCACCCCCACCACCTCCACCCGAAAACGTACCGGTGACGGCCCCCCTTCCTATGCCGAACATCAACGAGTTGCCCGGCTGTAGTACGTACGGCCGAATAGGCAACACGTACGGACGAATCGATATCATCGGTCACGGCATCGGAAGGATCGAAAGGCACCTGAGTTCATCCTGTGGAAGCGGTATCGACAGCAATCACTACTCGAATCTGGAAGGCATTTACGGGGACCCCCACGGTCGGATCAGTAAGGTGTCCGTGCAGTGGCTGCTCATCAACAAGTGGCTACCGTTATGGATCGCCAACACGGAGAACGGCAGAGATTACCGGATAATCGATTTCCTGTTGGGCCACCGCGGAGATTACGAAAGCACGCCGCCGCAAGGTGGCGCCCCTAGAGAAGAACCGGAGCCCGCGCAGGACGCGCAGAATCAAAACACCACAAGCGAATCGAACCAGCCCCCACCACCTCCGCCTCCTCCACAAATGTAATCACGTTCCACACCCTATTTATTTCTCTCGCTTTGTTTATTATTACCGTAGCTTGTAGACTGTCCGAATAGTTAGTTTCTTTTTTTAGTTCGTAAGGATATGTGATATTTTTTTTTACACGAGTGAGTGCTTGATAATACGTATGGTTGTGAACTTGTAGAGGCAGCGGCAGTCGGTGTGGTCGGGTGATGCGCGCGAGCCAGTGGCAGTTTGTCAAGGCGATGGCTGCCCCTGCCTAAAAGTCAATCTATTAGAACAATAGTTTTTAGCAGTATCCAGAAATGATATTATTGCTATTAATGTTGAGAATTTATAACTGTGTAACTTTTAAATGTTTCCAATCTGATTAGGTTGATTGTTAGAGATATATTTTATGTAAATAAACTTCAGCTTATAATTACTTTTTTATTTTACATGTATTTCCCTTAATTTCTTTTCAGTAAGATAACTTTAATTATGTGCAAATTTGATTTTGATTGTCACGAATTACATTGCCTATCCTAAAATTAAACGTCTAACGTGTTATATTAAAAATTGAGAATTTAGATTTGGAAACATTTATAAATCTAACCGTCTATGATGAGTTTAACCTTGGTAAATTTTTCTAAAGATATTTATGACTTTAGGTGATATTAAATAATTCTGAAACAATTCATTATATATTTTCTTCGTGGAATGTAATCTATTCAATTGTTTTTCTAACGATCAATTATATAAAACCTATTTTCTTTTGTTTCCTACTGTTGTACTTATCGGGGTGTCGGTAGGACATGTGCTTCCTCAAAGCGTCTCGACTTCTGGAGACGTGCGGACAGGAACTGCAAGCGTGATAAGTCTCCTGGTGGGTTTCCATGTGCACCCGTAAGTTGTACTGATTGCTCAAGTATTTCCCGCAAACGAAACACTTACATGTCTCCGGAACGTCACGATTGATTTTCGGCACCGGGGTCACACTTTCAGCGTCTAAAATTAACAAACGGTCAACTCTGTGTACAGTGGAGGTAATTTAAACATACCGCTGATTAGAGTTTCTGGGAGGTTTAAGTCACTCGGCTCGTTTGCGCTGAACGTTTCGGCGCGTCCACACGTGAACGTCTTGACGTTATCTGTGCAGTCATTCAGCTGAAATTGCTCGATTGTTATTGTATTAGGAAAATGTGTTCAATTACCTCCATCTCTGATAATCCGGAAATTTTCAGGTTCCTAGCGGTGAGTAGCAAGTCGGGTATTCTCTCCTTGTAAACGCAACATTCGCCTTTGTACATGAAGGCCAGGATGGCTTTAATGTCTTCGATGTTGGCGTTTAGTAGGATTACGAAGGGGTGTTCCACGTTTGTTTGGTCTGCTTCCTGTAATAATAATAAACAAAAATACAATTATGCTTAAATACATTAAGAATTAGGTATAAATCAATACACTATTAAAGGCTGATTTATCGCGGTATCTGAAATTGTCTACAGTTTTTTGTTGATGTTATTTTTTCCTTAAACAATTGAGTTTATAATTCGTTATGGTGTTAAACAAAGTTTGTTATTGAAAAAGTTTCGTTCATCAGCGTTTCTGCTAGATGATAGTTCCAGGCATAATTAAAGAAGGGACTCCAGCAGAGATTCCAGAAATAGCTTCCGAGGTGATTGAGCAAATTTTACTTATTCGAAACTCTTCACATAAAAAGGTACGGAAAATTAAAAGCCGATCTACTGCACTTACCTTGCAATTATCTCCTTGTTAAAAATCAAACTTATTTACTTATATTTGTCTTTGGGTAATAATTTTAATAAGAAATTTAGTAAATAAAAAGGGGACAAACAATTCTTAATAATTAAATTGACGTAATAATGCGTTTTTGTTTTTTTTTTTTTGAAGCAAAAGCAAGCCATGAAAAAATAAAACAATTAAAAAGTATGTCAATTACAGAAAATTAAGTGTTAACAATTAACAACAGGATTTTATACTTATTTACAAAATTAAATTGGATAGAATATAGTTGTAGACGCGTTAATGATTATGGTAAGTAATAATAATACTATTTGTTTGAATTACAATTTTATCTATTAAAAATATACTACAAGTAAGAGGTTAGTACATTTAGGATAAAAATCAGGTGAGTAAAATTTTCCTTAAAAGGGAATTAAAAGAAAATTGATTTGTAGTACATGTGTAAGATTTTAATAGAATAATATTCAGGATAATAAATGCTAATAATCTTTATTTGTAAAACTTGTGTCATTTGCAGAAAATCATTGGGGTGGTTTTATAACAATACATGTCAAATTTTGAGGTTAAATGCAATTAATTATTAATAGGAGCTTCTCTAAATCGATTTTGCATTTAATTACTATTAAATGCGATAGTTTTTTTAAAATTTATTTCCGTTCGAAGAACCTGGCTATTGTTTTTATTATTAAGTTTATTATCGAAAGAGTATTTTAAGTGCGTGGAATGATTTATTATTTAGTTGGTAAAATGAATAGAAAAAAAAAGTAGAGCTGACAGAAAACATCACGACTGTTTAGACTTAATTTATATTTAGATAAAAACTCTCCCAGTTGAATATTCATCACCCACCATGTATATATATTTAAAAAAATGTGTATTTTCGTCCATTAATAATGACCTGAACAAGTGTGTAGCTGTATTTTCATATAGTGAATTATGTATCTATCTTTAGTCCTACGAGTGAAATTTTAATAAAAAGATCAGTTTAAAAATAGACGGTGCCATCTATTTCCGTCCAATTATTAATAGAGGCCCGGTGGTGGGTGGGTTAAAACTCAATACATACTTGAAATAACTGCAGAAAGTACGAGCTGCACGAGGCCAGTATGAGCCTGTGTGCTTTCAAGTGTTCCCCATTGACGGAGAGGGTGACGTCCGAAAAAAGACCCTCCTCAAACATGTGAGGCAGCTGGTCGGCTATAGTGGGTGCGTGCCTGTGCCAGCGCAGGAGGAACCGCTGATGCTCTTGGTCCATCATTAAAACGATACTAATAAAACTGGCACAGAATAGTGATCTTATTGTCCAGGGCTTATCTATATATAAATACTAGACAAGTCGCTGTCCAGCTGGAGAAAAAATAAAACTGTGCTAAAAATGTTTGGCTCAAAATAATATGGCAGCTGCAATTCCTAGGGTTTTACAATGACAAAATCCACGTTCATTTAATACTTTTATTACTTAATTTTACAGTGTATAGCGTATATAAAAGGTGGGTATGTGTGGTTACAAAAGTTAATGGCATAGAGTAGCGTCTATTTGGTTCAGTGACGGTATAATCATCTTCAACTTGCGCCTGTAAGCGGGATCAGCGGCCAGCGGATTTCTCTCCAAATAAATCGTCGATAGATTACCTAACGCCGACAATCCTTGGATGCAGTTCCAATCACTGATTTGATTATCATTTAACTAAAAATAAATCCGGGATTTATAATTATAGACACAATTAAAATAAATCACACACTCACCCAGAGCTCCTCCAATTCGACCAGGTGTGACACGTTGCTTATTGTTTTCAGTTGGTTCTTGGCAACGTCCAAGGTCTGCAGTTTTAGGTTATTATCTAAATTCTCAATTTCCTTAATGCCGTTCTCCGACACGTACATCTCGTTCAGGTTCACGAGTTTATCAACGTTCTCTATCTTTGTTATGCGGTTGCTTTGAAGGCTCAGACAGGTCAGTTCTGTCAGCGAGTTTACATTTTTGATTTTCGTGATTTTGTTTTTGCCCAGATACAAGTATTTTAGTGAGGTTAGGGAATCAATATTTTCAATATCCTAGATAAAAAAAAAATATTAATAATCCTTAGAAGACACACGATTATTACTTTATTTATTTTGTAAATTATTAAAATTATATTCATTTTTTTAGGCTGTAAATTGCAACAAAACAAAAAAATCATTATTATTTTCATAATTAAATATATATAGCATATTGCTAAATAAAGATTATTATTATTATTAATTTTTTAAGTACTTACACGTATTTTATTATCACCCAGTTCCAATAAAGTAAGCTTACTCAGATTATTAAGGTTTTCTATTTGGGTAATTTTATTTGAAGATAGAAACAGTTTTTCCAAATTAACCAAATGACCCAAACCCTCGATCTTCTTTATCCTATTAAATGATAAATCGAGAATCCTATAATTAAAAAAAAATAACAATACCGCAACGGTAGTTAAAAAAATAAATTAAATCATTACTGTAAGTTGACCAGTGCATCCAGATTTTCGATCACCGTGATCTGGTTATCGTACAGCTCGATTTCCCTAAGAGTGGTGAGTGTGCTCAAGTTCTCGATCTTCTTGATGAGGTTCCATCGCAGGTAGAGCCGCTCGATGCAGGTTAAGGGTTCGAGGTTCTGGAGCTTTCCAATCCTGCCGTGGTTCAAATCCAGTTCTTCTGTTTCCGGATCGATGATCATTATTTCGTTCAGGGTGGGTCCACTATCATCCACATTTTGCTCCCTTTGCTCTAAAGAAAAATAATAATTTCATGTATTATAATTATAGAGTATGATAATCAAAATATAAACCACTTGTAAGAAATTGAAATTAAAGGTTTAAAATGAAACTTTAATATACAAACCTTTATATTTAATTAATTAATCATCTAAGTGTCTTGTCAATCAGTTCATCGAAACCTTTCCTAATTTTTATTCAAATAATAAAAAAATAATTTTTATTATTTAGTCGGTAAAATTAATTGTAAAAAATATATATTATCAACATAATTTTTTTAAATAAAAGCAAGGCAAATATTTTGATCACAATTACACTTTTCAATTTGTATGTTACATATTTTTAAAAATATATACTTGTATTTTATAACAAAAATATTTTCTATTTATTTGTTAATAAATGTTATTTGTATTATTAAAAATATAAATAATCTAATGTTGCATAAATATGGTTGCAATATAAAAATGTTTCACCACAGGTGAGAATTTAATTTATCGTTGCACAATATGTTTTAATTTTTAGAAAAGTGATGATGATTAATAGTTTATAAAAAATATCAATAAAAAAATCATTTTATGAATTAATAACTTAAACATAGGAAACTTTTTTCAAATCTATGATGACTATTATTAAGACTACAAAACAAATTTGTAAATTATTATATTACACAATAAATTATGGTACAAAATATTGTAGTGACTCATTTTCCCCTAATAAAATAGAACTTCTAAATGAACGATCATGGATATAATATTAAAGTTGAAAAGAAAATTGGCAAGATAAGTGGACTGCGAATATACTGTCATAAATAAATTACTTATATTTAAAACAATCTTGAAGCAAATTACAAGAATTAGTAAAAGAAAACAATTAATATTAATACAAACAAAATAATTAAAACATATATATAGCAATATCACTCTTTAATATAGCGTAAGGCAAGTACCCTTTAATCTAATCTTTCAAGAGCTATTTTTATCTACACAACATCCCCAATCAATACATGTTTGCACAAACATCTTATTTACTTACTACCACAAAAAAAAATCAACAATAGCACAGGTGGATAAGGGAGTAGTTACTGATTTTCGTGTTTACCTTCGTTATCGGTGTTTGATTCCGGCGAGGGCATTTTAATTTAAATTAACACTTAATTAACCGATTAATTGTTGCTCGAAATTAACAATTCATTACTAACCTCTCCACTGAATGCGGTTTAGTAGGCAAACAAGTCTACATCACCTGAATAATTAATGCCGCAGTGGTGACAACTGTATGATAATTTATTAAATGAATAACCATGAATGGTTACAAAACAATATATAGGCAACTAAATATACCGCATTCGTGTGATATAAGTATATTTCAAAATATTTGGAATTTACAGAAATTTTTTCTAGTAAATTATAGTGTTTACAATTTTGAAAATATGTATTAGTCAATATAAAACTAGCCTAATTTATATAAAACGATAAAATAAATTTAATATGTTTCAATTTTTAATCATTGTATCAAGTGTTACGAAGATAATTAAATAAGAAATTAATATTTTAGCATTCTTTTTATAAAGCAATTTAATAATAAGTTTAATATTATTTTAAAGAGGGCAACAATTTATGAATTTTAGGTAAATAATATGCAACCTAATATACACAAATTTGAAATTACGATTAAGAATAAAAATTTGGATTACTCGTAAAGGGAATAAATAAGCACATCAGTAAGAGTTTAGATATTTAAGCAGTTTTTTCATAATTTTCAGGTTTAATTTTAAGTGAATCAAAGCGTGAAACCAATTATAAAGCGTTTCGTTCCGCAATGTTGGCCCACGTGCTCCCTGACGTTTAGTGTCCCGCACCGTAGACAGATAGACCGAGCGAGTGAATTAGCAGGGGATGACTGTAAAGGGTCGTTTTAATTTTTGTTGTAGGCGCACACAAAACCAGCACTAAACCACATCACCGACAATGAGAAGCACCTAAACACACCAAAACCCCTTATTATAGTAGACGGCGTTCATAGGTAAGATCCGGCTTGTTTACTTTTTGCGCACAGGACGGTGTTTTGTTTATAGATACGATCCTTTGTCGATTATCGTCCGTCGTCCGGTAAAGTAGACTTGTTGCGTGAATTCCGGTGTTTCCCAGTAGTTTGTGCACCCTTGTTTAAAAGTATGTAGCACCCTTGTAAATAAACCATTAGCAGAATTTATGAAAAAATTGAAAAATTCATGCACACATAATTCATTTGTTTTTTTTGTAAATGAAAATTGTAATTTAAACATTTAAATATTACAGTTATTCATTGAATATGTAATTATTGTTATTACTCTCATATAACCTTGTAGGTGAAAAATAACATTCCAATTGGAATTCTAGTTGGAATGTTATGATTTAGTGTCAATTATTTCAGATCACTTGATTAACATTAGTACAACCATTTTGTTTTTATCATATTTTATTATTAGAATTATCCATGTTTATTATCTCTAACATAAATGTTCAATACAAGGTTAACTGATTTAAAAGTTTAGCTTATTTTCAAATATACAAGTTGGATTATTATTTCTTGTAAGTATTTACATTATTTAACAGTGTGCTCCATATTTTTATTCAAGCCTATTAATCGAGGAATTGGTAGAGTAGCGTGTAGTGTACCAGCCAGCCGACTAACATTTAATCCTCTTGTATTTTTACAGATAACAAAATAACTAATAATCTCGAAACTTACAAAACTAATTTTGCAACTTGATTCACTCTTTTGCTTGTTAACTTTAATTGACATGGACAAAAAGAACCATAATAAAAGCAAAATAACCCTTGGTATGCTTAAAGGTAATGACACAATCTTGCATGCATGAATACTTAAATATTTATATACAAAAAAAGTAGTGGACTGTCGGATGGGCGCCGGTGTCTGTTTTGAAAGTGATAGCCGGTGTTTGTTTAGGTAAGCCGATAATGTCGTCAGTGCCTAGTATTTCGATAAGGTTCAATGCCACCGCCGAGGAGATCGATGATCTGTTCGGGTGTGACGGTGAGAGGGGGGATTCGGTCGGAGAAATTGGAAACATCACAACTAGTAAGTATATTTTTAAACTTAACTGGGAGACATGTGTTTATGAGTAATAAACTATATGTGTAACCTGATACTGTTTGCACCAATTAATTACGCTTGAAATTTATCTAATGCAATTCAATCCTGTAAATATAATTTAAAAAAAATTATGTAATAGTTGTTTCACCTTCACATATCGTAATTTTTTTTAACAATGATTATCAATGGTTTATTATTTATAATCAGTTTTATAAGTGGAATATTAAATTACTTGAGATATTCTTTCGTTTCCATTTTTAAATAGACTTCCAAATTGTTTTAGAGTAGACTTAATTGATTATTGTAGTAGGTCTGCAATATACTAATCCTCAAGGATATATTTTGTAAATGGAATTTTTTTGGCTTAATAAATAGGCTATACGTCTGTAATATTCTTATTTCAACAATTACTTTCCAAGGTAGGAAAAATATATTTTTATAGGCTATAATAAGATAGGATTTTGTTTTATTTAAGGCTTAATAGATTATTGTAGTAGGTCTGAAATACACTACTTCTAAAGGATATTTTTTTAGTGCAATATTGCAAACTTTTAGTATTAATTGGGTTGTTTGAGTATGTGAAAATGTTGATATGAGTAAACGACACAAATTATTAGTAGTTGGCTTAATAACTAGATTATAAGTCTGTAATATACTTATCTCAAGAATTATATCCTAAGGTAGGAAAAATATTTTTTTTGTTTTATTGAGGTACGATAGAAATAATGTTGCTTTAAAAAATATTTTATGCAAATAAAAAAAAAAAAAATAAGAATGTGCAACATTAATAACTTTTTTATCGCGGTAAGTCAGTATTATTATTATTTTGTTGTTGAGTTCATTTATGCTACCTTAAAATATATTCTGTAGTCATAGCTCTAGAATTTAAATCTGATTTAAGTTACCAAACACGAATTTTAACTCTTAGAGGTTTTTGGAAAATGTTATATTTAGGTGTAAACTAGATAATGTCATAGTTTATTGCAGTGGGTCAGTATTATGATATGAACCCTGCAGTTTGATATAAAATTGGTATGTGAAGAGTACACGATCTCAACAAGTATTTTATTGTCGGGATTTGGGAGTAAACCAGATAGTGCATAGTGTTTATTGTGATAGGTCAGTATTATGACATTATAGTCTTATAGTTTTAAATATAATTGGTATATACATAGTGTGCTTAAGGAGTGCCAATAGATGAATACCAATTTTATTGTGGTAGATTTGTAATATGATACAACCCCTGGAGTTTTAAATAAAATCGGTAGGTAAAGAAAACACTATACTTAAAAATATTATTTTGAGATTGTTTAGGAGTAAACTAGATGATTAATAATTTATTGTGATAGGTTAGTATTATGACACGACCGTTACAGTTTAAAATAAAATAGGCACATAAAGAGAGCACGATGTCAATAAATTTATTATTTGCTAAAGGAATAAATTTATAGTTTTATTTGTGAGTATTATTTCATCATAGTAGTAGGCTAGTAACAGGCCACCTCAAATATTTTAAATTACATATATAAAAAGGTTTTTTACCCTATGAATCCGAGGCTTAGTCTGTGTGTATAAACTTAAGTCGTCATGATAGGTCCCTTGACATGAAGTGGGTAATCCTGTAACCTCCTCTTATTCTTTTACTAAAAAGGTTGTTTTTATGTTAATTGTTTATTGCAGTAGGTCAGCAATTGGAAAGTACAGTACTTTGAGACTAATGGTAAACATTTGATTGATTTGGTTCTCTAAAAAAATGATTTTTAATATGTTTATAATATTCTATTGTTTTCTTGTTTACAAATACCTAATAATTTTAATTGTCTGAAGCGACTTTCAATTGTTTTAGCGTATTTGACAAATTCACCTCTTTATTTTCTAATAATTTTCAGTTTCTTCCTTTCTTCCTTAATATTCAAATGCATTTATTAATTTTTAATGATGTTAAAAAAATCGAATATTTTGAAGTGACATTTATTTGTCCAATTATTGGCGAATAATTTTTATATTAACACTTCGATTGTCAATTGTTTTATTTTGCAAATTTCTACAATTTAAACTCAATTGTTTAACGCTACTGATGTTTTTAAAATAAATTTGTAACGATTTTAGCAATTTGTTTTTTTTTCTAATTTTCATTTGTTTTAGGTTTTTCGTCAATGTTTAACTGCTTTTATGGATTGTCAATTGTGTTTCCATTACAACTTTAAAGCATTTTAAATTATTATACAATTATTTATGTGCTTTTAGAAATCACAACTCTTTTTTAAAATTATTTTCAAATGTGTTTGTTTCGATAAATTAGCAATTGTTTTTTTTCAATCAGTACTATTAATTTTATGTATTTTCGAAAAAAATCAGTTGTTTGTTAAGGTTCACTTAAGCTTGTTTGAGATTTTGACAATTTTATTTTTTCTATCAAAAAAATTGTAATCGCTATTACTATTGTTTTTTTTTCATTTGTTTTTCATTCATGCTCTATTATTTTTGGCAATATCTTTTATTAATTTTTAATTATTTTTATTAGTAGATTTTTCGTCACTGCTTTAATAGATTGTCTTTTGTTTTTGTTTTAATTTCTAATTATTTTACGAAATAGGTTTAAGAAATAATAACTTTGCTAGTATCACGAATTTTTACACTTTTTATTGTGACTAGTTTCGTCCTATTCGGACATTATCAAACGAATAGGACGAAACTAGTCACAATAAAAAGTGTAAAAATTCGTGATACTAGCAAAGTTATTATTTCTTAAACCTATTTCGTAATCAAGATGTATCACAAAGTCATGGCTTCAACAATCAATCTAATTATTTTATTTGTTTTCTGGAGCGATATTCAACTATTCTGGCACTTTGGTCAGTTCTAACTGTTTTTATAAGTAATTTTTCATTGTCTTCATTAATCAAGTTTTTTCTTGACCCGCTTTATCTATTTGTCAATTATTTTTTACAAATATCTAATAAATTAAGGATCACTTAAGCTTGACAATTTTTTTTTATATCAAAAAACTTGTTATCACTATTATTATTGTTTTTTTTTTCATTTGTTTTTCATTCATGCTTTATTATTTTTGACAATTTCAACTATCTTTTATTAGTAGATTTTTTGTCACTGCTTTAATCGATTGTCTTTTGTTTTAATTTCTAATCATTTTATTTGTTTTCTGGAGCGATATTCAACTGTTCTGGCACTTTTGTCTTTTTATTAATTATTTTCATTGTTTTCATTCATCAAGTTTTTTTTTGATTCTGTTTTATTTATTTGTCAATTATTTTTTACAAGTATGTATATAATAATTTCAATGAATTAATATTTTCTGAAGTGAGATTAAATTATTTTATCATATTTTTAAACAATTTGTATGGTTAACTCAATTTTTTTCGTTCGTTAAAATTGTATCGATTGTCAATTTTTAATTTAAATAATTTCAATTGTTTCCTGTCGAAACATTCAATTGTTTTGGACCTTTGTAAATTTCAACTGCGTTCCCGTTAACTTAAATATTGTTTTATCCGTTCGTTTTAATTATGTTAAACTGAATATTAATTTAATATAAGCCTTATAAACTTAGATAAGTTTTTATTATTATTTATTCTAGCGTATTCTTGACCTACCACAATAAACAATACAATGTCCTATCGTATTCCCGACCTACCGCAATAAACTACTCGCATACATAAACCTAGGTTATATGCGATAATTCATTGCTACAACTTATCAAATTTTTTGTAATATATATATTCTTTATTATTATCTTTGTTTCTCCTGCTTACAAAATACAAAAAAATATATAATAAACATACAATCAAATAATACACAAATAATTTAGGACACAGGAGTCAATCCTTCAATTGACGATGAATTCATTACATACGTTAAGAAATCTAATCACTGCTCCCACTTCATAACTGGCGGGGTTCTTTATTTTTTTGAACATTATAACTATCACATTAACAGCACAGTTAGAACCAGCGAGACGTAATTTTGCACACAGTCAGCTGAAATACAACTGAACATGTTAGCACACATCCGGAGGCCTCTGTACTCGCCAGCGTTCCGCACTGTGCAAACGGATACTACTTTCCCAATATCCCTCGTAGTTTGCAATTTTTGTAAAAACGAAATTTATTTACATTTCCAATTGGTTTATCAAATAATTTTTTCATTAATTTTTAAGCGTTAAAAATTAATCAAATTGTATAAAATTAAGTACTAAAAGTATTTATTTAATATTTTAATTTATTAATCTACATAATACTCAAACTGATGATGAAAATTTAAAAGCAGTAAATTGTTGTACAATGTGGTGCAATAGTTGACTCATAAGTTTTGCTAGATAAAATTATTTATACAAAAATGTGTAATTGTTTGAAATGATATTACAAATAATGTTTTTATCAATTGTAATTAAAGTATTATTACTTTCTTCACAAATTGTTTTTATTCACTAGATGTACATTTCGAAACACAAAGTGTTCTTTATCAATAGTTTTTATGAGTTATTATCTGGCACATTAAAGCCATTATTAGATAAATTTTATTGATAAATTGAAGCCTTTTTATAAATAAATGTATATTGATAAATCAATTTAATTAATAAATATAAATTCATTGCAAATGTTTTGATTTAATACATATAGTGATGATTTAATTGATCTACAAACATTTAAAGGATTTTAATCATTTAATTTACAGAACACTTAATTTTAAATTTCGCCAAAAAGGCTTTAGATAATTTGAAAATCTTACTACTAAACATCTTTATTTACAGAAAAAAAAATAAAATAAAAAACATGTAATGGATGAAATAGATTCTGATATAAGACAATGGTTTGATTTTCTGCTCAACGCCTATCGACTGAAAATCTTATTTAAGTCTGAATAAATATTTTGAAATAATCTATTGTCGCTTAAAAGACGAAAACAAATAAACACATGTCGTTACTAAATGGCATTTAAGTAAAAAATGTAAATGTGGATATGAAATATGAACATTATCTAATAGTTTAAAAATACGAATTAACTTATTAGTCAATTTTCTTTAATACAACTAAATGACTTTAATTAATTAATATTATCGTTTTAATTAGCTGTTAACTGTTTTATATTCAGTTTGTAAAGATAAACTCTTAAAAATCTTTATTACATACACAAACTAACAACTGATCGTGACGACCTTTTCGTTTAATTGCGTGACCTATATGTAGGGCTATAAATGAAACCACAAATAAGTAATAATCGGTGCATTTATAGGTAATAGAAACATTACTTATGCATTGTTACAATCTCCGCATCGATGCAGTCTTGTAACTGTCACTGAAGCATGAATTTCTTAATTAAATTTAAATTCTTAATAACCACCGCACAGTCAACAGTTGAATCATTTATTCCCTGTCAATGTAAATAGAATAGGTTACACGTTAAATAGTTTATCATCAGTAGTGTCAAAATAGTATTAGCTGATTTATTCTTTGTACAGGGTGTCCCAAAAGAATGCTTATATTTATATTCCTGCGTAATAAACGCAACGTGATGATCAGAACCTTAGTGCTTAAAATGTGCCTAGATAGTCATTTAAATATAAATATAAACATATTCCTTCCATTTAATTCTTCACTTTTACTACAGATGGAACAGTGGGACTACATGAGGCCTACGCACATATTGCATTTGCCAGTACTCTAGACATCTCAGTTAAACTGTTTCAATGGCTACAAATTCTCCGTATTATACACCTAAAGCTGCACCCTTATAAAATTCAATTGGTACAATAATTAAAGAACTGACTGGAAGTACTAATATATTATTACCCTTACCACATTAAACCTAACTTGTCAACGTGGATGTCACACATTATCGCAATAAATAAAGCCCTAGGATGCGCGTCAATGTAAAATTTTCCCTAGCAAATTGATTCCAGGAGAGGTGACATAAATTGACCTCCATTCATTCCGTATTTAACCCCTATTGACGTTTTCCTGTAGAGTTACATAAAATCTAAAGTTTACTATGATAGACCAATGTCTCTGGCGCATTTGAAAGAAAATATCCATCACGAAATGACAACCATCACAAAATCTACCTGCCGAGAAATTTTAGTTTTCGAATAAGTACAGTACTTATGTATTATAAATAAATTTCCAAATTGTATAGGGTAGTAAATATTTCTGCTTATTTACACACACAAATACACAAATGATACATGGCGGAAGGACCACGTGGTCGATAGCCAAACACTACTACTACTATAAGCTTTCTTTTGAGACACTCTGTTCTTAAGTCTTAGTACAGTGAAGAATTACTTTTTAATCTCTGCTCGGAAAAACAACGCTTAATTTTTCTATACATCTATACAATACAATACATTATAGAATTATTGTATAATTAATTTATTTATGCTTTATTTTATTTTTATTTAACACATCTTCTTTTGTTTGTAGCAATCAGTGACACGGAAGCGAGCCCGGCTAAGCAGAGCATTAACTCGAAACTCGCGAAACGTTCCACCAGCATAGACGTGTCGAATCCTATAGACGCCTCGCCACCGTCCGACCCCTGGCGGTTTTTTAGCGACATTAAGGTACCCGAGAAACGCCGGGCTATGACCAAAAAAATAAATAACACCTGTGTTACAATCCAAAGGGCAAAATCACTAAGAGCGTAGAGGGTAAACTGACTGAATACAAGACTAGCAGGAACGTCGCCGAGGGCGAGGGCTCCCCGAAGACGTCGAAGCCCGCCGCCGCCAAGACTCCGGAGGCCACCAAAGAGAAGGAGAAGGAGAACTCCAGCCTGTCGGACTCGGAGGAGCTGAGCGAAAGCAGTATTTCGAGGACGTGCGGTATCGTTTCCACTACGGAAGGTATATAAATAAAGTAGTTTTCTATATGAGATAAATAAAATACTGGGTTTAAAAATTTTACCTTGCGACATTTAATATGTGAAATTTACCTCATATATTATCGAATTTCATAAAGTAATAGCCTTGTCAATTCAATATTCAAAGTAGTTTTCTTTCAAAGGATACAGTTAAAAGAAATATCTTAAATTTTCAAAAAATAAAATTGATTTAGACCACATTTTCACAAGGCCACTTTGTGGCGCCATAGAGAAGCGCTTCAAACGTCCGTATGTATGAATGCAAACATTTGATTCGGTACTTTGCCAACAACCGAGTCATTAGAAGCGTTCGTGGCGCGACTTTTCTTGTGGCGTGGCTGCGTGCGAATAGCATCATTTACCTACAGCCTTCGTCACTTGCAGCGCTTCCCTGAGGCGCCACGAAGTGGCCGTGTGTGAATGGGGTCTTAGTTTTCTTTCCCGCATTCATTTAAATTGTTAAATTTTTAGGTGCTGAAATGTCCAGCGATGATGAAACGCCCTCACTCTCCGAAAAGGAGAAGAAGGACGAGTTGGAATCGAGTACATCACCGGTGAGTGTGAAGCGGAAATTCCGCGTAGTCAAAAACAAGGAGACCAAAGTGGAGGGCCTGATGAGCGGCGGGTTTTTGGAAAACCTGCAGAACATCAACATGGGCCTTCAAGCGGAGGAACCTAGTGATGTGGAGAGCGGCGTCGATGCATTGCTGCAATTAGGTAACCAATTTGTTTTTAATATGAAAATGGTCTTGATTAACTAATAGTATTAACAATAAAGATAATACCCGAATATTTAACAAATAATTCAAATTATTATTTGTATAAATGAATAATTAATGCAAATTGTTTTAAGCAGTCAAGAAATTAATTTGGAAATTGTTATGATTGAAATCAGAGACTAACATTTTTGCTTTTAACTCAAAAAACGCCCACTGCTGTCAAAATTTTCAGAGTGATAAAGTTTCTAAAATAAATTTTTTGTTCAAATGTGGAAAAAGTTCTAAGCAAACAAATCTTAGGAACACCCTGTATAGCATGATGGTTCCCGCGATCCGATCGAAGTGACAAATTGCTTGAGGAATTTACTTGATGTTAGTTTAGGCTGTACCGAATTTCAGCACTTTACCACAAACGGTACAGAAAATATTTAGAAAAATGTTTTAAAATTTCTTAACTTCGATGGCCTCTATCTTTGGTCATGGACTTTTATAACTTTCATTTTCAGCCTAGTATATGTGGTTAATTTTATTCCCTGAGAAGCAGAAGCACCCTGTATAGTGTGGACAATATAGTGATTGAAAATGACAGTTGGTATGTCGGAAAGCCAAACATAACCTTTTAAAAGTATTTGGTTCAGTAGAAAGTTGAAAATGGCAACAGATGAGATGCATATACGACAATGTATTCTTTACGAATTCCAACAAAGAAAAATTGCTTCGATATTTGTTTCTTTCTCGGTGTTTTATCGTACGATGTGTG
The DNA here is from genome assembly GCA_963969525.1 of Ontholestes murinus. Lineage (NCBI taxonomy): Eukaryota > Metazoa > Arthropoda > Insecta > Coleoptera > Staphylinidae > Ontholestes > Ontholestes murinus. The sequence continues at coordinate 5,895,841 of OZ018395.1, read as the reverse complement.
CGCAATTTGGTTTAAGCAATTTAAAAGTGGACTGAGTGACGTCCTGGAGGCCTGAAAAGTGCGATAAAGATGAGTTGGAAAATATGTTAGTTTAAAATTCGACACAAACGCAGAATGAGTTTGCAGAACAGCTAGGAGTAACTCGGCGATTAATTTCTAAAATATGGGATAGATCCAGAAAGAAAGGAAATTGCTTTGTTTCATTTAAACCAAAAAAAAAATCAACAAGGGACTCAATAAACAACTTCTTGTGGGAAATTATTACGGATGATAAGAAATGGATACTCTAATCCAAAATTTAGAAAGTTTAAAGTTATAAGTGAATCTTGGCGAATCATCACAATCCATCGCAGAACCCAATCGCTTCTCGAAAAAGGTTTTTCTCTTTTCTCTGCTTTTGGTGGGGTATGAAAGGCGTCCATTTTTATAGTCAAGTCGTCCAGAACTGACTGTGACTCATCTTTCTATATTGGAGGAATCAGACAAACGTTCCGTCTTTCATTTCATTCTGTCCCGTTCATCCTAGGCTGATGATATAACGGATAGATATTAATTGCTATACAGTTCTTAGTACGAAAATTCATGGAGTCACAGTCAGCTCTCGATGGCTCGGCTATATGAGTTATTGCAAGCGAGTGACGACTGCTACTAACGTCAATTAATCGGCTTGAGTTAAGAATAAGAACGAAACGGTCGTATACTGGCAAAGGAAAACGTCCCTTGAATGACAACACTAGTTTAATCATTTACAATACAAAAGACATCATACGAGGGGAGTTTGAAAAGTCCGTGCAAAAATAAAACTACTAACGTGTTTGGGGTAAATTTTTCGACATTAGGCTTATACACTTCGTCCAACGATGTTCTAGTTTGTTGATCGATTCCGAATAATAGGATTTGTCCATGTCTGCAAAATATCCATTAGTGTCTGCAATCACCTCCTCGTTTGAATAAAATCTTTGTCCCGACAGCCATTTCTTCAAATTGTGGAACAAATATTAGTCCGAGGGAGCCAAGTCTGGAGAATAGGGGGGATGTGAAACGAGTTGTACTCCTATTTCCATTCATTTTGCGACCACAACTGCTGAGGTGTGTACTGGTGCGTTGTCGTGATGGAAAAGGACTTTCTTGTAGGCCATTCACGGGCGTTGTCTTGCAGCTTGGTTTTCAAACGGTCCAATAACGATAAATAATATTTACCTATAATAGTTTTACCCTTTCCCAGATAGTCGATGAGAATTATCCCTCGCGAATCCCAAAAGACAGTCGCCATAACCTTTCCGGCCGAAGGAAAGTCTTCGCCTTTTTTGGTGCAGATTCCCCCTTGGTAACCCATTGTTTATATTGATGTTTGGTCTCAGGAGTATAGTAATGTATCCATGTTTCATCCACAGTGACGAAACTACGCTTAAAGTACTCCGGATTCTTCTGGAACAGCTGCAAACTTTCTCACGTCCAAATGTTTATACAAAATATTATGTACCCATTCACTCGAGATGCTCACAGCACTAGCAATCTCATGCACCTTAACTCTTCTGTCTGGATTTGATCAATGATTTCTGGAGTCGTTACCTCCACAAGCCGTCCAGAACGTTCAGCGTCACTTGTGCCCATATGGCCAGTCCGAAAATTTTGAAACCACTTATAAACTGTTCTAATCGAAGGTGCAGAGTCACCATAATGTTTATCTTCTCTTCTCCTGAGGTGTTTTGCCTTTCATAAAGTAATATGTAATCACCACACGAAATTCTTTTTCGTTAATTTCTTGAAAATCACTCGACTTCCTTAATTCACCTTGAATTAGAACAATATGGTTTGAACTTGGTGTGCGTTCATTCAAGAGATGCTACTAACTAACCCTCAATTCGCGCCGGTGGTGCCATCTCTCGGACTTTACACGGACTTTTCAAATGCCCCTCGTAATTGAGCCTTGGCTGGGACGTCTTACAGGATCCGCCTATCCCACAGATATTGCTCCATCCGTTGCAACTTATTCTGGTTGATTCAATCAGTGGATGAAGTCCGAAAATGGCTTGAAGACTTTTATCGACTCCAAAGACGTGACATTCTTCCGAGATGGAATTCATCAGCTGTCTGAAAAATGGTTTAAAGTTATATAAAGCAACGGCGAATTGTTTGAATGAAGAATTTAATATTTCTTTCTTTTAAGAGTAAATGTTATAACTGCTATTATAATTAACCCAAATAACGATATTTGAAAATTTACTGTCATATAATTCTTACGTCTTTTAAAAGCTTTTAAAAGCAGTGTAGCCAACCGTGGATTAGACAAGACACGAACACGATCCTACGAATTTCACAATCATTAGATTTTAAAAGTGTAAATTAAATAGTTTTAACTGGTAGTTTTTACATTATAATCATGTAAAACTGTGGTGCAGAAATACTCGAAGAAATTAATTCTTAATTCTCATTATTACTTTTACTAGATTTTAAGTTTAAGTCGTCGCTATTTTGTTTCCAGTTTTTTATTTTGTTTTTATGTTTATTTCCTTGTGTTTCTTATCGATGTATAATACCAATTGAGTTTTATTTGTTATCTAATAATTTGTATTTTTTTATTTTCACCATTATTTCTCTTTTCTTCTCTTTTCGATTTTCATTTTTATTTCCTTTAAATATATTACATTCTCTCTACTGACGTTTTTAGAAATGTTTTCAGCGTTTTTTATCAACTGTTAATATTCAATCATCGTTTGATATCACCAATTTTCGATTATATTGATTGATTGAACGTACATACTTCTAATGATTTTTCATTTTGTTTTATTTTGTTTTGCTTGCTTTTTTCACAACGATTTGATCTTTTATGTTGATAAATTTCACTTAAACCTAGTGTACTCTTGACCTAACCTAATAAATTCTACATTAATAAATAGTACATGTAATCGAGCGTACTCTTGACCTACCACAACATAAAGTGCATTGACGTAGCGTTACCCTGACCTACCTTAACAAACCGCACAATAATGCAGGTCATTTGTACGGCGGCCGGGACAATATACGGTTTATTGTGGTAGGTCAAGGGTACGCTACGTTAATGCAAAAATAATTATGAAAATTAGTTATAAAAAAATAAATCAATAATAATAATTATTAATTAAAAAAATGGTGATGTGGCCATCATAATAAAGAATTTGATGGCTTTTAGCAGCAAAATCATCAGCGATTAGTAATTAAAGTTATCATGTATATGTAGGGTGGGTGGGTGTACTCTATCCCACCCTCCAATCAGTAAAACAAGCGAGGGTTTTAGTTAAAAGTTGTAAAATGTAAACAAACACAAAATAATTGCATTTCCTAATTGATGTATTCATACAAATACTTCGAATAATTTTTGATGATGTTTTACTGATTGGAGGGTGGGATAGAGGCCACCCACCCACCCTACATATACATATAAATTTCAATTACTGATCGTCTCGCGGTTTGGAACAATATTAATTACAAAACTTTTTGAATAAAACAGAAGTTCAAAAGCTAATTTTTTGAATAAAAGAAAATTGACAAAGTAAAATTTTTGAGTGTTTAAATTAATGGAAATTATATACACGATGCGTGGAAAGGTTTTAAATCAAGCTTAAATAAGATTAGCCATAGAAAGTCATTTATATTTAAACTAAATTTGGATTATGCTTTATTTTTTATTACATACAAGGTTTTATTGTTTTTTGTACCTAAATCATCAACGATTAGCAATTAAAGTTATCATATATATGTAGGGTGGGTGGGTGGCCTCTATCCCACCCTCCAATCAGTAAAACATAAGCGAGGGTTTTAATTAAAAGTTGTAAAATGTAAACAAACACAAAATAATTGCAATTTTTAGAGATTTATTCCTACAAATTTTTCAAATGATTTTTGATGATGTTTTACTGATTGGAGGGTGGGATAGAGGCCACCCACCCACCCTACATATACATATAAATTTTAAATTACTGATCGTTTCGCGGTTTGGAGTAAAATTAATTACAAAACTTTTTGAATAAAAAAGAAATTCAAAAGTTAAATTTTTGAGGAAATTAAAACACTGATTTTAAGCACTTAAGTGATGACATTTTTTATCACATTGAATTTCATTTCAACCTCTATTATATAGTTTATTATTTTAATATTAGATTAAACCATTTTCATTCTTTATTATAATATTATGTGAATCAATGAACCAGTAAGTAACATTTTGAATCTATATTAATAGGATGCATTGACTCATATTCACTGGAATTGCTAAAGGTCATAAGTTATTTATATCCATTGATTGATTATAAATAACACAATTTATTTCAATATTTAGACGTGTGCATGCTGATAATCAGTTGAATACTAAAAATAAATAACTGGGTGATTGAAATATTTGGTGAAGATTATTATTATTATTAAAAACTGAATATATCCATCTAATATTTAAAAAAAATTTAACTTGTAATGGTATGATATGCGTTAATTATTATATCCAACTTGCAAATTAATATTTGAGGTAATCAACGAAAATATACCTATCCTTATAGTATTTTCCTGTATCTCAAAAACTATATGTATTATGTAATTAGTTAGGTACTATAAGACAACATTGACGCAATTTCATTTTGTATATTTTTGTAAATGACACTTTGAAATAAAGATTATTATTATTATTATACAGTTTGTTTGGAAAAAAATGTTATTTTCTAGTTATACAAAACAATACTTTTTTGTATTGTATTAATAAGCAAAAATGAATAAATGTTTTCTCAAAATAATTAGTAGTTAGTTAAAACTTTAATTGTTTTGTCATTATCTATAGCTTTGATTTAAAAATGTAATTTTTCATTTACTTACTTACTCAGATGCTTTGTTATTATTTTAAAGTAAATATTTACATCTAATGAATAACAATACACCACAATATGGTTGATTAATTTCTCACTTAACCCGTGGTGAAACATTTTTGAATTGTTTTTAATCAATCAACGTAATACATTACAGATTGAGAATGTGTGATAAATTTCGTTCGACTGGCGAAAAACTTTGCTAATTAAAATATTATAATTGTGTACAGAAGAATGCTAACCCTGTAATTAACTTATAATGAGATACCAATATGAATTATTTAAAAAAATAATCTATAAAATATTTTAATGACATATACGTAGGTGTATTTTCGAACACGTTTATTCATTTTGTCATGCCAGCCCGTCACGTATCGCCGCAATTGTTAACCTTGTGCATTGTTGTTTAGAAAGAGGAAACACCTGTTTGCTGGTAGTATATTTATTTACATTCTTAAAACTACAATGAATGAACGTTATGTTTCGTAAGTAATAATTTACCATGTTTCAAAACATATAGTAGTAATTATTATTATTAAATGAGTAATTCTTAATCGTAGATAAAAACGCTGAATTGGTGGTTTGCTTGTTTCTGGAAGTAATTATTTGTTAATAGATGGATTAGGTTAGGTGGATTTATCAGTGTTAAATGTTATTCTCATATAAAGGGATTTAAATTAACCGAATTATTTCTATTAATTCTCTTATATTTAGGTTGTACGCTTGAAATTCGCGTATTTATTTTTTTTTAATTATCACGAGGGACTATCGTCATGCGATTACCATAAAACCTAAATTGGACTAAGTAAAACAAAAAGGTGATGTGGCCATTATAGTACTTTACTTGAACTTTTAGGCAGAAAGATTATTGTTTTTACAACTACTTATTATACAGGGTCTATTAAGAAAGTAATGCGCATGCATTTGTTGTGACTACATTTAAAATTTTAGGACAAGAAACAATGTAAAAATTTCGTTAAAATAACGTATTGGAAACGTAGAAAACTTTACAAAAATTTACAAAAAAATTGAAAAATAAATATTAAAATTGGCTCACTACAATTATTTATTCCATAATTTTAATTAATAATTCAATAACAATTATCAATTTGTTTAATCACTGACGCGTGTAGTAGAAGTGGTTAGTATGGCAGCACAAAATATTTTCTTAAGAAATTAAATTGCAATAATCTTGTTGAATAGAAAGTTATACAAACAAAATTTAAATGTTTTTGTTTTATTGAATAGCCAACGACGTAAAAGATTTACAGTTAACAATAGCATTCGTTTCGTTCCATCCTTTATACATTTACAGTGTATTAATATAACAAATTAATTGTAGAAAACGTCGAAATTGAAGGTGACGACATCCTGATAAAACACACGTGCGGCGCAGAGATCCGAGACAGTATGTTCAACGCGAAAGATTACACGGAGCGAACAGTATTGGCCCCGACGGGCTACGTGGACCTACGGCCTCCCGAAAGGAAACCCACATGGTTTCAGTTACTTTACAGGTAACTATAATATGTCTTCCTTTGTTTGTACCAAAGTATTGCAGGAAAAGAAGAAACATTTTAACGCAATTCTTGATTTGCAGGGAAATACATTGCTTGGTAGTGTATAAGGAAAAAAAACAACGACAATAAAATAGGTGTTTTTGTTTAGAGTTAAATGTGTGTGTGTGTGTGTGGTTTTTTGTTTTTGATTGATACGTACAATACACCCCGTGTTCCTCTCTTGATGGAAACATATGTTTAAATTGAGAGAAGTGTATAATTGTAATATTCCCAATTGTTGTTGAATTATTGAGTTTGGTGTTTTTAAAACGTCCAATTCGCTTAGCTTTATAATCTTTATAATTGATAATTATCGTGTGATCAAAACTAGTAGGGGAAGTTAGATAAATAAAAAATTGTAAAACAAGTAAAACCAAGTGATATCAATTAGGAGTACTAATTTACCTTATCGTTTAAAATATGTGGGTTTCAAAGATTTGCAAATCTCAATTATTCATTTTTGTAATTTACGTTCGATACAGTGTTTTAATTGATTGATAGTCGTTTAAATTTCCCTCTCAGACCCATGATAAAATTTACTACTTTTATTTCAACTAAAAACACAATTTAGTTATATCCTTAAAACGAGATATAACTAAATTGTGAGACAGCTTCTACTTAAAATGAATTAATAATGTTTTCGATTGTTTAGTATAATTTAATTTATATTTACTGTCTGTTTTGTTAGTTTTAGGTATTATATTTTAGCAGCCATTGGAATTTTATTATACATCATGATACCGTTGAGTCCGTACACGACGGGTTTCATAACCGGCAACTTGATCATGCTGGCCGCGACCGTTTTTTACGTGAAAGTCCTGCTGAATCCTCTGCCTCTGCAACAGCAACGTGTCGACGTGCCCATCTTGGAAATTCCACCCATCCAGGAATGCCAGCCAGCCACAAAATATGAGGTGAGATTGCAAAATCTTAAAACGCTATATTAGCGCCATCTAACAAACAGTTGTGTAATTAATTTAAGTTTCATAAAATAGTTTAAAGTTTTGATTGACTACGACGACTTTGTTTTACATCTTGATTTGAAAAATTATTTGTATTGAATGCAGTGAATTTTTATTAATAAACATTTTTTCTTTCAGGGTTGGGTGAATGAGTATCCTGAGGAGTATGATCCCTATAGTTACCACATTTCTCAGACGCAACCCGTTTACTTGAGGCTGCAGGGGAACTTGCTGAAGATAAGTCATACTGTTTCTAAGATTCCTAAGAGAGCCATGTGGAACGAGGGGAAGCATAAAATGGTTTTTACCAAGCATCGCATTTATAATTTATTAGGAGCGCAGATTTCACTTTTGCCACTTGGTTTAACTAAAATTAGGTAAGTTATATTATTTTGTATTATAACACTCGGCAATCGACCACTTGGACCTTACGCCGTGTTATGTAATCATGTGTGTGTGTGTGTGTCTTGTATCGATTACTCACATTATGGGGAAATACGATTCCATAAATTAATAAAACAGATACTTAAATGACCGTTAGATGGAGCATGAGTACATGGCCGATTTTTGTTATAATCTATAAGATGTAAAAAAAACAATAATTAAAATTGTTTTAATTTTTTAGGCACTGGAGTAAAAAATATCCGATATCGATAAAACTGGATGAGAAGTACCATTTCAATTTCGACTATCCGGAGAAGAAGGAGAAGAAAACATCGAACGCTTCGGCAGTGGATGAGGCCGACACTAATAATTCACCGCAGAAAAAATGGAAAAAGGTCGACGAGTGCCAGGTCTTCAGCAAATTGTCAGATGAAAAGAATGACGTTCCCAATGTAAACGCAAAACTGAACGATGAATTGGAGAACAACGGTCTGAGCATGCAGAAGGATGGAGATAAATCAGTAGGTTTTCTAAATGTATATGTAAATAATTATGTCGCAGTGATGCAGTACGTAATCTTTCAAGTGAAAACAATTAGGTGCTCTAGATGGCGCTTTTTAAATTTAAGAAAAATAATATTCATACTATGCATTAAAGCTGAAAACAATGATATTAAAAAATATATATAAGGAATTAGGATGAGGTGAATAGAATAAGTTAGTAATTGTATTCATATAGGAAGTATTTTAGCCCCACTGATTTTCTTTTCTTAAATACATAAGCATTAAAACGTAATGACTAAAATCATGAAATTATAGCGCCCCATTATTAAAAATTTGTTTTTCGGTGTACTGAGAGCTTTAAATTTTTATTTAGATACCTTTAATGTCGTAAACTTCAAAAACATAATACAGATTCAAAAATCATACGAAATTTTTAATCTGGTTCTTGATTTTTAAGGTCTCATTGTTATCTAGATGAATATTTACAAAGCTCTCAGTAGAAATCCAAGAATAAATTTCCCTACTTTTCTATGAGTAAAATTTCTAACAATCTTAAACAATCAATCAAAAATTACGTCACCAGTTTATTCAATTTTTGATATAATATAATTTAATCGATAGATGGCGCTAATTTTAAATAATTGATAATTCTTCTAACAATGATTAATTGTTAATGTTTTAGGAATCTGAGATTGAGGCGAGCCAGGATATGCCGCATGATAACACCTCTTGTCAAGAGAGTTGTATGGAAGATGAAACGAATAGTGAGTTTGAAGATATATTCAACTATCAAGACAGTGGAAATTCTGACCTTACATCCATATACATTTTCGCTCGAACGGATCGGTAAGTATTTCGAAATACAATCTTGTGTTGTGTTAAAATGTATCCATTAGTGTTTTTTTAAAATTCTTGATATATTTCGAGATTGTGTTTGAGTGTTAGTTAATATTTGAGAGTGAATAATAAACTTTTTGTGAGATTCCCTTCAGAAATGAAAACCGATCGCTAATATTCTAAATTCGACTGATTTTTTTTTGTAGTGAGAAAGAACATTGGTACAAGCGTTTAATAGCGGCAACACACACCGAACAGAATTCATCTAGTTTAGACAATTCCCCTCAAAACTCCGAAGAGTCGGACAAGTCCGATCAAACGCTGCACGAGGAGTACCTGAAGTTCATGTCGAGGTTCTCCCTTTTGGGCCTGTCGGAGAGCGCCGAGCCGGAAATCGACACGCCCTGGATAAACGCCCTGGTCACCAGGGTGGCGTTCGATCTGATCAGAAACCCGAATTTCATCTTCAAGATGAAGGAACGCATTCAGAGGAAACTGAGCGCGATCAAGCTGCCGTATTTCATCGAAGAGCTCACGCTGACCGAGCTGTCGCTCGGCAACACGCCCCCATTCATCCGTAACGTCGGCAAACCCGTCATGGACGATTGGGGCCTGTGGATAGATTTACACTTAACCTACGAGGGCCATGTGATAATCATATTGCAAACTAAATTGAATCTTATGAAGCTTAAGCAGCCTCCTATTTCTATTGGTATGTATAATAATAATATAAAACGTAAATTAAAATTCAGCCTCCAATCAAACTAGCCATAGCAAAAGTAAAAATCTGATTGGATGATAAAAAAACGAACAAAATACCCCAAGGTCAATACCCAACCACATTATTATCTAAATTACCATTTTTATCCACTAGATGGCACTTATTTAGTGTGTGATATAAACAAAGTTTATTTTATCTTATTTACAGTTATAAAATATGTATCACAAAGTGAAAGCCTGTACAAGTATTTACTATTATTACACTAGAGTGTATTGTGGAATTCTAATCTAATGTGCCACCTTATTTAATACCCAGATAGAATCACAATTAAATAGTTAATTGTGATTAAACATTTGATTGACTTTCGGTAAATACTATCTTGTGATTGATCTGGTTTTTATAGATAAGAAGAGTAATGAAAAGTCTCCGATCTTCCATTCGGACGTAGACGATACAGCCGAGAGTAGTTCAGATGATGAGGGCGCGGTGACCCTATCATCCAATATACAAGGCCCGCTGGACGCGAGCGGGCACCCCGTACCCGGACTGGGTGGCACCAGCAACAAGGGCAAGCGCTTGATCAAGATGGTCGACCGGATAGCCGAGTCGAAGTTCTTCCAAGCGGCGACTGAAAACAAGTACATAAAGAAGGCCATAGAGGGCGTCTCGAACACGGACCTCGGTCTGAAGGTCGAGCTGAGATCGCTGGACGGCCACCTGGTTCTGAACATACCCACACCACCGTCTGACCGGGTATGGGTGGGCTTCCGACCTACACCTAAACTGGTGATGAATGCACACCCCATCGTCGGGGAAAGAAACATTAACTTCCTTAAGGTTACCGGATGGATCGAACGAAAACTTTACAAAGAATTTCAGGTACTTAATATCCATTTATAATACTTTTAAATAGAAATTACCATTAATATTTTTATAGAAATTGTTGGTGATTCCAAACATGGAAGATCTTCATATACCTGTGATGATGCAGATGTTACCAAAGTAGCTGTTGGTACAAACGACGCGCCAAAACTTTAAAAAAAAACAGCGACAGAATCTTTATTTCTTATAAAATATTTGTTGATATACGTGTAGAAAATTTTTTTAGTGTGGTGATACAGGGCACCTAGTCTATGGATGTGTGGCTGTGTGATTAAATATCTATATATATTATATATGAATGTACATTTAAAATACGTACTCTTATGTGAAAACAAGAGCTAAATCTTTCAGCCTCTCGCGCTGTCGAAGGAAGTGTTTTCATTGTACATTGTTTTATTTTTGAAACCGTTACTTTTTCTATATGTAATATTTTTTTAACGTTAATTAGAAATTCAATAAATGTATCCACTTTGCCGATGCAGTATTTTCCCAAGGAAAATGTTAATTTCAGTATCGTTTTTGAAATCCTTTTATATAAATCACCACTATTTAAAATCCTTCAATCCTAAAAATTAAAACGTTTTTCATTAATTTTATTTAAATCCAAATTCTAACTAATTTGTCATTTTTTCTAGTGTGTTTTATAAACAATATAGTGAAAATAATTAAACGATAAAGTTTGTATATCAACGATGTATTTCTGTACTGTAAAAATTTTACAATTAGTACATCATTTCAGCTTCTAGATAAATTGCTATTTTTTTAGATCTCGTTATTTCAGTAGGATAGGTGGAGGATTATCCTTAGTTATTCTGTATAACTATTAGATATCTACGTATGTGGGACGAACAACACGGTCACATTTTCATGGGTGCTATTCATTTGTAGAATGATGACTACCATCACATTCAGAAACTTATTTTTTCCTTTTGTCCTTTTTCTTGTCAACTTTTTTAGGCTCCAATAAAAGTATTTTTCCTATATCGTTGATAGTCCCGCGCAACACCTTTAGATCGGTCATGGCCCTCTGCGCCAACCTACCCTCAGGACTCAACTTGGGCTCGTAAAACAATAGCTTAATCGCCTCCATTAGTAGAGATTCAGCGTTCTTTAATTGTTTGAGAAAGTCATCAGTTTTGATTTCGTTCTTATTGTATTTCCTAGTGACCAAATCAACAAGGGCGTTATGGTATTCGTATTGGATTATACTACGGTATCGTGATATGCCAGGCTCAACAATTTTCACCAATGAGAGTAGTTCTTTATAGAGGGCGATTTTACGCTCGCTAGCGACGTTCGGAAATGATAATAGGTTTTGTTTTAATTCCACGATTATACTATGTTGAGGTGCTAGTGTTAGTGATAGTTTTTCTAATAAGATTTCCGCTTCTTTTAAATTTGAATATTCTGTAAAAAAAAAGGATAGGTAATTAGATGCACGTGCACAAACGTAGATTTAATTTACCTTTTAGTTTATCCCTGCATAAATTAATGGTGGTCTTTACTGCGATACCTTTAAGGGTGCTGTTGCACTTTGTGCATTTCCAAGGAGTGGTGTATGATTCGTTGAGTGGATCTGTGCTGATGTAGAGTCCGTCTGTACATTTTCGACAGCGTAACGCGCTCATGTTCGTGTTTATTTCCGTGCTGTCCGAACATCGTTTGCAATTGCAATCGAAGTATTTACCTTCTTTTAAATGTTTACGTCTATCATAAGTGCCCTAAAATATTTGCTTACAAACAAAAATACGAATATATCGTGTTTATTTACCTGCAGTCCGTTTGTATAATTAAAGTAAATAATTGCACCTTCTGCAATATCCGTTGCCGCTCGAATAACCATTGTAAACTCATCATCTACTGATAGATGTACATTTCCTATGCAATCATGCGCCATTAACGACCCAGTCAAGAATGCCCCTCTGAGACAAACACTGGGATCAAACGCTCCTTCATAATTCTTAGGCCTCAACTCGAACGAATTCACGTCCAGAATTCCACAAACCTTCTGCACGAAATCGTCCCTAAAATCGACGGCACAGTCCAGCGCCTTCAAGACGTCCTCCGTCTGAGTTTTATGCACCCTCCAGATGTAAGAGTCACGCCGTTTCTCCAAGTGCGGTTCCAGCTCCATGAACGCTTTCCACTTATCCTCATCGTACGTTCCTACGAGGATGCACCGCAAAGGCATGATGATCTGCGGATTGTTCAAAAAGTGTTCGGGCTTCAGTTTCGTAGATTTCAAGGCTTCACACTCTTGAACTGGATGCCAGGTGCCGGCACACTCGGACGAGCAGAGGACGGCGGCGTTGCATCCCTTACAGGCGACGGTGTTTTTTGGTTGTAACATCGCGCAGCATCTAAAGCAGACAGGGAACGCGTTTATTTGGGGACCCACCATCATCGCCTTCTCCGATACGATCAACTCGCCTTCTTTAAGATTTTTAGCAGCCACGAGATATCTATAATTACAAGAAAAATAATTTTCAGGGTAAATATTAATTTATATAATGGATAACATGTTAAGAGTAATGTAAACATGCTCATTCACATAAAAATGAATATACAAAGAAATTTGTAATTAAATACTTGAGTGTGTGAAGATTATTATTATTAGTGGTTAAAAGTATATCCTTTCTTCAACAGTTTTATTATTAACTATATGTACATTTCGAACCCTAAGGGTTCATTTTCAATAGTATATTGACATAATAAAATAAATATAAAAGTCAAAAAAAGTTGGGCGACTTAATTATAATGTTTAATTAAATAGAAAAAATAAAAATATTTGAAAAATTCGTGGTTGGTTTAAAGTTACGTTTTGGGAAAATTTAAAATTGGTATAATTTCAAGTAAAGGGTTATCTAAAGGATCAAGATCAAAATTCAATAAATAATTTTTATGTTTTTTCATTTCAATTGCTTCCAATAAAACTGTAGAAGAAGGGATATACTTTTAACCACTAATACAAAGAAATGATCGATAACGAAACACTATCACTACTTTTTTAATGAAAATATTTATTATTAATTTTATATTTAAAAGTTTAAGTTAAGGCTATAATAATTTAAAACATTAAAATAATATTTAATACGAATTACCAGTAAACATTAAGTTATATGAATTTACAAATTATAATATCACAATGGTTGTAACAAAAGTTTTAATTAGAATAACCCTATTTATAACACCTTCCACACACGTTTCTCAGTTTAGGTTAAGCCGGAATTATAATACGATATTTAATAAATGATTCCATTTATTAAGCATCAATTAATTTTCGGTTGTGATAATATTTCAATCATCATTATTAGACTTTTTTAAATTTCTTACCTGCCGAAGACATCGTTGCGTTCGAGTCTGTAGGTGCACATTTTACGCTAGGAAGTCCACAATGGATTGTGTGAATTATGCCTACGGTAGCCAAATAATTATAAAAATAGTGTTTATATAAATAGACTTGAATGAGAACGAATGCATCCGATGTTATATTTATGACTGCTACCTATACAGTTAATTACCCATAAGTGTCTCCTGTTTATAGAATTCGATTAGAATTTATTATGCGTCTTGCATTAGAATATTTTTATACTAGCAAATATTAACATTTTGTGAAGATAATAATAATAATAATCTTTATTTTCAAAATGTCATTTACATGTTACAGTGTGAAAATAGTGTCAGAATAATGGTACTATATGATAAGAAGTATGAATTAAGTAAACGCGTTAATTTTAATTTAAATATTCTAGCAAAAGAGTTTTGTTCCAATAAAAAGTTATTAGAAAATAATTGAAACAGGTAAAATCATTTTAAACAAGGAAGAAACACTAGATAGAAAGTATAATCGAATAAAGAATCTCAAACAAAGTTAATTGGAAGTAGAAAATGCAATTAAAATCGATTACAAAACAATTATAGTGAGAAACAATCGAAGCAAATAAAGAATATGTAATAAATATACAAACATAGAATTATTTTTAGCTCATAATCAACTTCTTCTGACCAGTTTCGACCATTATATGTCTCATCAGCACAGTTAAAGAGATGGGAAAACAATTGAAACAAAGGAAAAATAATCACAAAAGTAACATCGCCGAAATAAATAAAATAATAGGAAATCAGTGGTGAAAATAATTTAAGCAAAAAAGTAATAACAATAAAAACAATAACGGTAGCTCATAGAAATAATTGAAATTTCAAATTTATAAAACAATGAAAACAAAACTGATTGATGCAAAATTGAATTAAAACCAAAAAACGAATAAAAAACAATTAGGATAATATTGTATTTTTTAGTCTTTACTAGTCACGAAAAAGAAATTGCCAAAAAAGTGTCACGCAGTCGTAAATAAAATCGGATGAAATTTATATGAAGAAGTACATTGGGTTGCATAATAATTTAATACATTTTTATAAAATACAAACAATATATGCAATAATATGATATACTTTATTGTTAATATTGTTAATAACTGTTGTATGTTTTCTTTTCCAAAAGTAAAGTGTAGTTTTCGGGTTTGCAATCAGATAGGGTAAATAGATAAAGAAAATAAATAATTAAAGTGTGAATACATGGTTCGGGTGTGCAACCTGATGAACGACCGGAAATTTTCGTCATTGGAATCCAATTATTAACGCTTTGGAGTGACGGGGCGACCCTTTAAAGTAACAGGTTTATTGAAACACACATCCATCCATACAACAAATTGGCGAATGGGTTTTTTTAAGTAAACAAATTATTATAAATTACTTTTGAACACCCTCCTCCTGTTTTAACATTATCAATATATAAAAAACATAATAAATAAATAATTGTGGAGGCTTTCACTTCGTGATATAAAAAGTGATACCAACAAAGTGATACCAACAAAGTTAATTGTTTTATTTTGAAAAACATAATACACACCCACACCAAAACGGAATTAAACACAATGTAAATTAGGTACTCACCCCATTAAACGCTTCCTAGAATGGGTAGTATTTAAACTAAAGGGCGTATTCTTATTTTGCACTTGCACGCAGCTTAAGAATGGCGACTTGTGAAAATGGCGTTGTTTACAAATTGCGCGATTGTTTGTTTTTATTTTTTCATGGCTTCCCTATTTTCTTAATTACCATAAATGGTGAAACATCAGAATGATAGTTGTCAAATAATCATACGTGGAAAAAGTCTGCACATAAATAGCAGAAATTAACAGGTTTTTCTAGTAGCTAAAAATAACATTAATAATACCCGGAATACTTACGTCGCTGTCCTTAACAGGTGAGTGAATTACTTTTCTATACTGACAGTTGTTTTCTTATCAAGTTGGGAGAATTTTTTTAAATAATTTTTACATCCCTGCACAGTTGTTTTTTGATAATAGGAAAATAATAATAAAACTTTAATTCCATGTATATTCAAGTTTAATAATTAATGGAGTGAACATGAACATTCTCAAACAGGACGTCCCAGTCAAGGGGTTTATTAAAATTTCACACTTTGTTTTACACAAGTACTTAACACCCAATAAATATTACATAAATCAAATAATCATAACTATAATTATTAAGTAAATGCGATGAGCTACTATTAAAATTTTTATTACAGTTAAATATTAATTTCGTTTAGTAATAAAATTATATAAATACTTTTGTGCCACTTTGTGATGCTGATAAGTTCATAAAATTTTAATAAACACTTCACTTCAGACACATTAAACATGCACACACAAACATACATATAAAAACGGGTGGATTTCGGTGATTGCACACAATTCATCATCATCATCATCACACCTACTTCACTTTATCGTCAACGTCTCTGACATCGTTACATCCGACGTTCATGAACATGGTGGGAATGTCCGGGCCGTAATAAACCTTGCTGTTGGCGCCGAGGGCTTCGTACTTTTTTATCTCCAGGTACTCGGGCGTGTACATCATCTTGTTGATCTCCACCTGTTGCTTGAGCTTGTAGAACTCGGCGTCGGCGTGCGACTTCTGCCTGGCCAGGTGCATCTCGTCCTCGATCAGCGCTATCCTCTGCAATGACTCCTTCTCCATGATCTTCTGGTCGTACTGGATTTTCGCCACTTGCGCCTCCTTTTCGGCGTCGATGATCGCCCGTTTCTTCTCAGTTTCCGCATCTTTTTCAACTACCTAAAAATATATCACAACTAATATATTAATAAAAATTAAATGCGCATTCAGTGCTTAAATTATTCAATTATTAAATCATTTTACTTTTTTTTATAATTGAATAGTACTATTAAGTATTATTACACATTTAAAAGCGTAAAAATAGAAATATATTGGCTGAAGGACCGCGAATCTGCCACTTCACTTCCCAAAAATTGTAAAAATATTTACTTCTAATAATAAAGATGTTTTCTCTCTAGAAATACATGACTGTATATGCCAGTGTATATTGGGTTGCATATTACAAATTATATTAATAAAAAATTCAATTTCTTCTTTTCCAGAAGTGTTTTGTTAATAAACCCAAATATTAGTATACTTGGTTTTCAATTATAAATTTTTTTACGTTGGTTATTTTTCCCTATACATTTATAAAAGCCGGAAATTGTGATTTTGTAATGAGGATGTTTGTAACAACTATTAAAATGTAGAATTTCAGTATTAATGAAAATAGGATACTATTCAATGTAGTGTTATTAATACACCTAGATTTTTGGACTTTTTAAATAACAATTATTTAAATAATGTATTTAAACCTGTTCTAATAATATTTTACCTTTTGGTGTTGCATGGAAATGAGCAGCTTTGTTTTCTCCGCCTCCATGAGCTCGTAATTTTTCCTGATAGCTTCTGGGATTTTCGGCTTGGTCACCCGGACGGAATGGATGGTCAAACCGGGCGCCATCATGTGCAGGTCCTCCTGAAGTGCCGACTTTAAGTTTTCGTCGATTTGGTCGAACAGGTCGATGTAAACTTCATGCAAAGAATGTACGCTGCAAAACTGGTTCAGCTCGTGGTGGATTTTATTAAATATGAGAGCTTTATCGTAGTCAGCAGTATAATTCCGTACGATATCATACACTAAAATTAATTTAAAAAAATAATCTCTACATAAAAACCCAATCAATTCGTTCTTTAAAATATAAGTCAAGTAAAGTTTAGTCTATTCATTGGAATGATTTGATAAGGTCTGAAAATACAGTCACAAAAGAGAGATGAATTTAAAACTTCTTGAAACTAAAGTAAATAAAAAAACTACTTAATTTATAATACTGATAAAATGTTAGTTATTTTAATATATAATTAGAATAGAGAATTGATTTTAAAAAAAATCACTGTTTTTATGCATCAAATTTGATACAATTTGTGGCAAGACGTGGAGCAAACAGTGTTTTTTAAGGTCAGTAAATTTTTTGCTACTTTATATCTACACTTTATCATACAAGTCAATTTATTTATTAACTTTGTTTTTTTTTTCAGCATACAATAGAATTTAAATAAATTGATGAAATCCTTACACACAGATTTTTAGTTGTATAATATATTCAACATTTTACCTACCACTAGCAGCAGATATAAAGTTGACCACTTCGATCCTGTCGAAGAATATCATCACACCGCTGCTCGTGCCGCAAGGAACATTTTTAACTTCGTCGGTTTGTAATGTTACTTGCACTGATCTGTACGTCGTCAGTAGTGGTATCATCATGTGATATCCGGGTCCGCTTGTAAATGGCAACAATGCACCACCCTAAACAAAAACGTTAGAATAAATAAAAATATTTTTACGAAGAAATTTATTATAAATTATTTCTTCAATAACTTTTTACTAATCACTTGATGAAACATTTTAATATAATAAGTAATAAAATTATAAAACACACATCAAGTGCTTTAATTAACACTTTTCAAAACTCATTTCTTACTATTATCCAATTTCAAAACTTAATTAATTAATTGCTACTTCCTAATTATCTCTTCAGGTTTTACTGTATTGATCATTTATAATTATTTTTATTTATTTATTTATTGGTACTTTATCAGACTTGCTTTATTAATAATAAATACGTAACAAGTATAATCTATTAACGAGTAAAGCACTAAGCACTGAGTATAATGTGAATACAAAACTGGGACTGGCTAAAGTGGCTTAGTTGCCGGGGCCAAGAAAGAA
This sequence comes from Ontholestes murinus, assembly GCA_963969525.1. Taxonomy (NCBI): domain Eukaryota; kingdom Metazoa; phylum Arthropoda; class Insecta; order Coleoptera; family Staphylinidae; genus Ontholestes; species Ontholestes murinus. The sequence goes on along the minus strand of OZ018395.1, from coordinate 5,877,027 downwards.
GTTAAATAAAGAAGAAGAAGATAATGTGAATAAAATTAATTAAAATTAATGAACGAGTTAATTAATATTTTTACGTAAATAAATATTTACTACAATTGATGATTATTAGTTAATACTAACCCTAAAGTAAACTCCTACGTGGCCTTCTTCTATTCGGTGAAGTGAATACATTCCCACGATGAACACACTCATGCACACTCCACCGATGAGGAGGTGCTCAAAGTATTGTGAATTGATCTGTAAATTGAACAACGTTTATACATAATAAATTTATAATTACGAAACACTTACCGGCATAACGTTTTTCTCTTAAGATATTAAAGCAAAGATTTGTTGAGGTTATGTTTTAATGTTGATATCTATACTGAATGTTTATTTAGTTGCCTATTGTGATAATTAATAATTAAATATTTAAAAATAAAGTTATTTACGCGTTTGTAAAATAAAACTATTAAATTAAAAAATGTGAATAATTTCGTAAAATTTATAAAAATATATTTTATTTTTAAAATGATTAATAAAATTTTGATGGCAGGTTTTAATAAATAGGCAACCAAATAAGCATTAAGCTTTAAAAATTTATTATACAAATATATATTTATAAATTTTATATTTCGTGGAATAATAAAAATATAATTTATTTGATCGCTTGCATATATACAAAAAATTAATTGGCATTTCTTTCCGCCCTCTCTGCGGCCCTTTGCGCTTTCTGAGCCTCTTTCTCCGCCTTTTTGGCCTCTTTTGCAGCCTGTTTAGCTTCCTTCGCCTCGGCTTTTGCCGCCTTTTTAGCCTCCCTGCGCTCTTTGTACACCACCGGATCATTAAACCACTGTTCCTTACCAGAACCGAAAAATATGTATATTATAGAGGTGACTATAAACACCGTCAGTGTTATCCAAAAGATAACCCTCCATTTTAACAGCCTGTTCTGGGGGAAAGATAATCGTAAGTGTAGTACGTATATTTATTGGTGTGCGAAACCTACCCCACCCTCGGTCACTATAACTCCGACCATATAAGGCGCAAGAATTCCAGTGATTGCACCAATTCCGTTCACTATGGCCATAATGGTGCCGGCATAATTGGACGCCAGATCTAAACCGTTGACCCTCATTCCGCAATAGTACGGACCCATAAAACCCATCGCCGCCGTGAATAAGGCTATTACGATTACTTCGTTGTCTGCCGAATAGGAGGCGGCTATTATGAATAAACCGGGCCCCACGGCCGCTTTAAACAAGAAACATTTCTTTAAGTGTATATTAAGTTGTATACTTATAATTTAAAATTAGATTTTATGTGTATTTCGTTGCATAATATGATTGAAGTGATTGAAAAAAATAATACACTACTTTGAGTATATGAAGTTGCATAGTTATTAGTGATATTATTATTTAAAAAATAATTGAATATTTTTAATTAACCAGTAGGAATTATGTAAATTAATGAGTGTAAGATATAATTTTTTTAATAAAATTAATGTTTTAAGATAGTGTACTTACCGACTGTAGTGAAAAATTTTCTAGCAAAAGAGACACTGAAATAGTTCTTGTTAACGAGAAAATCGCATAGGTAACCGGACATAACGGAAACAGCCCACATGACCATGTAAGGCACAGATGTCCAAATGCCGTTCTTGCTTACAGTCATGTGCAGAATGTCTTTCATATATTTGGGCAAATCAGATACCATTGTGTAGAATCCCCAATCGTGACCGATTTGTGCGGCCACCAAGGCCCAAACTGGGACGCATGTAAAAATTCCAAACCACGGTACACCAGTGGCCTCCTTATTCAATCCTACCAGTTCGTTATTAAGGTATTCCAATTCTTTATCGCCGATGAAGGGATGGCTTGCTGGTCGTGAGTAACAGAGCAACGTCCATACGATAAACCAGAGGATACCTATTACTCCGAAAACGTAGAAAACCGATGTCCAAGTGCCTGTTGATTCGATGATAAATCCACTGGCGAGGTTTCCTGCAACTGTTCCAATTTGACTTCCTGCGTAAACTATGCTACCGATTTTGCCGCGTTCCCTTAACGGCACCCATTGGGCCAATAGGGCGTTCAAGGCTGGGTATGTTGTTCCCTGATAAAGAAATATTATAAAATGTACATTCTAAAAACTAAAATTTGTTCTGATGTTAACCTCTCCTAATCCTTCCAGGATCCTAAGCGCCATGAGTCCTGGCCAATCACCCAGCTTAATCACCAGAGGTGTGAGTAGTGTAAAAATAGCTGTGGATAGTATACCTATTCCTAAAGAATATTTCCCCCCGAATTTTTCAGCGAGTACGCCGCCTGGTAAGTGTGTGGCGATGTAACCCCAATAGAAAGAGCCGAGGATCAAACCCTGTTGTTGTTCCGTCCACTTGTACAGTTCGCTTTTATCCTGAAACACTCTTTTAATAAAAATATTAAACATGCTTACTTTTTTTCAGCAAACTTTTATCGCGCTGTATCTGTCGCCATCTTTCGTCGCGACCATTTCTGTAATGGCTACCGATAGACAGATACGCATGGTATAAGCGTTTACCACGGCCAGGAAACCCATGATGGCCAGGATGTACCTGTGCGGCATGATAATACCTATAATTGCAATAAAATTTATTTTCTAACATTTTACCGTGGGTTACTTACATTTTTTCAGCGGTTCTTTCCATTCTCCTGCCATATTATTTCTTTACAATAGATTAACTTTTTTTAAATATACTTTTACCGATTTATTTAAAGCTATAATGTGTCAATTGTCAATCACACTGAGGATTGTCACTTTTGTTTCGCCTACTCTTAAATTTACGCATTTCGCCGTTTTAGTACCGAGCGGCGCCGACGTGTCAATAAAAATTTGGCGCTAAAACAGAAAGTGAGGTTAATTTCTGTTGATTCAGGTGAGTTGAATTTTATTCATATTATTAATTTTGTGTGAATATAATAAGTATAATTTTAACACTTACCTCATTATAAAAGTATTCAACAAAAATGTTGCTTTAGAAAAGGTAATTGGTAAATATTAATAAACACTTTGCTTTATCGTTGTGATAATGATCAAAACTATTTAATAATGTGTTAACTAAATGATAATTTATTTATGTGTTATTTTGTCGTGCCCGTAATTTCTCTTCCTTCTTCGCCTGTTTCGCCGCCGCCTTCTCTTCCTTGGCCACCCTTTTAGCCTCCGCCTTCTCCTCTTTGGCCGCACGCGCCGCTTCCCTTCTCTCCTTATACACTTCCGCATCATTCCAATACTGCACCTCACCAGTGCCAAATATAATGTACACCACGGACGTCACCACCGCAATAACGAACGTTATCCAGAAGACGATCCTCCATTTCAATATTGGATCCTGATTGTTAAAAAAAATCGTAATTAAAATTTGTAACCCCTTTAAAAGTAGTTTCACAGCGTGAACATACCCCTTTTTGTGATACAATAACGCCAATGATGTACGGTGTGATAATTCCAGATGTGGCACCCAGTCCGTTAACAATTGCCATCACGATACCGGCGAAGTTGGGCGCCAGATCGATGCAATTGACTTTGAGACCTCCGTAGAACGGACCCATGGAGCCCATGGCGACGGTGAAAAAGGTTACTACTAATACTGGATCTTTGCCAGCGTACGATGCGACTATGATGAAGGTTGCTGGTAGAATTGCTCCTAAAAACGTAACGTTAGTATTTATTAAGGTAATTTAAATAAAAACATTATTACCTATGGTTGTAAATATCTTCCTAGTATTCGTAAGACTCAAGTAATGTTTGTTAATAAGATAATCAGCAATAACGCCAGATATCATGGAAGTTATCCACGTCACTAAATAAGGTATCGCCGTCCATAATCCATTTTTAGATACGGTAAAATTCAGCGCGACTTTAATATACTTCGGAAGATCAGATATCATTGCAAATAAAATCCAATCGTGTCCAATTTGTCCAATAACTAACGCCCAAATCGGTATGGAACAAAAGATACCGCGCCACGGTATGGGCGGTTTCTCCTTACTCACAGAACTCAATTCATTTTCGAGGTACTCCCGTTCCGCATCGCTGATGTACGGATGAGTGCTGGGATCGGAAAAGCCCACCAACTGCCACACAATACACCACATTATCCCCAAAGTGCCGTAGATGTAAAACACGGACGCCCAATTTCCAGTTGCTTCAATGATGAAACCCGAAGATAAGTTCGCTATGACCGTCCCGATTTGGTTACCGGCGAATACCAAACAACCCATTTTGGACCTATCCTTAATCGGAATCCAATGGGCCAAAAGCGCGGACAAAGCCGGAAACGTGGTACCCTAAAACCATCAAGCACAAAAATCGAATCGTTACGAAATTTTCCAACCCACCTCTCCCAAACCTTCCAGGACTCTAACCACTAACAATCCGGGCCAATCAAATTTTTCCACCACCAGCGGCGTTAATAGTGTCAGTACGGCCGTGATGAAGAGACCCGAACTGAGGGCGTACTTTCCGCCGACCCTCTGCGCCATGATGGCGCCAGGTACATGGGTGACGATGTAGCCCCAGTAAAATCCTCCAAGAATCAAACCTTGATCCATTTCGGACCATTCACGCGTAGTTTTTTCGTTCTAAAAATCTCATCGAATCCAAACTACTTACAGCAATTATCTTTATGTACTCACCACCACTGTACCCGAGTCTGTTGGCTTGACCATTTCTGTGATCGTTATCGACAAACAGTTGCGCATCGTGTAAGCGTTGATGACAGCGAAGAAACCCATTATTCCGAACATGTACCTTTTAGGTATTATGCAACCTAGGTTTAATTAATAAAATTTATTAGTTGATAGCAATAAGGTGTTTTTAAATAATAAAATAAGTAGATTATTCGGAGTCACCAAAAGACACCATAAGAATATTTCGTGTTATAAAAAAAATATATTACAACTTACATGTTTGTAGCGCTTTCCGCCACCCTCCCGCCATTATTAATTTTGTTACATCTGCTCAATGTAATTTAAAGTTAATTTTATCAATTTATATAAAACATATTCCATTTGTCAATGAGAAATATCCCATCATTTCTGACATGCTGTTTTTTTTTTTAATTTGTCAAATTCATGTAGGTATGTAATAATTTGCGATTTTTATTGAAATATTTGTAAAAACAAAAATTTCTGAAAATTTTATAACTTTCACATATTAAAGAGACATTTTTGGAAATTTGGAAAGTTTTAACCTTGGGAAAATCCTCGCAATTTAGACGAGAAAAGAAAATTTTCAATTTAAAAAGAAACACGTGTTTTTTAACCATTTTGTGAAGTGAAGAGAAATTGGTAGGAGGTTTAAGAATTCTAGAAATTTTTATGCAAATTAGAAGAGAAATTGCTAGAATTTAAAAAAAAAATAGATCAATGCTGAAAATTGTAAAACTTCCACGTAATATTGAAAATATGTTTATGAAAATAGAGACATTTTTTGAAAATTCTCGTAATTGGAGCGAAAATTTTTGATTTTTTGAAAAAATGTTCGAAAAATTGGAAATTATAGAACTCTTTAAGCAAACACGCATACCTTGGAAGATACCAAAAGTTTGTTAGAGAAAATAGTAAAAAAAAATGCACAAATTTAGAAAATAATTTGTTGGAAAACTTTAATTAAGAACAACAAAAATTGAAGATAAGTTCCGGAAATTTGAAAGTTTGTAAGAGAAATTTATTGAAAATTGTAGAAATTTGGAAGAAATAATAGTAGAAAAAATTTTAAATCCAGAAGAAGAAACGTTGGAAAATTCTAGAAATTTTGAAGAGAAATTTTTGGAAAATATCAATTAAAACAAAAAAACAAGTGAAGACAAAAGGTTGACAAGATAAGTGCTGAAAATTGTTAAACCCTCAACTAAATTTGAAAGGAAATTCATGAAAAATTCTAGTAATTTGTAAGAGGATATACTAAAAAATCTAAAAATCCAAAAGAGAAATTATTTAAAAAATTCAATAAAAGAAACAAGAACTTTTGAAAATTTTTCAGAAATAGTAGATAATTTGAAAATAAATCTGTCTATTTAGAGAAGTTATTAAAATTCTCACTTAATTTTGAAGAGAAAATCATGAGAAATTCTAGAAATAGAAGAGAAAATCCTGAAAAAAGTGAGAAATTGTTGGAAAATTTTAATTAGAAAAAACAGGATTGGTGCTTTTAATTAAAAACTTCTGCAATAAATTATTTTGTTTTTTTTTATTATCACGTAATTTGGTATAGAAATTCATGAAAATTTCTAGAAATTTAAAAGTTTTTTCTTTAGTAGAAAACCACAACACTAGAAGAGAAACTTTTAAAAAATCTTTGCAATTTGGAAGTAAATTTCAATTGAAAACAACAATGATTGTAGAATTTACTCGAAAAGTGCAGATAAGTATTTTAGAATTCTTGAAAAATGGTTTGCAAATTAGAAAAGATATTGCTGGACCTTTTTTGAAAAATTAAAAATAAATCCTCTAAGAAAACTCAAATTCATGAAATATTCGAGAAATTTGGAAGATAAAATATTGAAAAAGTATAGAAATCTAGAAGAAATACTGCTGGAAAAACAATTGTTAAAATAATAAAATTTTGAAAAGTTAAGAGAAATTGCTGGAATGTTCCAGAATTTTGAAAAGAAAAGAAAAGAAATATTAGAAACTTGGAAAATTTTGAGTAAAAAAACAGAGTATGTGAGAATTCTCGAAAATTTAACAGAAGCTGCTAGAAAATTACAGAGTTGTTGCAAAATTCTTGAAATATAAAAGAAAAATTGCTGGAAACCTCTTAAAATATAAGAATCAAGCTGGAACCCACAAAGAAAAGACACAGTAAAATTCTATAAATCTAGAAGAGAAATTGTTAAAATATTCTCCCAAATTAAAATTTTAAATTAAAAAGAAATAAAAAAAGAATACAAGAAAAATTGCTCTGTAAAATTTTCAAAAAGAAGAAAAATCCTGGAAAGTTCTAGAACACTCGATGAAAAAGGAAATTCATGAAAAATAGAAAAAATGGAAGATTAAATACTTAATTTTTAGAAATTTAAGAAATTGAGAAGAGAAATATCTAGAAAACAAACAAGAAAAATTATTAAAACATTCTCTAAATTTGGAAATGAAATTATATGAAAATTTTGATTGCAAAAAAGAATTGGTGGAGAATTTTTGAAAATTAAAAGAAGCTGTTGAAAAATTCTTTAAAAAAAAGAAATTTTTTTCAAAAATATAAAAATAATGCTGGGAATTTTTGATTTGAAATTAAATAATTTCAAATCAAAAATTCCTAACAAAATTAAAAATAAATATTTGGAAAATACCTTTGAGAAATTCTAAGAATTTACAGGAGAAATTGTTGAAAATTTTGTTGAAAGTGAAGAACAAAAAATCTTGCAATTTAGAAGAAATATTGCTGGATAATTTTTGAAAAATTGAAGATAAATTCTGAAAATTCTTTTAGGGAAACATTTTTAAAAGAAAATACGGAAAAAATTAAAACAATTAGAAAAAAAAAAACATTTGGAAAATTCTAGTAATTTGAGTTGAGAAATTGTTTGTTAAAATTCAATGAAAAAACAAGAATTGTGAAGTATTTTTGAAAATGAAAGAGGAGTTGCTGGTGAATTTAGGAATTCTTGACACCAAATGTTCACAATTTAGAATTTGAATTATTTTTTAAATTTCCGAAAATAAAAGAACCATTCTGGAAAATTATAAAACCCTTGAAGTAAATTTGAGTAGTTCGGAAGAAAACAAGAAAAATATTGAAAAATTTTGAAACCCTTTAAGAATACTAACGAAGTTTGGAAAATAATCAAAATTGAGAAAATAATTTTTAATAGAAGTTGCTAAAAAGAAAAAATCATTCTGGAAAATTTTAGAATCTTTGAAGAAAACTTTAGCAGTTTGGAAGAGAAGTTACTGAAAATTGTAGTAATTTCTAAGACAATGTAGAAAAATCTAGAAATCTAGAAAAAACTCGTCAAAATTCAATTATGGAAAATTTAAAATTTTCGCAATTAAAAAAGGGTAAAAAGATAAATCCTAGAAATTTTAGAACCCTCCAACAAGTTTATAAAATAATATAAAAATGAGAGAAAAAATACTGGAAAAATTTAGAAATCTAGAAGAGAATATATTGGAAAATTTAATTTAAAACTAAAATTTTAGAAAAAATTGTTGGAAAAATAAATAAATAATAAATTGTTGGGAAATTTGAATTTTTTTCAAAGAAAGTTCATGTAGTTTAAAATGTATGGAAAGTAAAAGAGAAGATATAAGAAAAACTCTAGACATCTAGAAGATAAACTGTTAAAAATTCTCGGAATTTGTAGAACAAATTAAAAAAAATTAATTAATAAAAAATAAAAATTGATGAAAAATCTCAAAAAGTGAAAAGAAGTTGATTAATGGTTTTGAAATTCTAGAACACTCATAAAAAACTGCCGTAGTTTGTAAGTGAAGTTTGTAACTAAAAATACTGAAAAAATCTAGTAATCTAGAGCAGAAAATTTCTCTAAAATTGGTAAGAGAAAATACTGAAAAAACTAAAAATTTAGAAGAGAAACAGTTGGTAAATTCTAGTAATTTGGAAGAGAAATTGTAAGAGCTAAACAACAAGAATTGCGAAATATTCACGAAAGTAGATTGCTGGAAAATTTTGGAATTCGTAAAAATAAATTCTTACAAATTTGGAGTGAAATTTCTCGAAAATTTTTGAAAATTAAAGAATCATTCTGGAAAGTTCAAAAAAACTCGACGAAAACAAGAATTGTGTTTTAAAAAGTTGCTGAAATATTCTGAAATTTTTGAAAAATATTCTCGGAATTTTGAAGAGAAATTGCTTTAAAATTTTCGAAGAATAAAAAAGGCTGGAAAATTCCAAAACCTTTGAGAAAAACTGATGTAGTTTAGAAGAGAAATCTATTAGGAATTCTAGACATTTAAAAATCTATGGAAGCTAAGTTGCTAGAAAATTCTAAAGCTTTTAAAAAAAATTCTTGAAATTTAAAAGAAAAATTGCTGAAAACTTCATAAAATATAAGAAAAATGCTGGAGGTTTTGGAAACCTCGAAGAAAAGTCATATAGTTTGGAAGAAAAAAAATCTACAAATGAAGAAAATACTGAAAAATTTTAAAAATCTAGAAGACAGAAAATTAAATTTCCAATTAAAAATTCGTAACAAAATTAACAATAAATTTCTTTTCCTTAAAAGTTTGTGGAATGTTCTAGAAATAAGGAAAAATCTTGCAATTTAGAAGAAATATTGCTGGATAATTTTTGAAGAATTGAAGTTAAATGCTGGAAATTTTTAGAGGTGAAAATTTGTAAGAGAAATAATTGAAAAAAATAAATAAAATTTTAGAAAGAAAACCGTTGGAAAATTCTAGTATTTTAGAAGAGAAATATTTCGAAAATTTGAACTAAAAACAAGAATTGTAAAACCAAATGTTCACAATTTAGAATTTAAATTTCTTGAAAATTTCCGAAAATAAAAGAACCATTCTGGAAAAGTATAAAACCCTTGAAGAAAACATAAGAAAAATATTAATATATACGAAGTTTAAATTTGGCAAATTTAAAGAATTTTCAATAGAAGTTGCTAAAAAGAAGAAATTATTCTGGAAAATTCTACAATCTTTGAAGAAAACTGTAGTAAAAATAAGAATTGTAAAATATTTTCGGAAATGAAAAAGATTTTGTTGGAAAATTTACGAATTTATAAAGAGAAATTCTCGCAATTTACAGAGGAAAATAAAAGAACCATCTTGAAAAATTCTAACTCCCTTGAAGAAAACAGAAGTAGTTCGGAAGAAAACGTAAGGAACATTCTAAAATCCTTGAAGAAGGCGAAAACTTTTGTAAGAGAAAATAGTGAAAAAATAATAAAAATTAAGACACCTTTGGGGATTTTTAAAAATTTGCAATAGAAATTGTTGAAAATAAAAGAACCATTCTTGTAAATTCTAAAACGTTTAAAAAATCTTCAAGAACTTTAGTATTTTGGAAAAGAAGTTTATGAAAAATTGTAGCAATTTTTTAAGAAGAAAAATCTAGAAATCTAGAAGAGAAATTTTTGGAAACTGTTCGTAATTGCGAAGTTGGAAAATTTCAATTAAAAGTAAAAAAAATCGTCAAAATATTTCAAATATTCATTTACCAAAAAATTTATTGTTTTTCGATTTTTAGAGCAATTTCTCTTTCAAATTGCAATAAGTATTTTTTATAAGTTGTGGAATTTTTGATTTTTTTGAATTTTTGATTTTAAATTAAATATTTAAAATTTTCTAGTAGATTTTCTTTCATTTTTAGATTATTTTCTAAACTATGTGGGTCTTCTTAGAGCGTTTTAGAATTTCCAGGAACTTTTTTTTAACGTTAAAAAAAATGAAAAATTCCACAACTTTAAAAAATTACTTATTGCAATTTGAAAGAGAAATCGCTGGAAAAATCGAAAAACATTAAACAAATGTTTTTATTCCTTTCCAATTCTAACTTCATTCATCATTCATTATTCATCATTTTATTGTAAATATGTACAGAATTTGTCAATAAATATATGTTACTACTAAAAACAAAAAATTGAATTTGTTGTAAAATTCTAGAATTCTTGAAAATAATTCTCGCAATATAAAATAGAAGTTGCTGGAAGCTTCTGGAAACCTTTATAACCCTCAAAAGAAACACTGAAAATTTTTGTAAGAGAAATGTAAAAGTGGAAATATTGGAAAATGCTAGTAATCTAGAAGAGCAATTGTTGAAAAATTCTCGCAATTTGAAAGAGTAATTGTTGAAAATTTTAAATTGTCAAAAAAAACGAGAATTGATAAAATATTCTCGAATACGGAAGAAGAGTTTCTCAAAAATTATGGAGAGAAATTTGCTGAAAATAGAATTCAGAATTAGAAGAAAAAATCCGAAAAGGTCTAAAATCCTTGAAGAAAACTGACGTTTGTACCAATCATTAAACATTCTAGAAGTGGAATTACTGGGGAAATTTAAAAATCTTTAAAAGAAATTTTTCGAAAAATTGTTTCAGTAATAAAGAGAATTTGTTAGAACAATTCAATTAAAATTTGGTGAAGAGAAAAGTTGCTGAAATGTTCTAGGATCCTTAAAAAAAGTATGTTATCGTAATTTTGAAGAAAAATTTCGATTTAAAATCAAAAGTTCGTACAAAAATTCTCAAAAAATTTTGAAGAGAAATTGAAATTTCTATTTAAAATCGAAAAGGATTCTCAAAAATGGTAAATTCTAAAACTCCTGAAGTAATTATAGCAATTTGCTACAAAATTTTCGAAAAATATGAGTAATAAGCTTTAAAATAAATTTATAGAAAATTCTAGAAATTCGAAAATGGAAAAAATCTAGAAATCTAGCAAAAAAACGTTGAAAAATTGAAATTTGTGGAGGGTTATAGAATTTTTGAAAAATTGAAAATTTTAAAAGCCTCGAAGCAAGCTCAATTAGTTTGAAAGAGTATTTATAAGAAAGTAGAAATTTTAAAGAGAAAGTAGTGAAAAAAATAGAAATCTAGAAATTCGTGAAAAATTCCAACTAAGAAAAACAAATAAAGAGAAATAGGTGGAAGGGTATAGAATTTTTGAAAAAATATTTTGCAGAGTAGAAGAGAAATTGCTTGAAAATTTAAAAAAATCAAAAGGTAAGTGTTGAAAATTCCAAAACAATCTAAAAATCTAAAAGAGAAATTATTTAAAAATTAAATTAAAGAAATATCTAGAAGAGGAACTTTTGGAAAATTCTCGAAATTTGGAAGAGAAATGTTTGGGAAATTTAAATTTACAAATAACAAGAATTATAAAAAAGGGAAGTTGCTGAAATGTTTTAGAAATCTTTAAAAAAAAATCTATTTTACAATTTAGAAGATACATTTCTGGAAATTTTGAAAAATCAAAGAAAATTGCTGAATTCTAAGAAAACACACTTAGCTTGGAAGATAAATTCAAGAAAATTTCTACAAATTTGTAAGAGAAAATACTGAAAAAAAAGAAATCTAAAAGAGAAATTTCTATTAAAAAAAACAAGAACTAGTGAAAAATTCTCGAAAGAAAAAGATAAAATGCTTGAATGTTCTAGAATTCATAAGAAAACAATCTTTTAATTTATAAGGAAAATTGTTGTATATTTTTCAAAAAAAAAAATTGGAAATAACTGCTGAATGTTAGTTCTACAACGCTCTAAATAATCAGGCATAGTTTGGAAGATAAATTAATGAAAAATTGTAGAAATTTTTAAGGGAAAATACTGAACAAATCTAATAAATCTACAGTAGAAATTGTTGGAAAATTTCAATTAGATAAAAAAATAGAATTGATGCTTTTAATAAAAAAAACATCAGCAATAAATGTAATTCGTTTTTTTTTTCTCGAAAAAAAAAACACGTAAATTAGAAATTCATGAAAATATCTAAAAATTTAAAATAAAAAATAGTAGAAATCTACAACTCTAGAAGAAATACTTTTGGGAAATTTCCGCAATTTGTAAGAGAAATTGTTGAAAAACTTGTATGCAAATTCAAATAACAATGATTGTTGAAATTTCTCGAAAAGCAAAAACAATTGCTAGAAGTTTCTAGAATTCTTGAAAACTTGTATGCAAATTAGAAGAGAAATTGCTGGTTAAATTTTGAAAAAGATAAATGCTGAAAATTTTAGATTCCTCTATCAAAACTCACATAGATTTTTAGAGAAATTAATGAAATTTTAGAAGAGAAAACACTGGAAAATCTAAAAATCTAGAAAAGAAATAGAAAAATGCAAAGAAAAATCTAGTTATAAAAGAAAAAGATACTGGCAAAAAAAAATTAAAAATGAATTGGTATTAAATTTTATAACTTTAAAAATCTGAATTTAATAGAGAAATTGGTAGAATTTTTTCGAAAACCATAAGAAAAGTATTGGAAAATCCTAGAAGAAAGCTTACTTGGTTTGAAATATTCTTAAGATTTATTTGTGAGAAAACATTTGAAATTTAAAAAAAATTTTTTTTTAAGAATATGTAAGAGAAGTTGTTAAAAATTTATAATTCAAAATACCAAAAATTATTGAAAATTATCGAAAAGTGAAAGTGAAGAAAACATTTCATTTCTAGAAATTTTTAAAAAATCTTGCAATTTTGATGAAATATTGCTGGATAATTTTTGAAAAATTTAAGATAAAAACTGAAAAATCTTGGAGTTGAAAATTAAATTTAAAAATTTAGAGAAACCGTTGGAAAATTCTAGTAACTTGGTAATTTGGAAGAGCAATTTCAATTAAAAAACATGAATTACGAAGTATTCTCGAAAATGGAAGACAAGTTTCTGGAATTCTTGAAAAGAACTAGTTACAAATACAAATACAAACAAATTCTCGCAATTTAGAAGTAAAATTTCTCAAGAATTAATTAATTAATTAACGAAAAAAAAAAAAAAAACTTGAGTAGTTCAGAAGAAAACATAAGAAGAATATTGAAATATTCTAAAATCTTATGTAGTTTGAAAGAAAAAAAATATTCTAAAAATTTGCAAGAGAAAATAGTGGACTAAATAATAAAATTTAAGAAACTTTGGGGAAAGAATTTGCAAGAGAAGTGGCTGAAAATAAAAGAGCCATTTTGGAAAATTTTAAAACCTTTGAGTAGTTTATAAAAAAATCTAGTTTCTAAGAGAAACTGAATAAATCAAGAAATCTAGAAGAGACATTTTTGGAAAAGAAACTACACATTGTTTAGAAGATAATATATGAACATTTTTAGGAAACTTTAAGAGAATATATTGTAAAATCTAGAAGAGAAGTTGTTTGAAAATGTTCGTAATTTTAAAGTGAAATTGTTTGAAAATTTCAATTAAAGGAAAACTAGTATTGATGCTTTAAATTAAAAAAAGGATCAGCAATAAATGTTTTGTTTTTCCTAACAAAAAAATACGTAATTGAAAGAGAAATTCTTGAAAATTTCTAGGAATTTTGAAAAGAAAATACTTGAAAAGTATAGAATTTAAAATAATTGAAAGTTGAAATATTGGCCGCTCATCAACCCCTCGTTATGTACTGGAAACATCTTGGAATTTAGGAAAAAAATGTTGAAATATAAATTTTGGCAATTTGGAAAATAAATTGTTAAAAAATTTAATTGAAAATTGGAGAAAAAATTTCGAAAAGAATTTTCAAAAAATATAAGGAAAATACTTTCCAGAAACAAACTGTGGTAAGTAGTTTGAAAGAAAAATTTGAATTTTTGGAAATTTCTAGAAATCAAGAAGAGAAATTGTTGGACATTTTAAATTAAGAAGAAAAATTTGAGAACTGATGAAAAGTTCTTGAAATGGAAGAAATGTTGCTGGAAAACTTTAAAATTCTTTTAAAAATACTCTCAATTTAGAAAAGAAATTGCTAGAAAATTTTAAAAAATGTGAGTTTACATTTTGAAAAGAAATTTATGAAAATTTTTAGAAAAAAAACTAATGGAAAAATCTAGAAATCTACAAAAGAAAAAGGAATATTTTCGCAATTTATAAAAGCATTTGTTTGAAAGTTTCAATTAGAATTGGTAAAGCATTATCAAGAATGGAAAATTGAGTTTGAAAGAGAAATTTATGACAAAAAGAAAAGAAACTACTGGAAAAATCTAGAAATTTTAAAATAATTTTTTGGAAAGTTTCAATTAAAAAGGTAAATTAGAACTGGAGAAACATTCTCAAGAATTGAAAATTACAGAAATCATAATAATTGGAGATTTAAAGAGATTCCATCAACTGAATAGAAGGATGGAGGAAAACATATTCTAAAATTTTTAGAATAATTTGTTTCTTGCAGTTTAAAAGAGAAATCATTAATACCAAACGAAATCGGTTTTTTCATAATTTTCATCAACAAAATTTATATTTGTATCACACATTAATTTTTAGGAATTGATAATATTTTTTTTAACAATTTGTCTTTTACGGTGTTTTTAAGATTATCATTAGGTGTGTGAATAAAATAAACAATTAAAATCTTTAAAATTTATTCAATATCAACATAAATATATAAAACATTATAAAATTACCTAAAACTTAATTATCATCACATTACATAGTTATTGGTCGCTGGCGATAAATATTATCGCCGAATATTTACACAAGGTACGATCGATCGATCCCCTCGCCGCTGTGAACAGCCATCAATCTTCAACGTCGTTCCATAAAAAATAAATGCGAGCAGGCGAAGACCGATTTCATAAATAATATAAATAAGTTGTAGCAGACGTACAGAAAGGAATTAGAAGATAAAGTTTTTAGATTCACTTGGATATTCTCGGTATTTCGCTGGGTAGGTTCGTCTGGTACGCCGATTCAACAGCCCCTTTTTCTTTGTCTTCACCATCTATGTGCTTGTTGGGGTTGTTCCACCATTGTTCTTCACCGCTGGCGAAGAGTACGTATATTATTGTTGTTACCACGAAAACGCCTAGGGTGATCCAGAACACGACTCTCCATTGTAGTACTTTGTCCTGAAGAAAGAATAATAAATTAGGGATTGAAACAAATGTCAGAATATTAAGAAGTGATTAGGATATTTCAGTTAAAACCTATAATAAAAATGTCTTAACCGACCGATAGAATTATTAAAACCTATGTTGAGTTTACTTCCATAAATTCTAATCTGAGGTAAAAGATTTGTTTAATTGATTAATCTTTCTGTTTATCCACAATCTATCATTCATCAGAGTTAACATTATGAATAACTGAATATATCATTATTAATATTTTGACCAATCTTAGAATTTCTTGTAATGGCAGAAAACTTCATAATCTCTGTAAGTTGGTTTGGTAAAGATATTTTTATTTTATGTATATTTAATATTAACTTACTCCTCCTTCAGTAACGATGACACCGACCAAATACGGCGTGATGATACCGGTGATAGCACCGATACCGTTGACGATGGCCATGATGGTACCGGCGTAGTTCGAGGCGAGATCCAGGGCGTTCACTTTCATTCCGCAATAGAACGTGCCCATGAAACCCATGGCCACGGTGAACAGTGCCACTACCGCCACTTCATCTTCGCCGGCGTACGATGCGGCGATTATGAAAATGCCGGGCATGATTGCAGCTATAAAACAAAAAAAGTTAATTACGTACTCAACCACCGTAAACTAGGAAACGAAATCGACTCTACCTATTGACGTAAAGAATTTCCTAGCGAAAGTGATGCCCATGTATTTTTTGGCAATCAACCAATCGCACAACCAACCCGACGACATCGACACCAACCACATCACGATGTAGGGAACGGAAGACCAGGTACCATTTTCACTAACGCTAAAGCCCAACACGTCCTTCATATATTTCGGAAGGTCGGTCACCATGGTGAAGAATCCCCAGTCGTGACCGATTTGCGCCATCACCAAAGCCCAAAGTGGTACGGACGAAAATATTCCCTTCCACGGTGTTGGAGCCTTCTCCTTATTATGTCCACCTAATTCCTTCCGCAAATAGTTCTTTTCATCGTCAGTGATGAACGGATGGGTTTCCGGTTCGGAATAGCAGAGCAGAGTCCAGATGATGAACCATACGATTCCAAGCACGCCGAATAGGTAGAAGACTGACGACCAAGTTCCAGTGGCTTCGATGATGAAGCCGCTAGCAGCGTTTCCTACTACGGTACCGATTTGACCACCGGCGTAGACCAGGGTGCCCAATTTTGCGCGTTCACCCAGCGGTACCCATTTCGAAAGTAGTGCATTCAAAGCTGGATAAGTCGTACCCTAACATATAAGAAGAATCAGTAAGGAAAATTAAATTTATTTTTACTTTAATTAGAAATATCCATTATTAATTTTGTTCTTGCTTAAGATTTTCAGAAACTTCATAACTTCTGCCTTTGTTTGTTAATTTTTAAGAGAAGTTAATTATTTCAATTAGTAAACACATCCAATTATCTGGAAGATAAAGAGCAATCGATTTATTTATATTGCAATTAATATTTTCTTACAAGAATTTTTAAGCTCATGTACTATTTTTTAAACAATTATGTTATATTTTTTACGAGCAATCAATTCTTTCCAATTAAGAAGGAAGAACTTTACTGATTTTATCTTCGAATGGTACTATTATTGTCGCTCACCTCTCCTAATCCTTCGAGAACCCGAAGAGCGATTAGTCCTTGCCAGTCTCCGATTTCGACCACCCACGGTGTCAGTAATGTAAATATGGCGGTGGAGAGGATGCCCAGACCTAGAGAGTACTTGCCGCCAAACTTCTCCGCGAGGATTCCTCCCGGCATGTGCGTGATGACGTAGCCCCAGTAGAACGATCCCAAAATCAAGCCTTGGATTTCCTCGCTCCAATCGTAGAGTTCACTGGGATCCTGTAAAATAAAGTGTTGAGATGTAAGAAGTGCCAAAACGTTAATGGATTTTAATATAGCGGGCTAACAAGAACGAAATTTATATACGAAAAGTGTGTAAAGTTTAAATATAGGAGTACTGGTAGAATTCGGTTAAAAACAAAAACAAGAAATTTCCAGAATACTCAAAAAAAAGTATTGGTAGAATTCGGTTAAAAAAAAACAAGAAATATCCGTAATACTCAAAGAAAACTGAAGTAATTTGAAAGATAGGAAAAATTGTGAAAATGTCTAGGACTCCTAAAGAGAGAAGAAATGAGGAAGGAAATGCTGCTAAGATTTAATACTCTTGCTTTATTAATACCAAGAAAGATCACAGAAGATTATAGAAGAGAATTTTTCCTATTTTAATCTATGATTTCAGTTTATCCAAAAGTACCAAATTAAATATTTCATAATAAAATACAATTGGACAAACAAGAATGTTTTTTGATACCACCATATCATGTCTAAAAGATTTCTGCTGACATTTCAAAAATGATCAAATTTTATTGAATATCGTGAGCACCAAAGGCTTTCAACTGAATTTTAAAAATTGAATCTTTACGTGAATTTGGAAAACAGACCCTTCTATTGAAAATATTGGTTCCAGAGAGAAATGAAATGATTTTTAATAGTATATTAGAACAAACATTGAATCAAAAGATTATTTTTATACCAAAAATTAATGATAATAATGGAAGGCGAGGAATAGCTACAGTAGGTAAATAATGCCAATAAGAGCGTACTTGTTAGAATAATGGATACATTAGAGGAAGTATTTTACACTCTTGCTCCATAGATACTGAGAAATGCTCAGAAGATAATGCCAGAAAAAAAGTATTTACCCAGATTTAGATATTTCAATCTATGACTTAAGACTGGCCAAAAGCATTACATTAATTAATCAGAAAAAAAAGTGATTTTCCCTAGCTAGAAAAATTGATAACAACCTCAATTTATAACCCAATTCCAGTCAAAAGTATTAAATTGAAAGAGTTGGTAATAAAATACCACTGGACAAAAAATATCGTATATTGACATCATATCAAGTCGAAAATTTCTGATGATACTTTAAAAATGTTTAAAATAATCTCATAGATCTTTTATAAATGCTCAAAATAGGTCAAAAATTATAAATTTAATAAACCAATGTGTGCTTGTATAATTAATGAAAGCATGGAAAACGCTAAAAGTACTCTGGCTTTTTGTGTAGACTATTGGAAAGCGTCAAGAGTTGAATAGATTAGAACCTAGTCAATTGAAAAAGAAGAGGAATTAATTAAAAGGTTAATTAAACACACCGAAACTAGTCGGGGAAAACTGTTTCACCACGGGTTAAGTGAGGATTTAATTCACTGGGTTAATGATTTGGTCATTGGAACGAGTCAAAAGTATGTTAGGTTAATGTGTAGACTATTAAAAACGGTTAATAATAGGCTAGGTTAATGCTTAGAAGATTGGGAAAGATCGAGAGTACGTCATTTGATGTATAGAATATTGTAAGAGGTCAAGAGTGAGCTGAGTAATTATATAGACATTGTGAAAGGTGAGGATTATGCTAGGTTAATATGTAGACGATTGAGAAAAGCCAGGAGTGCGCTAGATTAAGCTTTAAGCGTTGTGAAAGAGTCCGCCAAGTAATTACATAGACATTGTTTAAGATGAGGATTACGCTAGGTTAGTGTGCAGACTATTGAGAAATGACAGTAGTACGCTAGATTAGGCTTAAACCGTTGGGAAAGCTTAAATTAATGTATGAGTATTCAAATTTTTTAGATGAAATTATTTTATGTAAATACCAAATATCTTGAAAATGATTATTGGTTGAAGTCAGTCGGAGGAGAGCAAAAACAATGAAGGATAAATCCAATATTTTAATTAATCAATATATCTCAATAGTAGACTACTGGAAAAAGTTAAGAATATGTATAATTAAAGCTTAAATCATTGAAAAAATCTGTAATAAATAATGTTATTGTGTACATTATGGAAAAAGGTCAGGCGTAACATAGGTTTAAGATTAAACTGTTAATAAAGATTTGTAGAATACGTAAAAGGTAAAGAATGGGTTAGGATAATGTTTCAGCCTTTGGAAAAGTCATTAATACGCTGGGCCAATTATTGTACATTTGGAAAAGGTTGAGAATACTGTTAATGCTTAAACTATTATAAAAACCTATTCGGAAATGTTAAGAGTAAGCTACCCGATTGCTTTAAGTACTGAGAAGATTACAAAATGCGTTAGATTAGGCTTAAACTATTTAGAAATGTCAGGAGTATGCTACAGAGGGAAATGTCAGGAGTACGCTACAGATCAATCTGTAGACTATCAAAAAAAAAATGCAAAATCAGTGCACCTACTGCTGGAAAAGGACAATACTAAGCTAAAAAAATAATTAAGCCACTAGAAAAGAATTCCCAATGTCAATGAATGGGAATAGTGAAGAACATATTTTTAAAATGAGTAAGGTAGCTGACGATGCATATCAGCAGGTAATTCTTGCCGTTCAGGCCATATTTTTTCCTAATTTTGTTCCAATTTTATTAAACTATTTTATGATATGTATGGCATGTATAAAGTGTCCGAGTTGTGTCTGCAGTACAAGAAACAGCTCTTTGACCTTAAAATTAAATTGAAAAATTTTAGGGTGGCTAAAGTGGCCCATTAAAACTTAAGAAAATCCGCGTGTTGGCGTAGGTAGGTTAATAAGTTAACTATGGAGAGAGGTTAAGAGTAAAACAGGTTAAAGTCTAGACTTTTGGAGAAGTTTACTATTTGGAAAAAGTTAAGTTTAATTATTGTTTAGGATAGTGGAAACAAAATTTGAATTGTAAACCATTAAGAGATATGAAAATTAAGATAAGTTAACTATGGAAAAGGTACAAAATTCTGTAGGTTACAGTTTTTAAAGTATTGGGAAATATCGAATCTATGAAATTTTCTATGGAAAAAAAGTTTAGTCTGTTAAAATGGTATGTATGTTAGTACTCAAGATCAACATGTACACTCAGAAATTAATACAAGTTAAAAGTAAGCTAGAATGATGCTTAAATCTTAAGAAAATATCGGCTATTCAATTGAATATTAGGAAAGATTAAGAACACATTTAGCGTTTATATAATTAAAAATGTCTGTACTTTAGCCCTTTGAAAAAAGATAAGAGTTCATCAGATTAAGCTCAGATGGAGTTTCAACAGCCCCATCAATCCAGTATTTAAGCTAAGATCATTGCGAAATGCATAGAGCACGCTACGTCAATGAATATACTATCAGGAAAAGTTAAAAAAACATATTCAGTGATACACTAGAACAATCAAGAGGAGTGTAACTATGGAGAAAGCACAAGAGTAAAATAGATTAAACTGTTGGAAACGTTGAGGAGATCATTGAAAAGGTCTGTAGTACTCAATATCAATAAAAATAATTTCAATAGTGAGTTAGGATAATGTTTAAAACATTAGAAAAGGTCCATAGTAAGCTAGGCTATTAAATGGATTCTTAATAAGACTCATTTGTTGTAGATTTTACGAAATATTTTCGTGTTTTTTCTAATTATTAGTTAAATGGATTATCTGAAAAAGTTAAAAAGACACTTAATGCTTAAATTATTGTGAAAATATGTAGTTTAAACAATTGTAAAATGTCAAGAATCCGCTAGGCAATTACTTAAATCATTGAGAAAGGTCAGGAGTACGCTAGATTAAGCTTAGATCACTGGGAAATGTCAGAAATACATTAGGATAATGTGCAGACTATCAAGTGTTAATACATAGACTACTGGAAAAGGTTTACAGGAGATAAATAAAACTGTACAGTTTTATTTATCGTATGATAAAGTTCCTGATTCAAGATTTAACACAAAGTTATGGCTTAAAGCATCCAATAAAATTTAAGAGAAGAGCTAGAGTAATGCTTAAACCTTTGGAAAATGTTAGTTGCATGTTAAGTCATTGAATAAATTATTGAAATATTTAGAGAAGACTGAGTTAATACTTTAAATGTTGGAAAAAATTAGAAGACTTTTCTATAGACTACTGAGATAGGATAAAAACAAAAAATGTGGAATGTCATCATGTATCTGCCTCGTCAATTCAATATATTCAATAAAGTCTTAACTATATAAGATAAAAATGTAAACTATTGGGAAATTAAAAATTAGGATACATCTTTTTTTGTTTTACTTTTTTAATAACATGATTGGTGGTGGAAATCATTACTTGGTGACACATTTTGGCATCAGGAACTTGAAAGAATTAATTCTACGTTTAATAACGGCCTCGAAGAAAATGAAAACTTGAAAGTGTGATATGAACAAACTCCATTTTTTTCCTCTTAATAACTGGTAATAATAGTTTGATAATGACAAGTTTAAGTTATCGAGACTATAGCAACAAGTGTTATTAAAGAAGTGATATTAAAAAACATATATTATTATTATTTTACATTATCAGAAAGCATCATGAAATGAAAACCTCAATAATCGCATGTTCTATTGGGAATGTCAAGAGGAAATTGATTAGAACGTTGAGAAAGATTAAAACTGCGCTAAGTTATCGTGAAGACTATTGTAAAAGGTTAGTAATAGGCTAGGTTAATTGAGAAATATCAGGAATATGCTAGATTAATGTGTAAACTATTGTAAAAGGTCAGTAATACGCTAGATTATGCTTAGATTATTGCGAAATGTCAGGAATATGCTAGATTAATTTGTAGACTATTGTAAAATGTCAGTAATACGTTAGATTATGCTTAAATTATTGAGGAATGTCAAGAATCCGCTACATTAATGTAAAGAGTTTTTAGAAACATCTATAATTATCTGTTCTATTGGGAATATAAAAAGGAAATTGATTAGAACATCGAGAAAGATTAAATCTGCGCTGAGTTAACGTGAAGACTATTGTAAAAGGTTGGTAATACGCTAGATTATGCTTAGATTAATTGAGAAATGTTAGGAATATGCCAGATTAATGTGTAGACTATTGTAAAATGTCAGTAATGCGGTAGATTATGCTTAGATTATTGAGAAATATTAGGAATTCGCTACATTAATGTAAAGACTATTTAGAATTGTCAAGAGTTAATTGATAAACTGCTGAAAACGGTCAAGTTTAGCCTAGAATAATACTTAAATCATTGAAAAACTACTTCCCTGAGTGCTGGACTAATCGGGCAGTGAGAAGATAGCCACTGACAAAGAGGGAGAAACTAATTAGAAGTTAGAACAGTGCTTAAACCATTGAAATATGTATATCTAAAATGCTGCAATTTTTGCACAGTGAAAAGATAGCTATTAGTGAAAAGAGAGGAAACTAATTAAATCATCTATTGTATATCGATAGAAGATTAAATTTATCATAGGATCTGAATTATAACAATTTTATATTATGCCATTTTCGAGTAATATAAACTATTAACTATTAAAAAGACAATTATGGATAATTAATTTAACTCGATTTGATAATACTGATGGGAATAACTTTTTAAAACCTTATGAAGAAAAATTGTTTTGAGGCTCAAGATATTTATGATTAAAACTAAGGATAAGACATTTCACTTTTTTATAAAGGAAGTTCAGTACTCAAAAAAAAACACTCAAACGAAACTGTTGAAATTTTGGTGCATTAGATTGAGATTCCCGAGAAAATCTCACCTTTTTAAAGAGGAAATACAGTACTTGAAAAATCATCAACTTAAGCGAAGCTATTACAGTTGATATGCAAATTATTTAAATAGTAAGAGGACGTTCGATTCGAAACGACTTTTGATGTAAAGAAATTTATGTTTGTTATAATTTTTCTATTAAATGAAACGTGTATGTAATAATTTAACCAATTTTGTGGATGTAGAATGATAAAGAAATTTGTATTGATTAAATTTTTTATCCAATGAAATTTATTAGCTCTGAAAATTTCTTAGATTATGCTCCTCTAAAAAAATAAAGGTTTTAATAAAACATAGGATGTTAGGAAGTATTCTAGAAAGTGAGGAATTAACTACTTTTATTTCATATTTAGCTTGATTGAATTCTCTTGCTATAGGCTATGATTAGCTGAAGTATATCTTTAAAACTTTTAAACGACAAGAAGAAACGAAAGCAGATTCTCATCACCAGAAGCAAAATACTGGAAGTGAAGAAAGTGATGGATTTTTAATTATGCCGAATATCTTCAACAAACTACTTTATGTAAACTATAAAATAAAGGTGAAGTAGAATACAACAACTCACTAATTGTAATTTGAAATTAAATTTATGTTACGTTGGACAAGCTATAATAAAGATGTGAATTGTTGTATTCTACAATTTGCTATTTTGTAATTTGAAGCAAAATTTATGTTATAGCTACGTACCACTATAGTACTCCGTGACCTTGCCAGCCTACTGACCGTGGTGTTGTCTTTGGGCTTGACCATTTCAGTAATGGCCACTGATAAGGAAATCCTCATTGTGTAAGCGTTGACCACCGCAAGGAATCCCATGATCCCGAGGATGTATCTGTGTGGTATTATTATGCCTGAAAATAAATTAAAAAAACAATTTAGTATTAAATATATTAGACTTGTATCTTATTAATCATTATGTTAAAAATAGGTTTTATAATTAAAATTCACTTGGTTTTTTCGACTGATATTCCAAAATTAAATAAACTATTAGTGAAACAAATCAATTGATTTTTGAAATCGCTTAAAAAAATTATACAACATTATATAAAAACAATAACTGTTAATGGTGACTTCTACTTCGTTTTACATCATTATTCACAAATGAAACACTTTCTAACTTTGTTTGTATGTCTGAAACTTTACTAAGAACTAGAATTTATAGTTTGAAAATGACAAGTTTAAATTGTCAAAACCATAATAATAATCACTTAATAAATTCCCAGTTATACAAACAAAGTTAAAATGTGAAAAACAATAATATTTTAATACACTAAAATTGTTACAGAACTTTTTTGTAACAATTCCTTTTGTATTAAATTAATATAATCTTTTATATTTGGTACTATTTTTTGATAGAGTTGTCGAGGTCAAGTACACCTTTTACACGCATTATGTAAACAATTAATTACCCTTACATTACTCTAACATACGTGGCATACTCTAATTAAAAACAGAGTTATTTGTGTTCGGAACTAATGATCTAAATGTTTTTTAACCTGTACTTTATCGCACATATAATTAATACAAGGAATGGCGATAAAACGCAAACGGTTTGACCTTAAATCGTACGTATTTTTAATGATGCATCGTATATTTTGGTCATGTAATCGAATTACATTGTAAGCATACGTGCACAATTTTTTACACACTTAATAAAACAGAGTGGTTTTAATGCTTTGAGAAATATTACATTGATTAATGAGGATTTATAATATCTATAAGATTGCTGGTCGTTATAGAATACATTTGTAACATAGAGAAAATTGTTAACTATTGCTTCTACTTTGTAATACATTATTCTTCACAAATAAAAAACTTTTTAACTTTGTATAACACTGACTTTATTTAGTGACAATTTCAACTTGTCATTATCAAACTAGAAGTAATTAAACTAGAGAAAATTCCTTATTTATTTTTTAGGCAATCTAATTAATAATAAGTGATGATTAAATTTTTATTTAACTCACACTGTGACGATATTAATTAGATATACAGATTTTACATTTTATTTTCTTATCATACAATTATTAGCTAACAACTGATCTTGATCAAAAGAAATATTGCAGATTTTTTCTTTGTTGCCAAATTTCTATAAACATATTATAAATGATTTACATTACAAATAATATTTCTCGTTATTAAATTTTATTTTAAATCACTCAGTTTAAGCAATAATCAATATACTTTAAGTGATTTGTTTTTAGCAATATAACTTTCTTACCTATTCTGGCGAGAAATTTAAACCTTGCGTCATGCAATTTTCGGTTATTGTAATAGAAAACGCAATTGTTTGGACTAAATAACGACAGATACTTTACTTGAGCGTACCGTTACCATTTAACGAAACCATTATTGATCAAGTGCTTATACAACACCAATTTGCCCAAATTGTCTGTGAAATAATGAACGACAAAAAAAAGTCATGACGGTGAAATAGTGCTCCACTTAATTTCAATCTGTGTCATACACGTGTATTAACTAAATTAACTAAATTGTTTTAATAATTATAATTATTATAAATATATAAAATAATAAATACGCTTATACTTTTTAATTTACTGGAAACTACAACACGATTAGTGATGGAAGTTAAAATGCATATGTAGGGCGGGTGGGTGGCCTCTATCCCACCCTCCAATCAGTAAAACATCCGCGAAGTTTTTTTTAGGAAATCTTTTGCGCATATTAAGTAATGCATCTGATTTTACAACCATTAAGATTAAAAACATTGCGTTGCCTAAATTAGGTTATTCAAAACAATTATAAACGGCTTTTTTTTTATTTCCACTAAGCCATAAGCCAAATTTTTGTTTAGTAAGTTTGAAATTTTAAATCGATCGAAATCGTTTTTATTAAATTTTTTGAACATTTTTCTTAAAGCGTAAATCCGCCACATTTTTTTAACGAATTTGCAAAGTTTCCAGTTGACAGCAATTGCTTTTATATATTTTTCTGTGCAATGAATCAATTTTTGATTTTTCAACCGCAAAAGGGTATTTTAAAAGTTTGAAAAGAAACATTCTTATTTTCTTCAAAAACGTAAACGTAATAGATTTTTTAAATTCTTTTGTTTTCTTCAGTATCAATCAATTGAATATATTTTTTTAGTAAATTTAAATAGGCCTAAGTTTGTGGCAATTTTTGTTTAAAAACGCTACCCAATTAAAATTATTTTTTGGAGCATAAACTTGCTTGTGAAATTTCAATTGTTTCAACTAATGACAATGATGGTGGTGACCTGTTTTAACTAAATTGTCAAAAGGTTTTTAAAATCATAATGGTTGCGACCGTTACTACATGGTAATCCATAATTTAATGGTTGCTAAAATATTTACAGCTTTTTCTTCTGTAGATTTTCATTTAATTTTGAGTTGGTTTTGTAAAATATAAATTGTTTTAAGTGAATTTTTAAATGATTTTTTTTTAAGAAAATGTACGTGAATGTCCGAGAATACTTGAAAATGCTCAAGAATGTTTGCAATATGAGATTTTCGTTCGAGGATTCTATAGAAAGACCGAAAATGCTATACAATGTTCATTAATGTTCAAGAATGTTCTAGAACATTTGAAAATACTTGAGACTGTTTGAAAAAACTCAAAAACACTTGAGAATACTCAAGAATGCTCGCGAAAATTTTCGAGAAAGCTCGAGATGAGGGAGATCACTCAACTATTAAAAATGACAGGAGTGCTAGAGAGTGCTGGAAAGTGCTTGAGAACACTCTAGAATGCTTGAATAATATGTACTTTTTAGCATATTAACTCTATTTGTTAAATTTCAACTGATTTTATTGAACTTAAAAATATTAGGATAACAATTTTTCTCACAGATTTTCAGTGTAATAATAAATAAACAAATAAATCATTCAATAAATACGTAAATAAAGAAATCATCAATCATTTCATAAAGTAAAAATAAACAATTGAATAGTTAATAAAAAATTGAAAATTGAAATTTTCTTAAGATACAGAAGGAGAATAATAATATAAATCTATTAAAGAAAAAACAATTGCAAGAATGCTCGAAAATGCTCAAGAATATTCGTAATATGAGGTTTTCATTCGAGGATTCTATAGAATGCTTGAAAATGCTAGAGAATGTTCAAGAATTCTCAAAAAAGCTCTAGAATACTGGAAAATACTTGAGACTGTTTGAAAAAACTCAAAAACACTTGAGAATGCTCAAAAATGCTCACGAATATTCTCCAGAAAAACTCGAGATGAGGAAGATCACGCACCTCCTATACCAAAGATGACAGGGCTGGAGAATGCTCGAATATTTACTTCTTAGCATATTAACTTGTTTTGCTCCAGAACACTTGCTCTAGAATATTATAAAGTGCTCAAAAACACTTGAGAATGCTCATGAATGCTTGAAAATACTTAAGAATGTTCGAGAATACTCGAGTGTTGGGAATGTGCAAGAATACTCAAGAATACTTGAGAATTGTTCGAAAATGCTCAAGAATGTTTAAAAATGCTCTAAAACTATCAAAAATGGTCAATAATGCTCGAATATATACTTGAGAATGTTCCAAAATACTCGAGAATGCTCGATAATGCTCAAGAAGGTTTTTGTTCGAGGATTCTATGGAATGCTCCAAAATGCTAGAGAATGTTCAAGAATACTCAATAAAGCTCCAGAACACTTGCTCGAGAATGAACTAGAATATTATAAAGTGCTCAAGAACACTCAATAATGCTCAAGAATGATTTAAAATACTTAAGAATGTTCCAGGGTATTGAGAGTGTGCAAGAATACTCGAGAATACTTGAGAATTGCCCGTAAATGCTCGAGTATGTTTAAAAATGCTCTAAAACTATCCAAAATCGTCAATAATGCTCGAATATATACTTGAGAATGTTGGAGAATATTGGAGAATGCTCCAGAATGCACAAGAATGTTCGAAAATGCTCAAGAATCTTCGCAATAAGAGGTTTTTGTTCGAGGATTCTATAAAATACACTAAAATGCTAGACTCAAGAATGTTCTAGAACACTTGAAAATACTTGAGTATCAAAAACCCTTGAAAATGCTCAAGAATTCTCGCGATGAGGGAGATAACTCACCTCCTATACCAAAGATGACATGAGTGCTGGAGAATGCTTGAAAACACTTTAGAATGCTCGAAAATGTTCGAAAATGCTCGAATATTTACTTCTTAGCTGAATAACTTTTTTTTGGTTAAATTTCAACTGTTATTATTGAACTTGGAAAGCATATAATAACAATTTTTCTCACAGATTTTTCCTGTAATAATAATAAATAAATAAATAAATAATTCAATAAACACATAAATAAATAAATACTTAAGTCAATCAATCAATCAATAATTTCATAAAGAAAAAAAACCATTGAATATTTAATATAAGGATGCTAAAATATTGAAAATATCTTAATGAAAGAAGAGTGATAAATCTATTTACAGAAAAAAACAATTGCTAAACATCTTTTCCATTTATAAACAATTGAAACAATCAAACATTTTCTTAAAAAGGAGCAATTAAAAACAGTTTTATTAAAAACAAATCAATTGTACTATCGTTGAAAAATCTGTGACTCTTCAAGCTCTTTAAATTCAGTAGAAACGTTAAAATTTTATTTAAAAAAATACGCAAATAGTATTAAGAGAAACAAATAAAAAAATTATTTCAATACTTTTTTAACTAAAAACCTAAAAATACTTCTTTATGAAACAAAGTAGCTGAAAACTATAAGAAAGAAAAAAGAAACTAATTTCATTTGTTTTTAAAATTATTTTCCAATTTATTTTGTTTTTTTAGATTTTTCTAATTTTTTTCTTATAAAATAACAACTGTTTTAAAATTTAAAATTGTTTTATAACAGATTTCAATTGTTTTCTTTAAACTTTTTTTGTGTTTTTTTGCAGATTTCAATTGTTTTATCATAATTTTGGAAAACTTCAATTGTTTTAACTTTGACAACAGATTTATTAATTTTTTTGTAAATTTCGTTTTGTAGAAAATTTGTTAATTGTTTTTCATTGAATTTTGTTGTAAAATTTTATTTGTTTGAAGTGAATTTGGAATTTTTTTTTTTCAGAAAATTGTTTAATTAGATTTTAATTTAAGTTTGTTTTTTTGGAAAATTTTAATCTTTTTAAATCATAGTATTTCAATAATTTCAATAGTTGCCGTTTCATTTTAATTTTGCAAAAGTTATTAATTTTAGTTAATGTTTTTTTCTGTAGAAAATCTAGAATTGTTTAATTACAAATTTCAACAGATTCTTGTTTGTTTTTTCAAATTGGGCCTATTTCGATTAATTTTGAGTTCTTTTTAATTAAATTTAAATTAATTTAAATAAAATACTAAGGGCGATTTTTCATTCAAAAAAATTTTAATTTTTAAAACGCGAGAATAACTTTTATCAACACATATTCAAGTTTGCAGTGTTGCCATTTTTTTTATACTGATGCTACATAATTCATTTTTCACTATGTTCAAAACACGTTAATGAAAAATATATTTTTGAATTTCTAATATAATTGCTTGTATTTTTATAACTGAAAATGCGAATTTCATAAACTCAAATTCAAGTTTGCAGTGTTGCCATTTTGTTTATGGCCATGATAAATTGATTATTTTATCGTATGTTAAAAATACATTAATTAAGAATGTACATTCAAATTTCTAAGCTGTTTGTTTTCAAAACTCTAGCTGCGAATTTATACAACTTAAATTCAAAGTTCGCAGTGTTGCCATTTTGTTTACAGCCACGATACTAAATATTATTTACTAGTATGTTAAAAATACGTTAAATACGCTTGTATATTCATAGTAGCATGTAGTTTTGATTAATTTATGAAGAGAAATAAGGTAAACAATAAATAAATAATCTGAATAATATGAAAATAATCTAAACACATACAGAAATTAAATATTTTATGGCTGCAGTTTTTTTTATCGAACTGTCGATTATAACGTAATACCTAACACAATTATATTTTTTTTACAACGTCCAATTATTCGTCCCCATCAACCGACAAACCGCAGACCATTTTCGGACTATTGATTCTCATCCATGAGATGCAGCTGGATAATTACGTAACTTTGGTTTGTTATAATTGTTTTTTACTGCCCATAAAAACTTTTAAACTTTTGTTTTTTAATCATGCTAGATGATTCAAAGTATTTTTTGATCGGGGATCAATGCAACTATTCAACCAAATATTAATGGCCACAAACATCATTTTTATAAAAATTTATTTTGTAAACTTCTTTATATCGACATTATAAATAAATAACTTATATGTATAATTTTCTTCATTTAACAAGCAAATATCAACAGAAAACATTTCCATCTATTAATGAGGTTTCTTTTTTAATTGATTCATTGATGATTTATTGGAAACTGGTCGCTATAAAATCGGCCATGATAAGAAATCCAAAGTGAATCAATAAACTGTCACGTCCAAATATTCATGACTGTCCGTACCGTTATGCACTGATAAAAATCTTCGGTGCGATATTATGAATAATAATCCTTAATGATTGCCAATGCAAAAATTCACGGTATGTATGATAATGAATTAAGTAATACAGGGTGAGTAATCAATGGCACCAATTAATTACGGCGTTTCTAATACGAGCTTTTTTTTAATGAGATTTTCACTCATTCAAATATTGTAGAGGAATTTTCTCAATAAAAAAGGGGCAATTCTAGTAAATATTATAATCTAATTCGATTAAGTATGATTAAGTTTGGTATAGTAACTGATACCAAACTTAATCATAGTAAAACACATTATTAAAAAGTATTTGATTCACTGTTATTAAAGTTTTTTTTTTTAAATATACTGAACGTAATTTTATCTAAACTGAATGGTAAATATGCGAAAACGTTTAGCGCTTAACGATGTGCTAAAATATGTAGGCTGATAATTTTAAGTGCGCTTGTATCGATAATTACTTTGGCAATAAGTCAATGTACATAGATGTGATTGCATCGATAGATTACTAAGATTATTGTGTTTTTTTTTTGTAATAAGGTATGTTTCAGTCTTGATAACAATTATTATCCAAGTATTTTGACATAAATTCTGATTAATTGTGTTTGTAATCAAGGCTCAATTAATTCATGTATTAAATTTAAAAGATTTCAAATGTATTAAGTTTTTTTATTTATTACAACTTTTTCAACAATTTTGCTCACAGGACTTGCAGGCGGAGTCCACATTTTACAACTATGTGTTCTTCCACTCAGACCCAATAACTTGCCTCTTCTGAAGATGACTCTTAACTTTAGATGATGGAAATGCATTTTTTGCCATTTAGACAATATTCTAGCCATATTTGGCTGCCCATTTATTCCCAATTTTAGAAGATCTTTTAAAAAATTAACAGAAACATACATACATAAAAGTTAAATCACTTCTTGAAAGCGGAGTTCACAGTTTCATGTGTTGTTCCACTCGGACCATTCCTCTTGTTAGCTAAAGATGATGTATATCAGGCGATTATAGCCGCTAGGGCAATATTTTGACCATTTTTGGTATATTTAGCTTCAATTTTTGAAGACCTTATTGTATATGCTTAGTCAGTGTTATACTGTTACTTTAAAAAAAAGGGAAAAACTCAATGCACATCAATAAAAAGTTATGTTACTGTAAATGGTAAAGATTTCATAACAGAACGTCCATCGTTTATCCTCTTGCTTTTCCCGCCTCTGCTAGTTGTACCCATTTTTGTTTATCCTTCCTGTTTTCTATTTTCCTAAACTCTTTGCTTCGAATATTTTTTTGTTAACTTATCCCTTTGCATTCTCATCTTGTGCCTACACCAGTTTAATTACATCTTTATTATTTTTCTTATTATCAATTCCTGCTTGTTTGATTGTCTGATTATCTAAGTCTATCCCATTTTGTTCTTCCTGCTATCCTTCTTAGGTGTCTCATTCCCATTGCATTTATTTTGCTATCATGTTTCTTCTCTATTGTGCAGTTTTTGCGTACAGTATTGCTATTATTACTTACGTTTGTTAACTACTTTATTTATTTTCTAATACTGCAGATAGTGCATAGTGTAGTTTATTGGATATTTTTGCTCTATTTGCTAATTTTAGATCAATTTTTCCATTATTTGTTACAATGGTTCCCAGATATTCATATACTGAAACTGATTTCAGCTTTGTTTCCTTGCAGTTTATAATCATATTTTCCATTTATATGCATAATTTTACGTTTTTCTATTTTGATTTTAATTTTTACGTTTCATTGTTATTCTCCTGAATTTTTCCTGGTAGTACTATTTTGGATTCGATCATCTCTAGCACTAATTGCTGTAATTTTTTTCGCCTTCTTCCCCTTATATTCCTTATTTTTGTCAAGAATACTCTGTTATTTGTTACATCGTTTTCCTGCATTCCTTTCAAAACTCTCTTTCTTTTTATTTCTTATTTTATATTTTACTACTTGCCTTTGTTTATTGTACTTTTTTTATCTTCTTCTCTTGTTTCTTCCATGCCACATTTTTCTATTATACTTCTGCTTTCACTTTTCCAATATATCCACCATCTTAACCTTTTTTTCTTTTCCATCACAGTTTTTGATTCCACATATTTCTGTTGCTAAGCTTTTTATTATATCTTAAAATGTGTTGCATCTTTCTTCCTACTGGTTTTCCTGTTTTTTTTTTAAATCTTTCCTCTGTCCTCTTTCTACATTTACAGTTTGTAGACTTTTATTTTTTATACCACTTCTATTTTTACAACCATCCTGTGCTTCGGCTCTTTTTCTGTTTTGACATTTTGGACGTGTTGTTCTAGGTTTTTCGTGAATACTATATAATCTATAAAACTTGTCGCTTTTCTCTCCTTCGCTACAAATGTGTATCTATGTTCAATTTTCTGCTCCTGAAAGGTGTTTACTATTAACAGGTAATTTATTTGACAGAATTGTAGCATTTTGACGCCATTTCTATTTATTATATCTTCTACGTTTTGACTTATACATCTCAGCCCTTTATTAACATCTTTTGCATTCCAAACTCCTATAATTATTACCTTGTCACATTTATTTCTTACTTTATCTATCGTTTTCTGAAGATCATTATAGATTTTTTTTACTGTCGCTTTTTCAGTTCCTTCCATTTGTCCATATACTCTTACTAATCGAATTTTGTAATTTGGGCACTAATGATTCTTGAAGATACTGGTTTGTACTCTGTTATTTTTGCCTCAAAATTTCTATCTACTACCATTCCTACTCCTTCATTTGCTCTTTGTCCCTATTCCATCCCGGAATAGTAAAGCCTATATTTTCCATTTAGTTCCTGTCTTTTTGGCGTCACTTATTCCCATTATGCGCACCTTCATTGCTTCCATTTCTTCCGTTACTTCTATTTCTTTTCCTGCGAGGGATCTTATCTCTTATGTTTCTAATCATTTTGTATTCTGCTTGTTGTCGTTGTTACCATTTGTCGTAATGTTATTTTCTCTAGTTTTTTTTTTTGTCTACAACCCTCTTATATACATATTTGTATAATTGCTTTTTGGCTTTCCCTTTACCTTTAGTTTACTATAGTTTTCGAGTAAAATCTAGGGAAAGTACTATGATGGCCACATCACCATTTTTCTTTTCTTATTTTGTACCATTTCTATTGTTTTGCC
This sequence comes from Ontholestes murinus, assembly GCA_963969525.1. Lineage (NCBI taxonomy): Eukaryota > Metazoa > Arthropoda > Insecta > Coleoptera > Staphylinidae > Ontholestes > Ontholestes murinus. Next base: position 5,843,362 of record OZ018395.1, on the reverse strand, counting down.
TTGCACTATTTCTGAGGTTTCTTAATTTGTAGTGATGTATTGGTGTGACTCTTTTGAAGATAATAATCGTCTCTTTCTTTTACTTTTCTTGAAAGTATCATTTGATCGTATAATATTTGCAAATCACATCATATCCGAATAATAATTAACATATTCACATAGTAATTCGATCAACCAAAATCTTTATTCAAGATTTGAATTTGTCGCTATTTGTGCAGTTGCAATTGTTGGTAAAAAACAAATTGACAGCTGTAAAAACATCGTCGTAGGCAAGAATTTAAAAAACTGTTAACGGTGGAGGCTTCTACTTCGTTATACATTATTCTTCACAAATAAATTTTTTTTTAACTTTGTTTGTGTAACACTTACTTCATTTAGTGGCTATAGTTTCGACAATTTTAACTTGTCATTATCAAATTAGACTTCAAAAAGCTCTCTACAACGCATACATACAAAAAGAACTTTATCTGCATGTAACTAAATGTAATTAACACAAAAACTGAAGCTTAATGACCATACACAAAAAAATGATTATTGAAAATCAACATGGATACTATTTTTATCTAGCAAAATCATTCAAGGCGATGAAGCACACTTTCACCTTGATGGTTTTGGTAATCTTGGCGATTTTCATGTTTGGAGTTTGATGAACGCACAATGCAATATGTGAAAAACAGAAGCATCCGCATTTTGTCACTGTTTGGAATATTGGGTTGGAGGCATCTTTCGACCATACTTTTTTTTTGAAAATAAGTCTGATCAATCAGTGACTGTTACTGGTGCTCCTTATAAAAGTTCTAAAAGCCAAAATTGGATGATAATGATGTTGCCAATATGTGGTTTCAACAAGATGGTACGTCATGCCGTACAGCCCGTTAAACTGTGGTTTCAACAAGACGGTGCGCCATGTCATTACAGCCCGTTAAACTATTGAATTACTTCATTAGACATTTCCTGGTCGTGTACTCTCTCGTTTCATTGATCAAAATATGATTTAGCACCATGTGACTTCTTTTTATGGTGTTATTTGAAGTCAAAGGTCTATACCAACAAACTCACAACCACACGTCATACATATTTATGCAGAATGGCTATGGGAAATTGCGAAGGCCTATTTGCCCGATGTGTAATTTCTTAAATAACCCTAATCTATGTAAAAATTTAAAAAAACTAGTCATTTTCAAAATTATTTGTTACCTTTTTTTCTTCTAAAAAAATGAGTTTATTTAAGAGACAAGACAAAACGATATTTTCGGAGAAATCACAAACAAAATTAAAAACATCCTTAAAAAACATAACATTAGCGTAGCTTTAAAGCCCCCTAGCAATATGTGTAATGTAATTTTTAATAATAAAACTCCTATAAATAAGATGGAAAAGTCAGGTATTTATAAATTAACATGTAGCTGTCAAGGTGTATATATCGGACAGTCTGGTCGAAATTTTAGAATTAGATTAAATGAACATATAAGCTCGTACAGAAACGCAAATGACAAATCAACATTTTCAAGACATTTACGCGAAAACAACCACACATATAATAACGATGTAATCCAGGTAATCCATTTTGCCGAAAAGGGATTAAAGATGGATCTATTAGAGGCCCTGGAAATTTTCAAAGTAAAACGTAATCCGGACATCCCACTCATCAACGACCAGACTGACTTGATATATACCTCTCTCTTTAATGCCGTAAAATAATATAAATGTGCAACAAATGTAATTTTAAGTATTAGTTTGATAATGACCAGCTGAATTGTGTCGAAACTATAGTCACTAAGAATAATAAAGTGTGTGATATAAACAAAGTTTATTTTATTTTATTTAAAGTTATAAAATATGTATCACAAAGTTAAAGCCTCTACAATCAAGTACTTAAAACGATATTCATTTAAATTAGGAGAAGTTCTTTATTTTCAGATAAGAAAATAAAGAAATGGAACATAACAAGAGTTTTACTTCTCCTAATTTGAAAATTTGGTTCCATCAAGAGAGTATCAGAACAAGTATCGATGATATTCATTTATTCTCTAAATTCGCAGCTGGCCAGTCTCAGCTCTTTTTTAAATTTTACTTAAAACAAGTTCACACCTAATTTAAAACATTGACAATCTAAAAAAAATAAAATTCGCTTTGCCTTCGAAAATAAAAAATCACAATCGAAACTTTGCTGAAATATCTGCAAACATTTCACTTCCGAAAAGTTCTCAAAATTTCCATTTAGAAGTATTGATTAAAAATGTTATAGGGCCTTTAGATATAGAGCAAAAAATACAAAAATTCAGAATTACCTTAAAAAATGCAGTTAGATGTTTTCATAAAAAGATGAAATAAAACACGATTTTCTATGTTTTCTTACCACGGTATAAATCGTGCTTTATTTCTTCCTATATTTGAAAATAAAATACCACATAGTAACCATCCTGTTTCTTAATAAAAAGAGTTAACATTTCTTAAAAATGTTTTTTGAGACCTCTAAAAATAGAGAAAAAAATTGTAGAACAATGGCAATTCTCACTGAAACCACCAATTATTTCAATTTCATTTTTTCAAAATCTAGTACAAATATGTTTTAAATTTCTAGGTTATGATGATTCAGAGAGTTATGTTTGTGATTTACATAAGTTTTGCTTTAGTGGCAATTGTTTTTCAATTATTTTTTCACCTATAAAAAAATAACAATTCTCATCGAAATCAAACATTATTTCAATTCGATTATTTTAAAATCAAGATATTAAATATCTTTGATTTTTAGGTTATGATGATTTATAGACATACGTTTGGAGATATAAATAAGTTTTGTTTTAGTGGCAATTGTTTTTCCATTTTTTTTTTCACTTGTAATAAATGACAATTCTCACTGAAACCAAAAATTACTTCAATTCGATTATTTCAAAATCTAGTGAATTAATATGTTTAATTTTTAGGTTATGATAATTGAGACAGATGTCTTTGTGATTTGCATAAGTTATCCGTTAGTAAAAATTGCTTTTCTGTTATTTCTTTTCACTTGTCGAAAATGAAAATTCTCACTGAAAACAATATTTATTTCAATTCCATTATTTCAAAATCTAGTGATTAAATTAGTTTAATTTTTAGGTTATGATGATTCAGAGAGACATGTTTGTGATTTACATAAATTTTTCGTTACTAGCAATTGTGTTTTAATTTTTTTCTACATCTGTAAGAAAATACAATTTTCACTGAAACCAAAAACTATTTTAATTCGACTATTTCAAAATCTACCAATATAGATATATTTGTTATATACATAGGTTTTGCGTTAATGGCAAATGTTTTTCAATTTTTTTTTTCACTTGTCGAAAATGAAAATTCTCACTGAAATAACAAAATAAACAAGAAAGTTTATTAAAAACTAAAATTTCTAAAAATCTTTTCGTAACAGATCAGTAAAAATAGAAAATTTTCTCAACAAAAACATGAAAAAGTTCTTTTCTAAATAGATTGGTTTAGACAAAACAATGTTCATTTATTCTTTAGCTTTGCTTTTTTAATTTAACCACAAACAAGATTTACAGCTAATTCTAATTCTTAAAATTTTACTAAATATAAACGAAAATTTAATTAAAGAATAGCAGAAATATAAAAAAATAATAATAAGTAAAGATTTGAATTAAATACAGAGCACAGTTTTCAGGTTTTAGACTGTCAATTTTTTAAATTAAATATTCACTTGTTTTTGGTAAAATTTTAAAATAGCATTTTCTTGAGAAAATCTTTTTTTTAAACAGTTTCCAATATTTTACATGTAGTTTTGTTTTCTCTATTTCTGAAAGTCATATTTTCAAAATTTTTTAAACTGTTCTTATGAAAACTTCTAACTGCACTCTTTACTTTTTTAAGGAAGTTTCCAATATTATTTTTTTTTAATAAAAACTTTGGTTTTATTTCACTAAAATAGTGAAACAAAATCAAACAAAAAACTGTTTTTATCAATCAACAAAATCCAAAAATGTTTCAGCACGGATTAAGTGAGAAAATAATAATTCATATAGACTCTAAGATATTTTCTTGTTTTTTTTTTGAGGAAATTTTCTATTTTTTTTAAAGCTTTCTTGTTGTACACTTTTGTTTTTATTTGTTCTAGTTTTAAAGGCTTTAAACACATTTTTAATAAAATACAATTAAAACTTCTAACTGGAAATTTTTAAAGGTAGTTTTCAACTAATTTTTTTAACTTGTTTTTGTAATAGACTTTTGTGTTTTTTGTTCTATATCCAGAGGTCTTAAAAACTGTTTTTATCAAAACTTCTAAATGGAAATTTTAGAAGCTCTTTAGAAGTGGAACATTTGCAGATATTTCTGCCAGTTTTCGGTTGTGATATTTTTATTTTTGATAAAGCGAATTTGATTTTTTTTTTCTTGTTTATAGCTCAAAATTAAAAAAAAGTATATAAAGGATGGGTGGGAATCCTCTATTCTATTCTTAAATTTATAGAATATGCATTAAAGTTTATTATGTACCTTATTAATTAATTAATAAAATTAAATCGATTTTTTCATTTATTATGAATTTCATAAATTTTGTTTAAAGTGATATAAAAAAGTAAAGGTTTTTTCTTTATTCTTTTTAACTTCGTTTAAAAGTATTATATTCTGGAATTATGATATATAGCGAAGTAGAAGCCTCCACTGTTACCAATTTCATACATTTTTCAAATCGTCCCTTATTTTTGTTTTTCTTATTAGAGTGTGAAATAGTGAATATTTTTTTGTAACATCATCGGTTATTTTCTTTTAATTTTCTGGAAACTACAATACGGTTTGTGATTGAAGTAAAACTGTATATGTAAGGTGGGTGGGAGGCCTCTAACACACCCTCCAATTTGTAAAACATTCGCAAGGGTTTTATTAGAAATTTTATTGTGCATATTAAGTAATACATTAGATAAATTTTACATAACTATTATTTTGTTTATAATTAATATTTCAGTACAACCGTCGCGTATGTTTTACAGACTGCAGGGTGGGTTAGAGGCCACCCACCCACCCTACATATACATTGAAATTCCCACCACTAATCGTATTGTAGTTTCCAGTAAATACAAAATATATAACCGTTGATGTTACGAAAAAATATTTGATGCAGATAGCGTTTTTAAAACATAACTATAATTGACAACATCTAAGATGATATAAAAACAATTGCTGAAAACTTAAAACTATTTCAGTTTATCTAAAATAAATATTCAAGTGCTTAAATTCAGAGGTAACAAACTAATTTTATTTCTAGATTTTGAATTAAATTAATACTGAAACTGAAAATGTATGCCAAGAAATTATAACGGATTTTAATGACCAAAATAAAATATATAAAACAATAATTTGCAATGGAAAATATTTAAAACTTATAATTTTCTGTTGATAATAAAATTTAATAACAACAGGTTGAAAATTCGCATTTCGTTATCGCAAAATTTTATCTACATAATTATTGTTAAATAAAGCGAAATTTTTAATCAACTACCTATTATAATTATTGTTATTATTTCATTATCCTTAATCACGATCATTGATAAGCGAACGATAAAAAATCGTTTGTTTCCAACAAAAGTCTTTGTTCGTTTTGCATTAATTTTTTGTATTAATCAGGTGCATATAAAGTATAATAAATAAATAAAAATATTTCCAGTGGTAAATAATAAATCACCAACGATATTATTAACAACAACAAAAAAAATATTTATTTTATAAACCATTTGTAACATTTTACAGTGGACGATTTTCGAATTCCTTGCGTAATAATTTTCTACTTGAATGGACACGCGATTAACGAGAAAATAAAACCGATTAATTTCGATTTCTATTGGTTCCTCGAAAATCAATAAAACAATTAATTGAGACTTATAAAATGAAGCGAAACTATTAATATTATTTATCAACAATGGTGACCTTGGCAAGAGCGTGATGCGGGGCGGAAGAGAGGGGGAGAAAGATATGGATGGGGGAAAGTTACGGGAAATGCGTGTTATGCAAGGAGAGGAAGGATACGTGGGTACATATAAACATAAGAACATTTCTTCACCCTCATATTTTTTCTTTCTTTTTTTTCTCATACCTCCTCTCTTCTTCCCCCCCCCAACCTTTTCAGAATCCTTACCCTGGCCCCATCTTCTCTCATCCATTCCGCTACCCTTCTACAACCTTCCGCCCTCCATCTCTTCTACATTCATCCATAAAATGGATGAGAGAAGATGGGGCCAGGGTAAGGATTCTGAGAAGGTTGGGGGGAAGAAGAGAGGAAGGAGGTATGAGAAAAAACAGAAAAAATAATATGAGAGGGAAGAAATGTTATTATGTTTATAGTGTTTATGCCAATAAAGGTTTTTTTATTAATCAACAAATAAAGAGTAAACTAACACACTTACTATGCTTTTATTACTAAATTTTTATTAGTAAAAAACCGTAAACACATAAAATTTCAGCAATTCAACTTACGGCGATAACATAAACTATACCCAATGTACCAACTGGAATGTCAAGATTGCGATTAAGTATACATTGGACAAACTGACATTCCATTTTAAATAATTTACGTCAAACTGGAGTTGCCGAAAATTGAAGCACATCCAACCATCAATTAGGAAATATTAAACCGCTCCACTTCCAGAATAAGGGATTAATATTTAAAGATATATTAATTATGAACGTATTTTTTAATTTTTAAGCTAATCCTATGATTAGTTGATTTTTTACAATTTTTCAAACCCACGAAAGCATTTTGATTATTTTTAAGTTCAAATTTTAAATAGTGCCATTTTGTTTCCAGAAGTGATACATTAATTCTTCCATATGGATTTTGAAGATACTATAATTGTAAACGTATTTTGTAATTTTTAAGCTAATCCTACGATTAGTTAATTTTTTACAATTTTTCAAACCCACGAAAGCATTTTGATTATTTTTAAGTTCAAGTTTTAAATGCTGCCATTTTGTTTACAGAAGTTATACATTAATTCTTCCAAATGGATTTTGAAGATACTGTAATTGTAAGCGTATTTTATTATTTTTAAGCTAATCCTACAATTAGTTATTTTTTTACAATTTATCAAACCCACGAAAGCATTTTTATTATTTTTAAATTCAAGTTTTAAATGCTGCCATTTTGTTTTCAGAAGTGATACATTAATTCTTCCATATGGATTTTGAATATACGATAATTGTAAACGTATTTTGTAATTTTTAAGCTAATCCTACGATTAGTTAAATTTTTACAACTTTTCAAACCAACGAAAGCATTTTGATTATTTTTAAATTCAAGTTTTAAATGCTGCCATTTCGTTTCCAGAAGTGATACATTAATTCTTCCATATGGATTTTGAAGATACGGTAATTGTAAACGTATTTTGTTATTTTTAAGCTAATCCTACGATTAGTTAATTTTTTACAACTTTTCAAACCCACGAAAGCATTTTGATTATTTCTAAATTCAAGTTTTAACTGCTGCCATTTTGTTTCCAGAAGTGATACATTAATTCTTCCATATGGATTTTGAAAATACAATAATTTTAAACGTATTTTGTAATTTTTAAGCTAATCCTACGATTAGTTAATTTTTTACAATTTTTCAAATCCACGAAAGCATTTTGATTATTTTTAAATTTAAGTTTTAACTGCTGCCATTTTGTTTCCAGAAGTGATACATTAATTCTTCCATACGGATTTCGAAGATACGGTAATTATAAATATATTTTGTTATTTTTAAGCTAATCCTACGATTAGTTAATTTATTACAAATTTTCAAACCTGCGAAAGCATTTTGATTACTTTTTAAATTCAAGTTTTAAATGCTGCCATTTTGTTTCCAGAAGCGATACATCAATTCTTCAATGTAGATTTTGAAGATACGGTAATAGTAAACGTATTTTGTTATTTTTAAGCTAATCCTATGATTAGTTAATTTATTACAATTTTTCAAACCTACGAAAGTATTTTGATTACTTTTAAAATTCAAGTTTTAAATGCTGCCATTTTGTTCCCAGAAGTGATACATTAATTCATCCACATGGATTTTAAAGATACGGTAATTATTAACGCATTTTGTAATTTTTAAGCTAATCCTACGATTAGTTAATTTTTTACAATTTTTCAAACCCACGAAAGCATTTTTATTATTTCTAAATTCAAGTTTTAAATGCTGCCATTTTGTTTCCACAAGTGATACATCAATTGTTTTATATGTATTTTAAAGATACGTTAATTGTAAACGTATTTTGTAATTTTTAAGCTAATCCTATGATTAGTTAATTTTTTACAATTTTTCAAACCTACGAAAGCATTTTGATTACATTTTAAATTCAAGTTTTAAATGCTGCCATTTTGTTTCCAGAAGTGAAACATTAATTCTTCCATATGGATTTTGAAGATATGGTAATTGTAAACGTATTTTGTAATTTTTAAGCTAATCCTATGATTAGTTAATTTTTCACAATTTTTCAAACCCACGAAAGCATTTTGATTATTTTTAAATTCAAGTTTTAAATGCTGCCATTTTGTTGCCAGAAGTGATACATTAATTCTTCCATATGGATTTTGAAGATACGGTAATTATAAACGCATTTTGTAATTTTTAAGCTAATCCTACGATTAGTTAATTTTTTAAAATTTTTCAAACCCGCGAAAGCATTTTGATTATTTTAAAATTCAAGTTTTAAATGCTGCCATCTTGTTTCCAGAAGTGATACATTAATTCTTCCGTATGGATTTTGAAGATACGGTAATTGTAAACGTATTTTGTTATTTTTAAACTAATCCTACGATTACTTATTTTTTTATAATTTTTCAAACTACGAAAGCATTTTGATTATTTTAAAATCCAAGTTTTAAATGCTGCCATTTTGTTCCCAGAAGTGATACATTAATTCTTTCATATTTATTTTAAAGATACGGTAATTGTAAACGTATTTTGTTATTTTTAAGCTAATCCTACGATTAGCTAATTTTTTACAATTTTTCAAACCCAAGAAAGCATTTTGATTATTTTTAAAGTCAAGTTTTAAATGCTGCCATTTTGTTTCGAGATGTGATACATTAATTTTTTCATATGGATTTTGAAGATACGGTAATTGTAAACGTAATTTGTTATTTTTAAACTAATCCTACGATTAGTTAATTTTTTACAATTTTTCAAACCCACGAAAGCATTTTGATTATTTTTAAATTCAAGTTTTAAATGCTGCCATTTTGTTTCCAGAAGTGATACATTAATTCATCCACATGGATTTTAAAGATACGGTAATTATTAACGCATTTTGTAATTTTTAAGCTAATCCTACGATTAGTTAATTTTTTACAATTTTTCAAACCCACGAAAGCATTTTGATTACTTTTTAAAATCAAGTTTTAAATGCTGCCATTTTGTTTCCAGAAGTGATACATTAATTCTTCCATATGGATTTTGAAGATACAATAATTATAAACGTATTTTGTTATTTTTAAGCTAATCCTACTATTAGTTAATTTTTTACAATTTTTCAAACCCACGTATTTTGATAATTTTAAAATTCAATTTTTAAATGCTGCCATTTTGTTTCCAGAAGTTATACATTAATTCTTCCATATGAATTTTGAAGATACGGTAATTGTAAACGTATTTTGTAATTTTTAAGCTAATCCTATGATTAGTTAATTTTTTACAATTATTCAAATTCACGAACGGATTTTGATTATTTTTAAATTCAAGTTTTAAATGCTGCCATTTTGTTTCCAGAAGTGATACATTAATTATTCCATATGGATTTTGAAGATACGGTAATTGTAAACGTATTTTGTAATTTTTAAGCTAATCCTATGATTAGTTAATTTTTTACAATTATTCAAATTCACGAACGGATTTTGATTATTTTTAAATTCAAGTTTTAAATGCTGCCATTTTGTTTCCAGAAGTGATACATTAATTATTCCATATGGTTTTTGAAGATACGGTAATTGTAAACGTATTTTGTTATTTTTAAGCTAATCCTACGATTAGTTAATTTTTTACAATTTTTCAAACCCACGAAAGCATTTTGATTATTTTTAAATTCAAGTTTTAAATGCTGCCATTTTGTTTCCAGAAGTGATATATTAATTCTTCCATATGGATTTTGAAGATACGGTAATTGTAAACGTATTTTGTTATTTTTAAGATAATCATACGATTAGTTAATTTTTTACAACTTTTCAAACCCACGAAAGCATTTTGATTATTTTAAAATTCAAGTTTTAATTGCGGCCATTTTGTGTCCAGAAGTGATACATTAATTCTTCCATATGGATTTTAAAGATACGGTAATTATACACGTATTTTGTTATTTTTAAGCTAATCCTACGCCTAGTTAATTTTTTACAATTTTTCAAACCTACGAAAGAATTTTGATTATTTTTAAATTCAAGTTTTAAATGCTGCCATTTTGTTTCCAGAAGTGATACATTAATTCTTCCATATGGACTTTGAAGATACGATAATTGTTAACGTATTTTGTAATTTTTAAGCTAATACTACAATTAGTTAATTTTTTACAATTTTCAAACCCACGAAAGCATTTTGATTATTTTTAAATTCAAGTTTTAAATGCTGTCATTTTGTTTCCAGAAGTGATACATTAATTCTTCCATATGGATTTTGAAAATACGATAATTTTTAACGTATTTTATAATTTTTAAGCTAATCCTGCGATTAGTTAATTTTTTACAATTTTTCAAACCCACGAAAGCATTTTGATTATTTTTAAATTCAAGTTTTAAATGCTGCCATTTTGTTTCCAGACGTGATACATTAATTCTTCCATATGAATTTTGAAGATACGGTAATTGTAAACATATTTTGTTATTTTTAAGCTAATCCTACTATTAGTTAATTTTTTACAATTTTTCAAACCCACAAAAACATTTTGATTATTTTTAAATTGAAGTTTTAAATGCTGCCATTTTGTTTCCAAAAGTTATACATGAATTCTGCCGTATTGGTTTTGAAGATACGGTAATAGTAAACATATTTTGTTATTTTCAAGCTAATCTTACGTTTAGTTAATTTTTTACAATTTTTCAAACCTACGAAAGCATTTTGATTATTTTAAAATTCAAGTTTTAATTGCGGCCATTTTGTGTCCAGAAGTGATACATTAATTCTTCCATATGGATTTTAAAGATACGGTAATTATACACGTATTTTGTTATTTTTAAGCTAATCCTACGCCTAGTTAATTTTTTACAATTTTTCAAACCTACGAAAGAATTTTGATTATTTTTAAATTCAAGTTTTAAATGCTGCCATTTTGTTTCCAGAAGTGATACATTAATTCTTCCATATGGATTTTGAAGATACGTTAATTGTAAACGTATTTTGTTATTTTTAAGCTAATCCTACGATTAGTTAATTTTTTAGAATTTTTCAAATCCACGAAAGCATTTTGATTATTTTTAAATTCAAGTTTTAAATGCTGCCATTTTGTTTTCAGAAGTGATACATTAATTCTTCCATATGGATTTTGAAGATACGGTAATTGTAAACATATTTTGTTATTTTTAAGCTAATCCTACGGATAGTTAATTTTTTACAATTTCTCAAACTCACGAAAGCATTTTGATTATTTTTAAATTCAAGTTTTAAACGCTGCCATTTTGTTTCCAGGAGCGATACATTAATTCTTCAATATGGATTTTGAAGATACGGTAATTGTTAACATATTTTGTTATTTTTAAGCTAATCCTACTATTAGTTAATTTTTTACAATTTTTCAAACCCGCGAAAGCATTTTGATTATTTTTAAATTCAAGTTTTAAGTGCTTCCATTTTGTTTCCAGAAGTTATACAATAATTCTTCCATAAGGATTTTGAAGATACGGTAATTGTAAACGTGTTTTGTTATTTTTAAGCTAATCCTACGGTTAGTTAATTTTTTACAATTTTTCAAACCCACGAAAGCATATTGATGATTTTTAAAATTCAAGTTTTAAATGCTGCCATTTTGTTTCCAGAAGTGATACATTAATTCTTCTGTATGGATTTTAAAGATACGTTAATTGTAAACGTATTTTGTTATTTTTAAGCTAATCCTACGTTTAGTTAATTTTTTACAATTTTTCAAAACCCACGAAAGCATTTTGATTATTTTTAAATTCAAGTTTTAAATGCTGCCATTTTGTTTCCAGAAGTGATACAATAATTCTTCTACATGGATTTTGAAGATACGGTAATTGTAAACGTATTTTGTTATTTTTAAGCTAATCCTACGATTAGTTATTTTTTTACAATTTTTCAAATCCACGAAAGCATTTTGATTATTTTTAAATTCAAGTTTTAAATGGTGCCATTTTGTTTCCAGAAATGATACATTAACTGTTTCAATATGGATTTTAAAGATACGTTAATTCTGAACGTATTTTGTAATTTTGGAGCTAATCCTACGATTAGTTAATTTTTTACAACTTTTCAAACTCACGAAAGCATTTTGATTATTTTTAAATTCAAGTTTTAAATGCTGCCATTTTGTTTCCATAAGTGATACATTAATTCTTCTATATGGATTTTGAAGATACGGTAATTGTAAACGTATTTTGTTATTTTTAAGCTAATCCTACGATTAGTTAATTTTTTACAATTTTTCAAACCTACGAAAGCATTTTGATTATTTTTAAATTCAAGTTTTAAATGCTGCCATTTTATTTCCAGAAGTGATACATTAATTTTTCCATATGAATCTTGAAGATGCGTTAATTGTAAACGTATTTTGTTATTTTTAAGCTAATCCTACGTTTAGTTAATTTTTTACAATTTTTCAAAACCCACGAAAGCATTTTGATTATTATAAAATTCAAGTTTTAAATGCTGCCATTTTGTTTCCAGAAGTGATGCATTAATTCTTTCGTATGGATTTTGAAGATACGGTAATTGTAAACGTATTTTGTTACTCTGAGGCTAATCCTACGATTAGTTAATTTATTAGAAATTTTCAAACCCACGAAAGCATTTTGATTATTTTTAAATTCAAATTTTAGATGCTGCCATTTTGTTTCCAGAAGTGATACATTAATTCTTCCATATGGATTTTGAAGATATGGTAGTTTTAAACGTATTTTGTTATTTTTAAGCTAATCCTACGATTAATTAATTTTTTACAATTTTTCAAACCCACGAAAGCATTTTGATTATTTTTAAATTCAAGTTTTAAATGCTGCCATTTTATTTCCACAAGTGATACATTAATTCTTCCATTTAAATTTTGAAGATACGTTAATTGTAAACGTAGTTTGTTACTTTTAAGCTAATCCTACGATTAGTTAATTTTTTATAATTTTTCAAACTCACGAAAGCATTTTGATTACTTTTTAAATTCAAGTTTTAAATGCTGCCATTTTGTTTCCAGAAGTGATACATTAATTCTTCCATATGGATTTTGAAGATACTGTAATTGTAAACATATTTTGTTATTTTTAAGCTAATCCTACTATGAGTTAATTTTTTTACAATTTTTCAAACCCACGAAAGCATTTTGATTATTTTTAAGTTCAAGTTTTAAATGCTGCCATTTTGTTTCCAGAAGTGATACATCAATTGTTTTATATGTATTTTAAAGATACGTTAATTGTAAACATATTTTGTTATTTTTAAGCTAATCCTACTATTAGTTAATTTTTTACAATTTTTCAAACCCACGAAAGCATTTTGATTAATTTTAAATTCAAGTTTTAAATGCTGCCATTTTGTTTCCAGACGTCATACATTAATTCTTTCATATGGATTTTGAAGATACGGTAATTGTAAACGTATTTTGTAATTTTTAAGCTAATCCTACGATTAGTTAATTTTTTACAATTTTTCAAACCTACGAAAGCATTTTGATTATTTTTAAATTCAAGTTTTAAATGCTGCCATTTTGTTTCCACAAGTGATACATTAATTCTTCTATATGAATTTTAAAGATACGGTAATTGTAAACGTATTTTGTTATTTCTAAGCTATTCCTACGATTAGTTAATTTTTTACAATTTTTCAAACCTACGAAAGCATTTTGATTATTTTTAAATTCAAGTTTTAAATGCTGCCATTTTATTTCTGCAAGGGATACATCAATTCTTTTATATGGATTTTAAACATACGTTAATTGTAAACGTAATAGTAAGTGTAGATATAATTTAATTATTATAGAAAACATAATAAAATAACAATTAAACTCCATACAATATGAATAATAATAATAAATTAATGAATGTTTTTGTGTTTAAATATTTTCCTTATTATCTTCGTCATGTGTTTAAAATTTATTGTAATGTATGTCATGACCGTGATAAAAAAAAATCACCAAGTATAATTCACGTGTAATCACTAAAACTCTCTCTCTCCTGACTAATCTTATCGATAAATCCAGATTAATTGTATCGTTAATTTACAATACAATTATTATTGCTAATCTTTATACGATTCGTTCAGTTATCATAAAATTATCATCATGGAATTGTTTCGTGCTTAGCAATGAATAAATTTGCTTGTTCAATAATTTATTAAATTTTTATTATAAAAATATTGTAGTATAAATTATATCTATTAATTATTAATTAATAAAAATGATAATCTATGATATATCTCTATTTAAATATGAAATTATTTAAGTTTCTATAAATTATTTGAATGAAATGAAAATATGAAAAAATACACTTTACAATCAAAATAGATATTTTTCAATTGAAATTTTTAAATCCAATAAAATTTTAATTGAAGAATATTAATCTAATTTTTTCATATTTACATTTCATTCAAATATTTCTGTCATAACAAAGTTACAATTCTATGGGAATTATTAAACAATGTATTAAGAAGTAATAGCCTTTACAATCAAGCAATTTTTAAATCGTTGCTTTCAAATGATTATTTTTTATAGTTTTTTTTATTATGATTTATAATTCATTCAAATTGCCTCTCAATTAATGTCATTGATAGTATTTTTTTATTCCATTGGGAATAAAGCCGGTAGAAAGCGTAATTAGTTCGAATCGATTTTTTTTCCATTATCGCGTAACCATTCAGGTGAGAGAGTTATGCGACATTGAAAAATCGGGTAAAAGTGCGAATTCAATTATTAAACGCGAAACGTACTTATCTTTTAATTTTTTCGCGACGATAAGCGTTTAATGCGGAAATTCCAAAAGACTTACATTTTTGCAGCGCCTTCTTCCAACCGTTCACCATTTTTTTGGGTTTTTGTTTTTCAGGTTCTTATTAATCACAATTCTGGAATAACTTTAATAAACGTTCACTCAGTGGTCGAAACCAAGTGTCATCACCGTCACTGTTATCGGCGTAGGTGTGAGAGACAACTGTGGCAGTGATTGAGTGGCTCGCTTACTTTTATAAGTCGGTAGCCACAGGTAAGTCGTTCCACTCCCACGTCACTGTCGTTTGTTGATAATGTTTTTTTTTTTTTTGTTGATGATTATTATTATTTTGATGCGGCCGAATATTTCTCTTCTCGCTGGCGTTTCGAGCGCTCGAATTTCCGACGGCGACTGGTAGAGTGAAGTCGAGTTCTTCACGGAATTTCTTGGGTAACCAAACCCGGCCAGTTATTTCCGAATATTCGTTTGTGTACCCGTGCGCGCACATTATCATTAGAACGATAGATAATTGTAACAAAAGACACTCGACGATTTTGTGTGTACATTTGTTGTTGATCGATCGGTTTTTAATTTTAAGATTAATTCATCTCTAATTTCTAGAGTGTATAAAATTATCTGCATTATTAACACTGAAGTTTTATAAGTTAAAAACAAATGATGATATCACTTTCACTTTACTTTTCCCTCTTATCTATGATTTTATTAAATATTCTTCCCATAAAAATTGTATAAAGCAAACGAAACAATTAAAAAATCGTGAATGATTTGTTGCAATTAATAATTAAGTAAAACCCTTGTTGGTGTTAAAATAATTGGAGGGTGGGATAGTGGCCACCCACCCACCCTACATATACATTGTTTACTTCAGTTGGAACGGCGTTTATGATTCAATTTTAAACAATTACCTTACTTTTGGAAACAAGCAAACTACAACGGTTCAAATTAGGAGTGGAATTTTGAAAAATACATTCAACAGTTTAAACAATTATAAAATAATTACGGAGGGAGGTATTTGCAATAAAAGCTCAATTTTCATACGATGATGTCATGTTAATAATTTCCCATATAAAACAATTGCCTTACTTAAGGAAAGAAGTAAACCACAACAATCCAATATTGAAATTGAATTTTGCAAAATACTTTTAACAATTTGAGACTATCAAAAAAAAATACAGGTGATGAAGTTAGAGCTTAAAGTACAGTTTTTATAAGACGATATCATAATTATGATTTTCTATAAAAAAACAATTGCCTAACTTTAGGAAAACAAGCAAACTACAACAATTCAAACTTAGAGTGGAATTTTTTAAAATACAATCAGCGGTTTAAACAACTGTAAAATAATTATAGAGTGAGGAATTTGCATTAAAAGCTCAATTTTCATAAGAGGATATCATGTTTATGATTTCCTATACAAAACAATTGCCTTACTTGAAGAAACAAGTAAACCACAACAATCCAAAATCGAAATTGATTTTAGCAAAATAGTTTTAACAACTTGAGACTTTCTAAAAAAATATGTGACAAAGAATTAGAGCCTAAAGCATAATTTTTATAAAAGAATATTATATTTATGATTTACTATAAAAAAAAAACAATTGCCTAACCTTAGGAAAACAAGCAAACTACAATTGTTCAAACTTGGAGTGGAATTTAAAAAAATACATTCAGCGTTTTGAAAAATTGTAAAACAATTACGGACGGAGGAATTTGCATTAAAAACTCAATTTTTATAAGAGGATATCATGTTAATAATTTTCTATATAAAACAATTGCCTTACTTGAAACAAGCAAACCACAACAATCCAAAATCGAAATTGATTTCTGCTAAATACTTTTAACTTAAAAAGAAAATACGGGTGAAAGAATTGGAGCTTAAAGCACAATTTTTATAAGAGGATATCAAACTTATGATTTCGTATAAAAAACAATTGCCTAACTTTAAGAAATCAAGCAAACTACAATTGTTCAAACTTAGAATGGAATTTAAAAAAATACATTCAGAGGTTTAAACAATTGTAAAATAATTACGAATAAAGGAATTTGCATTAAAAGCTCAATTTTCATAAGAGGATATTATGTTTATGATTTCCTATACAAAACAATTGCCTTACTCAAGGAAACAAGTAAACCACAGCAATCAAAAATCGAAATTGAATTTTGCAAAAGTTTTTAACACTTTGAGACTTTCTAAAAAAAAAATACGGGCAAAGGAATTAGAACTGAAAGCATAATTTTTATAAGAGGATATCAAACTTATAATTTTCTATAAAAAACAATTGCCTAACTTTAGAAAAACAAACGAAGTACAATTATTCAAACTTAAGAGTGGAATTAAAAAAAATAAATTTAAACGATTGTAAAATATTTACGATCGAAGAAATTTGCACTTTAAACTCAATTTTTTAAACGATGTCATGATTATGATTTTCTATACAAAACAATTGCCTAACTTAAAAAAAGAACAAACCACAACAGTCCAAACTCAAAATTGTATTAAAAAAATTTAACAATGCGATGAAATTAAAGTTATAACTATTCTCAAATGAAGAAAAAAATATTCTGAACATATATACATATTTTTCTAGTTTTTAAAATTGTTAAAAAAAAACAAAATTAAGAATTTTGCGGATCTTAAATATCTTAAATTACGTATTTGTATAAAAATTTGAAATTCAAAAACGATTTTAAAGATTATTCAAATAAAAACACACGTTTAGAAAAGGTGAACGATCTCTACACCGTCATCCAATTTCAAGGTCATCTGATGGTCATTTAAATTCATAAAACACACAATCAAGATTATTTAGTATTAAACTGATTATTATTCTCTGACAATTATATTAAGGTCAATTTTTTCGTGATCATCTAGAGAATATTCAAAATTGTTTAACACTATCCGAAGATTATTCAAGGTCACTCACTGTCGTTCAAGGTCATTGACGTCTATAAAACGATAATTCAATTCAATATTATTGATTCAAATTTAAGGAAATTAATTATTTATGTTGATTCAAAATGAACGTGACGATTTTTCTAATGATTTGCAGATTTCAATCGAAAAGTCATCCAAGGTCATTTAAAGTGAACCAATATATATTTTTTAATATTCGAATTGCAGATTTGAATTAAAAAATCATCCTGGGTCATTAAATCTGAACTATTTTTTTATGTTTTTCAAATTTTTGGCCATTTATCCAAGGTCATTATGAATGAACCAATATTTTTTCTAAATATTTAAATTACAGATTTTATTCCTAAATAAATCCAAGGTCATTCAAACTGGACTAATACTCTTTTTAAATATTTAAATTAACGATTAGTATATATTATTTATTCAAGGTCATCCAGGATAGCCTTACGGAACCCAATAGTTATTCTAAATAATCAAAGTTAATTGTTGGTATAAAATTGTATGAATTAATCATTTAACGTCATGATTATTATAGAAAATCATTCAAGGTCATTCGAATTATAAATTTGTGCAAATTATAATCTTAAGGTCATCCACGGTACTTGAAAATGAAGCATTTATTATTCGGTCATTAATAAAGGTGTTTAATAAATAGTCATCCAAGGTCATTTAGTATGAACACATTTTTTTTTCTAAATATTCGAATTACAGTTTTTAATTAAAAAATCACCTAAAGTCATTGAAACTGAATCAATGATTTTTCTAAGTGTTTCAATGAATGATTAGTATATAATAGTTATTCAAGGTCATCCAAGATAGCTTTTTGTAACCCATTAAATATTCTAAATAATTAATCAAGTTACTTTATGTTATAGATTTGTATGAATTAGTCATTTAAAGTCATCTAAGTTCGACGATTATTCTACGTTAATCATTCAAGGTCATTCGAATTATAAATTTGTGTAAATTATATATTTAAGGTCATTCACGGCCATTAATCAATCAATAAAGATGATTAAAAAATAGTCATCCAAGGTCATTTAGAATGAATCAAAAATTTTCAAAAAATATTTGAATTACAGATTTGAATTCAAAAGACATTTAAGGTCATTAAAATTAAGCCAATGTTCTTTTTAAGTATTTCAACTTACGACTAGAATGTATTATTTATTCAAGGTCATCCAAGATAGCTTAACGTAACCCAATAGTTATTCTAAATAATCAATCCACGTAATTTATGTTATAGTTTTGTATGAATTAATAATTTAAAGTCATCTAAGTTCGTCGATTATTCTACGTAATCATTCAATTATAAATTTGTGTAAATTATGAACTTACGGTCATCCACGGTTTTAGAAAATAAAGCAATTATTATTCGGCCATTAATAAAGGTGATTAATAAATAGTCATCCAAGGTCATTTAGAATGAACCAATAATTTTTCTAAAGATTTGAATTACATATTTGAATTCAAAAATCATCCAAGGTCATTAAAACGGAACCAATGTTTTTTTCTAAGTAGTTCAATTAACGATTGGAATATATTATTTATTCAAGGTCATCCAAGATAGCTAAACGCAATCCAATAGTTATTCTAATTAATCAATTATTATTTTATCTTTAAAAAAGGTGATTAATAAATAGTCACCCAAGGTCATTTAGAATAAACCAATATTTTTTTATAAATACTTGAATTGAATATTTGAATTCAAAAGTCATCCAAGTTCATTCAAACTGAATCTATGATATCAATTAACGATTATAATATATTGTTTATTTAAGGTCATCCAAGGTAGCTTAACTTAACACAATAGTTTGTTCTAAATAATCGGTCAAGTTAATTTGTATTGTCGATTTGGATGAATTAGTCATTTAAAGTCATCAAAGTACGATGATTATTCTAGGTAATCATTCAAGGTCATTCGAGTATATTATTTTTTAGGTCATCCAGGGTCATTAAAAATTAAGCAATTATAATTATAAGTAATTAACAAAGGTGATTAATAAATTATTAAATTACATATTTGATTAACTCAGTTATTTAAGGTCATCTAAGGTCATTTATGGTGAACTAATCACTATCAAAACATTTGAATTATAGATTTGAGTGAATTAATAATTAGTTTATTCAAGGTTTGTAACTAATGATAATTTTGTATGTATTCAATCAAGGTCATTCGGGTCAAAGATTGAAGTGAATTAATCATTCAAGGTCATGCGTTATTGCTAAAAATGAACCAATGACTTATAAGTTATGAATTAGGGTCATTTAAAGCACGATTTTAATTATTAGAGGTCATGCAAGATAATGAAAAAAATATTATTCCAAGTTAATTATTAGAGGTCATTAAAGATAATGAAAAAAATAGTATTCCAAGTAATTAATTGATGTCATTTAAAATACAGATATGGATATAAGTAAATCAATAATTATTTTATGTTATCTATCAATCAAGGTCATTTGAATCGTATATTTGAGTAAATTAATCATTTAAAATGTTATTATTAATATTATTTAAGATTATCCAAGGTCGTTAAACGTGAGCCAATATTGAATTATAGATTTGTATTTTTATACAAATACTAATTGCTTGGTGTTGAATGACCTAAGATTGCCTCGATTTTTCCAGGTCATCTTAGGTCATTCAACGCCAACCAATTAATATTCTAAGTAAACACTCAAGACCACTTGAATTGCAGATTTGCATAAATTAATCGTTATCGAAAGTCATTTTTGTTGAATAAATGATTATTCTAAGTAATCATTCAAGGTCAATTAAATTGCAGTATTTAGTTAATTAAATCAAGATCAACCGATGTCGTCAACGTGTACCACTTTCAGTAATTATCCATCAAGGTCATTTAAATTTAAAATTTAATTATTAGAGGTCATTTAAGATAATTTAAAGTAAAAAAAATTATTATTGTAAGTAATTAATTAAGGTAATTTGAAATACAGATATGAATAAATTAATCAGTTCAGTTTTAAGGTGATTTAAATAAATTATTTAGTCAAAATTATCTCAGGTCATTCAACATGAGTAAATGTTGATTTTCAGTAATGAATCAACGTTGAATTTGAATTATAGATTTGTATAAAATCAAGGTCATCTTAGGTCATTCAACGTGACCCAATTACCATGTTAAGTAAACAATCAATGTCATTTAAAATTAAAGATTTGCATAAATTAATCGTTCAATTTAAGATCAACCAGAGATTATTTTAAGTAATCAATCAAGGTCATTTTAATTACAGAGTGAAATAAATTAATCATTCAAAATTATTCAATATGAATTATTATTATTATTATTATGAATAATCAATCGAGATCGTTTGATTTTTAGATGCGAGTAAATCAAAATAAAAGTTCATCGTAAAATCATGACGATAAAAATATAGTAAGTAATCAATCAAGGTCACCATAATTATAGATTTGAGTAAATTTATTATCCAAATTATCCAAGGTCACTTGGCTTGAACCAATAATAATTCTAAGAAATTAATCAAGGTCATTTAAATCGCAGAGGTAAGCAAATTAAGCATTTTATTTAATATAAACCAAATATTAATATTAATTTTAATTTATAAATTTAAGCAAATTATTCCTTTAAGGTTGTCCGAGATTATTTAACATCCCAATTACAGATTTGCGTAAATTTATCCAAGGTCACTTGGCATGAATCAATGATTATTCTTAGTGATCAATCAAGGTCATTTAAATTAGAAAGCTAAGTTTAATAATCATTGTCATTTAAATTACAGAGTTAAGTTAATCATTGACGATCATTTTATATATATAGCAAATTAATATAAATAATTAACCTAGGTCATTTGATTAATAAATTTGAGCAAATTAAACTTTTAACGTAAAACTATGATTATTCCAAGTAATCAATCAACGTCATATGAATTATAGATTTGAGTAAATTAATTATCAAAGATTATTCAAGGTCATTTAACGTCAACCAACGATTAAGCATTTAAATTACAGAGTTAAGTTAATCAATCGTTGAAGATCACCAACCATTTAGCAAATTATTTATTTAACGTCATGATTATTCGAAGTAATTAATCAAGGTCATCTTAATTACAAATTTGAGTAAATTAATTATGTAAAATTATTCAAGGTCACTTGACATGAATCAATGATTATTCCAAATAATCAATACATGTGATTTAAATTAGAGTTTTAAGTGAATTTAATCGTTTGCGTTCATGCCCATCCAAAGTTATTTAAGGTGACCCGATAATCATTCTGAGTAATTAATCAAGGCATTTTGATTAAGGCTGAAATAATTTATTTTAAGTAAACAATCAAGGACACTTCGATTGTTAATTTGAGTGAATTAATAATTCAAGGTCATTTAAGGTCATTTAACGTGAGGACGAATGAGTTTTATAAGTAATTATTTTAGGTTATTCGAATAATATATTTTAATTTTTTAATCATTCAATGTCAAGGTCATTCAATTCTTAGTATTAAACAAAGAAGCTTCAACTACGGATATTCTTAAAAAATCATCCAATAAATAAATTAACGTAAACAAAAGACAATTTATTATAATTTAAGTTTTGTAGATTATAATTTAAATTTTTGTAGGTTAAGTGGAAGAGCAGTAACAGGCATTATTGCCTGACTTAACTTCACCTACTCTATATATTTTTTTCTTATTTTGTACATGCTTCTTTATTAAATAATAAAGACATAATAAATAATCAATGAAGGCAATTTGAGTCTATTAATTATTCAAGGTCATTCAAGGTCATTGAATGTGAACCAATTATTACATCCATCAAGGTCATTTGATTTACAACGTTGAGTAAATTGCTTGTTTAAAGTTTGTTAATATATTTTAAGGTGAACCTATGATTATTTTAAGTATCAGCAAATGCTATTTCAAATAAATTATTTTCTAATTGTTTTCATGTTGTTGTTTTTTTTAGTTATATTCATATGACAATTGATTTTATATGTTTAGATGTTTAAATTGTGAAAAATGTTAAAATGATTTATTTTTATCAAAGCTAATATTCCTTTTTAATAGCTGTCAATGTCGCCAATCAAAAAATAACTGTTATTCAAGATTATTTAAGATCATTAGGTCATAATACAAAATCATTAAAATTATTATTCAAGGTTATTTTCGATCTAGAAAACAAATTCAAGTTTCTTTGAGATTATTTACGAAAATTTCAAGTCATTTAAGAATATTCAAGGTCATTTACAGATCATCTGCGTTTATTCAGAGACTATTTTAGGTCATTCAGAGTGACCTAATGATTTTTCTAAGTTATCTATCACGTTTGAAAAAAATGTTTGACAAAGTCTAACAAGGTCACCCAATGATATTCAAAGTGTACCAATCATTGTCCTGAATATTTAAAATACTAATTTTAACTTAAAGGTCATATAATATCATAGAATTTATTATTCAAGGTTATTTAAGATACAAGAGTCAAAGCCTTACTTGATAAGTTCGACAAGTGGAAATATTATTGAAAAAAATGTTTCAATTTATATTTTGGTGGTCTTAATTTTATAATCAGGACCAATGCCATTATTGCCAACTGCAGCCAAACATTTCTCCATCTTGTTAGATATGTTTGTTTAAAATATTAAAATATTTTGAGATTATGCAGAAATATCAATTCAGTGATAAAACATTGAAATTTTATAAATTAAACGTAACATTTTAGGTTAGGTTATTTAGGGTCATTATATCATTGAAGTTTAACAATTGTAATACAAGGTCATTCAACTATCGTTGGAGGCTA
This sequence comes from Ontholestes murinus, assembly GCA_963969525.1. Classification (NCBI taxonomy): domain Eukaryota; kingdom Metazoa; phylum Arthropoda; class Insecta; order Coleoptera; family Staphylinidae; genus Ontholestes; species Ontholestes murinus. Next base: position 5,819,559 of record OZ018395.1, on the reverse strand, counting down.
TCTAATGGTTACTCAAGGTGGAAAATTTTTATAAATAAAATATCCCTTTTTAAGTAAGGTTATTTGATCATTCAACAAATTTGTTTAAGGTCATTAATCTGACATCGAAGATCATTTAATAGTTACTCAAGGTGCCTTAATGTCTTTTAAGCTCATTCAATTTAAGGTTGTTTAAAAACCTAAACGATTTTTCTAGAGCAATAAAAGTTATTTATGTTATGGATTGAAGTAAAAATTTTATTATCAACTTTCTGGAATTATTTTCAATATCGTTCAAGATTATAAAATTGTCATTAAAGGTTATCCGACAGCAATTAAATGACATTTATGGCCTACTAAAAATAATACATTTATGGCCTACTAAAAATAATACAGACTAATTTAAGCTTATTTGAAGGTTATTTTAGGTTATACGACAGTTATTCAAAGTTTTTAAAGATTATACGACATTCAACATCTTCAAATATTATTTAAGATCATCCAATGTTCATTCAGAGTCATCTTATGGTTATTACAACACTTTGAATGATCCTTTTAGGTTATCATCAAGATAGTGTAACAGTTTTTTCAATTAATTCTTTTAATGAAAATATAATAATCTATATGCTTTTAAAAAGACTTTTCTAAAGTGGATTTCTGTAATTAAAAAATGAAATTATCTCGTAGAACAGATTTTGTTTATATGTAGAAACGAAAAACAAAAATGTAGTTTTTATCATAGAAATTAAATGAAATGCTAGGAAATTACTGTCAGAATTGTAAATGTTATTAAAAGCAGCAATTAATAACGAAAAATATTCTATAATAATGAAATATAAACGTTCGCCAATTTTAACTTGCGGCTAAAGATAGGTTTTATTGAGGTATGTCAGAAATACGTTACTTCCATAAATAATTAACATATCATACAATTGAAATGCCATAAATATAAAAAAAAACTTTCTTACCTCAAGTGTTTAAAAATATACCGAAATTAAAATGTTATTTTTGGTCTAAAATTCTAAGTACGGACTCGTTTTGAATATTTGCGTTAAAACTACTTCCGGCCGTAGAAAGTCAATTAAATTTCTATGAATGAATGTCGACATTATTTACGTCATTACATTAATATTAGTCTATTTTTGCTAGCCGTTTAGAATTTTAAATTTTTAAATTATTCCCTGTTTATATAACTTAAAGACCGGTTTTGATCTATTGATCTCATCAATACAGCTAACTTGAATTGATAGAGATTAGAGGCACTTACTTAGTGATACATTTTAATTAAATAATTAAATAACTTGAGTTAAGGAAAACATTTCCTTTTCGTTTATTAGAATATATTAATCTATTTGGCGGGATAACATTTTATTTTTCTTCAATTAAGGACATTAATTCATTTTCTATCTATAACAGCCACGAACCGGTTTTAATCTATTTTAATCGCATCAGCGCAGCACAGTCGAGGTCGGGGAAATATTTTTAGTTTATCTTAATGTATTAAAATATTTATTCGAAAGTACGTTTTTTTGATTTATTTTTTAATCTAATAAAATATTATAATAAACAAGAGAATATTAATTTCTTTATGTATAATTAGGTAATAAAAATATTACCAAAAATATTCCATTGTAATAAATCCCAATTAGCGTTATCGATTAAACGCACTAAAAATTAATGTAAATATAATTGGATTGTTAAAAATATGTGTCGTGAGCCTAAAAACAATTTGTACAGTCATAATTACCAACCTTATCCATAATCTGCGTGGATTATTTTTTTTTAATAAAGATAAGGAAACTGGTAGCGTATACATACACACAAAATTACGATCTTAATCTTAAGCCAAATAATTATAATCCACCACGTTTTATTACATTACCTTGAGAGGCGTTTGTCGTTTTTTTTTTCGACTACTGGTCTTTTACAAAATAAGTTATTTGATTTTCATCAAACTTAAATTAATTATTAATACAACTTTTTGAATATTTAAATAAAACTATATTTTATATATAATATTATATAGGATGATATTAACAAAGAAACTGTTTTATTTAAATATTCAAGATGTATCATGAAGTGAACGCCTCAACCATTAATACATTTTTGAATATTTATTAGTGCTAAGAATATAGTTTTAGTTTAGTGTTAAGTAACGGTCGTAACAATCCTTATGATTATTTAATTTTGTTAATTATTGTGCACGTGTGGGTAAAATTTATGTTTTTTTTTATTATTCAATTATATTTATAATAAATAAATTATATTTATTATAATAAATAATTACCATCTTAAATGAAACAATGAATTATTACGACGTATAGATAAGGTTTATTTGTTTTTTTTTATAGCCTACTATATTATATTTATTGCGCATTGAAAATCACCATACAAAAATGTAAATGTGTAGTTAAAATAATTCACGATTAAACTCTTTCATATTGTAATCGTGATTATTTTTTAAATTCGTAAATTTAATACACTAAACGCTCGATTATGTACACTACTAACATGGTTTGTAATCTTTAAAATGTCTGTGCATTTATCATCTATCATCTAAAATCACAAACTTTTATGAAAAGAGTAATTTTTTTATTAATTGACGAGTTAAAAATTCATATTCACTTGTTTAATTGTTAATATAAAAGAAACACTTAAATTTTTAAAACACTTTATTATTGCTTATTTGCGTATTGTATTTAAAGCAATAATAAAGTGTTGAAAATTTAAGTGTTGTTTTTACTTTAACAATTAAACAAGTGAATGTAAATTTTCGGATTTATCAGTGATTTTGTCATTTCGTATCTATCATAAGGAGTTTAAGCAACCTTATTTTAAAATGCTGTAAATTAATCATATAAATATATCAATGTCAATTGTTATCTATAATCTCCTACTTGTCACCTGATATCTACCATCTATGGAAATTATCTGCCATTTGTCAAATTTTCTGTCATCTTTCATTTCCATGTATCATCTGTCGCCTGTTATTTGTCGCCTGACATCTATCACCTGTCTAAATTATCTGCCATCTGTCAAATCATATGCCATATCTCATCTATCATCTATCTCGTGTTGTCTATCATTTTTTATCTGTCTGCCATCTCGGGTCGACCGTCATTTGTCATCTGATATTTATTTCCTATCTAATTTATCTGCCATATTACAAATGTTCTGTTATAACTCATTTATTATATGACATCTGTCAAAATTATCTTCCAGCTGCCAAATCTCTCTCATGCATCATCTATTGTAGTTATTTGTGATTAGGGGAATTTTGTCTTTTCTCATATCGTCATCATCATATTTCTAGTTCCAGCAACTTTAGTTTGAAATGTAAATAGAGTAGCAAGTAAAAAAGACGATTTTTATAATTCATTTGTCCTCTGTCATTTTTTATCTGACATTTATCGCTTGCCATCTGTCAAATCTTCTGTCATCACTCATTTATCACAATAGTTTATATCGTGTCATCTGCATTTGTCTTCTGACATTTATCTTCTATCTAGTTTATCTACCATCTGTTAAATTTGTTGTTTGTTATTTGTCATCTGACATTTATCACCTGTTAAAATTATCTGCCATCTGCCAAATCTTTTGTTATCTATCTCTGATTTATCATCTATTACGTGTTGTCTATCGTTTGTCATCTGGAGTTATTTGTGATTAGAGGAATTTTGTAATTTCTCATCATCATCATTTTTCTAGTTCTGGCAACATTAATATATATTAATAATATAAATTCATAATATAAATATAGTAATGAAAGCCATTTCTATATGTCATATATCTTCTATAATCTGTCATTTGTCAGCTGACATCTATCACCTGTTGAAATTTTATGCCATCATTTATTATCTAACACGTATCGTCTGTCATTTATCATCTAGAATTATTTCTGATTATGAGACTTTTGTCATTTCTCATCTATCATAAGGAGTTTTTGTAATCTTAGTTTGAAATAATAAATAACATAAATATAGTAACATGTAAAGCATACGCTTTTTTCTTATTTGTCATATAACATCTATAATCTTCTGTCATTTTTCATGTACCATCTATCACTTGTCTGCCATTTGTTATATGACATCTATCATCTATCAAAATTATCTACCATCTGTAAAATCTTCTGTCGCCTCTTATTTATCATTTATTAAGTGTCGTCTGTCATTTATCATCTGTCTAAATTATCTGCCATCTGTCAAATATTCTGTCACATCTCATTTATTACCTATTACGTGCTGTTTGTCATTTGTCATCTGGGGTTGTTTGTGATTGGGGGAATTTTATTTTGTCATTTCTCATCATCATCATCATCTTTCTAGTTCTAGCAATTTTAGTTTGAAATGTAAATTAATAATATAACTATAGTAATAAGTAAAAATGAAGTCTTTTTTATCTATCGCCTGTCGAAATTATCTGTCAAATCTTTTGTCATCTCTCATTTATTATCTAACACGTGTCGTCTGTCATTTGTTATCTAGAATTATTTGTGATTAGGAGACTTCGGTCATTTCTCATCTATCATAAGGAGTTTTAGTAATATTAGTTTGAAATAATTAATAATATAAATATATTAATAAGTATAACTTAAGCCATTTTTATTTGTCATATGTCAGTTATAATCTGTCACGTATCTGTCGTTTGTCATCTGACATCTATCTCCTCTATCAAATTTATCTGCCATACGATAAATCTTACGTCATCTTTCATGTACCATCTATCACTTATAATACAATTTATTGTAAGAGAAACAAAGAACTAAATACAAATGAAATATTTGTCGCCTGTCATTTGTTATTTGACATCTATCATCTATCAAAATTATATGCTATCTGCCAATTTTTTTGTTTTCTCTCATTTATCACTTATCAAGTGCCGTCTGTCATTTGTCATTTAACATCTATCATCTGTCGAACATATCCGCCATGTGTCAAACTTTCTGTCGTCTGTTATCTGTCATTTGACATCTATTATCCGTACGAATTACCTGCCATCTGTCCAATCATTTGTTATATTTAATTGATACGATTTTCCTGTACTAAGATGTATTATCTGTTGGAAAATAAATCTATTATTATTATTATTATTTATTATCTATAATGTGTCGTCTGTCATTCGTCATCTGACACTTATCATCTGTTAAAATTATCTGCTATCTCTCATTTATCATCTATTGCAACTATCTCCTATGGAATTTCTATCAAATATTTTATCATCTTTTATTTCTCATCTATCAAGTATCGTCTATCATTTGTCATCTGATATCTGTCCGCTATATATTATATCTTTTGTCATATTACATGTTTCGTTTGCTATTTATTATCTGTCGAAATTATCGGCCATCTGTCAATTTTTTGTCATTTATCATCTATCAAGTGTATTAATCATATGTCATCTATAATCTGCCATTTGTCATCTATCATTTATCATCTGACATCTATCTTCTATCGCATTAATCGGCCATATATCTAATCTTCTGTCATCTATCATTTACCATCTATCACCTGTCGTTTGTCATTTGTTATCTGACATCTATCATCTGTTAAATCTTCTGTCACTTTATCATCTATTAAGACTGTCATTTGTCATCTGACATCTATCATCTGTCAAAATTATCCGCCATATGTCAAATTTTTCTGTCATCTTTACACGTATCGTCTGTTTTTTGCCGTCTGTTGAAATTATCTGCCATCTGTCAAATTTTTTATCATCTCTCATTTATCATCTATCATGTGTCTTCAGACACTTATCATCTGTTGAAATTACCTGCTATCTCTCATTTATCATCTATCACGTGTCGTTTGTCATTTGCCGTCTGACATATATCATCTGTCGAAATTATCTACCATCTGTCAAATCGTCAGTCATTTTACATTTATCATCTATCACATGTCCTCAGTCATTCGTCATCTGACACCTCTCATCTGTCAAAAGTGTCTGCCCTTTGTCAAATCTTCTATCATTTCTCATTTATCATCTATCAAGTCTATAATACACTAACCTATCATTTGTCATCCGACATCTATCTCTTCTATCTTGTGGAATAATAGGTTATATCTCCCGTCAAATTTCTGCCAAATCTTCTGTCATCTTTCAATTATCATCTGACATCTATCATCTGGCGAAATTCTGTCATCTTACATGTGTCATCTGAAGATGACATTAATCATGTGTCAAAATTATCTGCCATTTGTCAAATCTTCTGCCACCACTCATTTATCATCTAACAAGTGTCGTCAAACTTAAGCTATTTTTAATTGTCATATGCCATCTATAATCTGTCATGTATCTGTTATTTGTAATCTAGTATCTATCTCGTATAGAATTTATCTGCAATATGTCAAATCTTCTGTCATCTTTCATTTACCATCTATCACTTGTCATCTGTCTTTTGTTATCTGAAATCTGCCATCTGTCAAATATTGTCATCTGTTATTTATCATCTATTAAGTACCATCTGTCATTTATCATCTGACATCTGTTGAAATTATCTACCATATGTCAAATTTTTTGTCATCTTTCACGTGGGTTCTGCTATTTATCATCTGACACCAATCATTTGTTAAAATTACCTGACATCGAAACTATTTTTATTTGTCATATATCATCTACAATATGTCACAATCTGTCAATTGTCATCTGACATCTATCTTCTACCGAATTTCTATCAAATCTTCTGCCATCTCTCATTTATCACCTATTAAGTGTCATCTGTCATTTGTCATCTGGCATGTATCATCTGTCGAAATTATCTGTTATATGTCAAATCTTCTGTCGTCTTACACATGTCGTCTGTTCTTTGTTATCTGTTGAAATTATCTGCCATCTGTCAAATCGTTTGTCATCCCTTATTTATCACTTATCAAGTGTCGCCTAACACTTGTCATCTGACATCTGTCATCTGTTGAAATTGTCCGCTACATGTCAAATCTTCTGTCATCTAAAATGTTTTGTCTGCTATTTATTTTCTGACATCTATCATCTGTCGAATCTTCTGTCATCTCCTATTTATCATCCATCAAGTGTCGTTAAACTTAAGCTATTTTTATTAGTCATATGTCATCTATAATATGTCATTTGTCGTCTGTCATTTGTCATCTGACATCTATCTCCTATCATCATTTTTCATTTACCATTTATCACTTGTCGTTGGTCATTTGTTTTCTGATATCTGCCATCTGTCAAATCTGTCAATTCTTATTTATCATCTATTAAGTGTCGTCTGTCATTTGTCATCTGACATCTTTGATCTGTCGAAATTATCCACCATATATCAAATCTTCTGCCATTCTATAAGTGTCATCTGCTATTTGTCATCTGACATCTATCATCTATTGAAATTATCTACCAATAGAAATTATCTATTGAAATTATCTACTAAGCTATTTTTATTTGTCATCTATAATCTATAATACTGTCACATCTCTGCCATTTTTCATCTGACATCTATCTTCTACCGAATATTTCTATCAAACCTTCTGCCATTTATTATTTACCTGCTATTTGTCATCTAACTACTATCATCTGTTAAAATTATCATCTGTCGAAATTATCCATCTATCATTTGTCATCTATCACGTATCATTTGCCATTTATCATCTGACATCTATCATCTATCGAAATTATCTACCATCTGTTAAATCTTCTGTCATCTTTCATTTATCATCTATCACGTATCTTCTGTCATTTGTCATCTGACATCTATCGTCTGTTGATATTATCTGTCATCTGTCAAGTCTTCTGTCATCTTTCATTTATCATGTAACACGAGTAATCTATTATTTGTCGTCTGACATCTATCATCATCTGTCGAAATAATCTACCATTTGTCAAATCTTCTGCAATCACTCATTTATTATATATCACGTATAGTCTGCCATTTGTTATCTGACATCTGTCAACTGTCAAAATAATCTGTCATCTGTTAATCTTCTGCCATCTCTCATTATTTATCATCTGACATCTATCATCTGTCGAAATGATATGCCATCTGTCAAATCTTCGGTCATATCTCATTTATCATGCATCACGTGTCGTCTATCATTCGTTATTTAGAATTATTTGTGATTTGGAGACTTTTATCATTTACCATCTATCATAAAAAGTTATATCAATAACTTGTTGTCTGTCATTTATTCTGTCATCTGTCAACTGTCAATTCTTCTGTCATCTCTTATTTATAATCTATCACGTGTCGTCTGCCATTTATTATATCTATCTCCCATCGAATTTATCTGCCATCTGCCAAATTATCTATCATCTTTCATTTATCATGTATCGTCTGTCATTTGTCATTTGACATTTATCACCTGTAAAAATTATCTCGCCTTACACCGAAACGTAGAAAGGAGTAAGATTAAATAATAATAAAAATTTATCACCTATCACGTGTCGACTGCCATTTGTAATCTAACATCTTCACCTGTCGAAATTATCTGCGAGCCTTCAAATCTTCCGGCATCTCTCATTTATCATCTATCACGAAAAATCCGCCATTTGTCATCTGCCATCTATCATCTGTCGAAAGAATCTGTCATCTGTCAAATCTTCTATCATATCTGCTATTTGTCATCTGACGAAAACATCTGACATTTATCATCTATCACGTATAGTCTGCCATTTTTCATCTGACATCTATAATCTGTCGAAATAATCTACCATTTATCTAATATTTTGTCATCTCTCATTTATCATCCATCATGTTTCGTCTGCTATTTGTCATCTGTCATAAATATCTGTCATTTATCAACTATCACGTGCTATTTTTATTTTGACATCTGTCATCTGTCGAAATAATCTATTAACCCTCAAATCTTTTGTCATTTTTCATTTATCATCTATCACGTGTCGTCTGTCATTTGTTATTATCTGTCTAAATTATCTATCATCTGTCAAATCTCCTGCCATCTCTTATTTATCATCTATTACATGTTGTCTGCCATTTGACATCATCTGTCAAAATTATCTGGCATCTGTCCAATTTTCTGTCATTTCTCATTTATCATTTATCACGTATAGTCTGCCATTTGTTATCTGACATATATCATCTGTTGAAATAATCTGCTATCTATCAAATTTTCTGTCATCTCTCATTTATTGTTATCATGTTTTGTTTGCTACTTGTTATCTGACATCTATTATCTGTAGAAGTTATCTGCCATCTTTCATTTAATATCTATCGCCTAGCTTCTGCTATTTCTCGTCTATTGAAATTATCTGCCATCTGTTATCTCTCATTTATCATCTATCAGTAGTCGTCTGCCATCATCACGTATCGTCTGTCATTTATCGAAATTATCTGTCATTTCTCGTTTATTATAAGAAGTTTTTAAAATGTTTAAAGGTTATTTCTAATTTAAAAGAAAATCATCTGTAATCAGTCAACTAATATTTATAATGTGATATTATGTCATTTTCCATCAGTGATTGTCATTTGTTTTAATGATTATTTGCCATCTGTCAAATCTTTTGACATTTCTTATTTGTCATATTTTTCCAAATGAAAAATTGTCATGGTTACTGTCATAAGTAGTATTAATATGATAAACCTTAAATCATAGTTACAAGTAAAAAATACAAACGTCTTATATAAACATTTAATTACCCAAGTCTGGCATAAATAGTTTATTACATCATCTGTCATTTGTCTTTTTATATATGTCATCTATCATGTCGCACAAAATAAGTTACTTAGTCTATTTTATATTACGTCAACTATCTTGCCATCTATCTTCAGTGATTTGGTATCCAATATTTGTCATCTGTTATCTATTATGTCTTCTGTCATTTATTATCTATCATAAGACAATTTAAAAACTGTTCTATATAGTTAAACTTGTTTAGAAATATTAATGTATTAATTAATCTATCACCTATCGAAATTATCTGCCATCTGTCAAATCTTCTATCATCCATCACGTTTCGTCTGTCATTTATCAAAATTATCTGTCACAACCATACTAATCTCTAATTGTAGTGAGAATTTAATGAAAGGTGGTTTGAATAAATATCTGGTTTTAAATGAGAATTTGGGATCAAGTATTTTATATATTTAAGATTGGTGATTTAGAAGAAATGTAAGTTTGATGTAAAAGAAGCCAACTGTTGGAGTTTGGATATAAAAAGGGTTTTCGTAAGGATGTTAAAGATTAATGTGTATAAATTGAGGTTAAACTATATAGTAATTGAATGATATTCATAAATATATTATATTATCACTAATAACAATTCTGCGTTCAATCAAGAGGAAACTCGTCGACGAAAAAAAGGTCTCCTTGGTCGGGAATTTTTCGATTCGCGTGCACGTGCTCGACATTACCTTTTTTCCCTCCAATTTTTTTTTACCACAAATCTCAAATCCTTGACTAGTTATGGTTTGTAATTATAAGAAACACGATGTACACGCAGTTACGCAATTGGCCCAGATAAATACAACAATAACGTTGCGTTTCAGCAACGTTTTTACCGGGAAATCTGGATGATACGAAACGAACCACGCGGTCACGTGGTGGCTGACCATCAAGGAAAAATCGACGAGGGATTAAAGTTTCAGGTGGCGAATCCTCGCTCAAATAGGAAGACCGAACGAGGACGGGGTCGAGGTGTTGATGTAATATATATGCGGCGCTTGTAATCCGTTAATTTTGTGGACATTTTTTTTTTAGGAGGACTGGACTGCCCATCATTATGCGGCGCGTGTGTCCGCGTTAAGGACCGGACTTGAGAGAGTTCGCGTCGTGGAAAAAACAACGACGAAGGTTGCGGTACTATTATCATCCAAAGTGGACGCGTGTTATTGTCGGTCGTCGCCGTAACTCTGATTTATCGTCGAAATGCATTCCGGACCGAATTGTCTTACACCTGTTAATCGGTTTAATTGTATATAATGGCAAATAGTTGCATTCAATGTGATTCCCAATAGTACCATGTGATCGGATAGTACATTTCAATCAATCAGATATAACAAATGTTAATCAGAATCAGCGTTTGTAGTCGAGGAATTTGAACCAATGTGTTCAAAAAAGAAATACTTGTAAAGCAAAAAGAAGTAACATTAGGTAATTTTAAATAAGAGCACTAATTACCTAATATTATTATTTCGTTTCATCAAGATTACAGTGAACAAAGTATCTGCATTAGGAAGAAGTGCCTGAATGCGTTGTATGTGATATGAGTATAACAAATAGTCTCTAAGAATTCTCCTAACAATCCCATTACTTACATTCAGAGTATTGACATTCTTCTAATTAGAAGTACTTGTATTTTCTTCTATCATATTCACTACACTCTTCCACTTCTACAGTTCAACTTACTGTTATTGGTTTTTCTAGACTTCCACCTAGTTTTAATGTGTTTTATGAAGATGTTGATGAATAATTTGGAAGGTTTTTTTATCAGGAACATTACGTTTAGGAAACCGCCAGTACTACTCCCCTACATTCAAAACCCAAAACGGTGTCCTTCAAAACTCTCCTCTTTCACACTACAAAATCCAAATATCCTATACACCCAACAAACACATTACATCAATTAATGTTTTAGAATCATCCAGACTTCTATAGTTTTGCTTCCCATACCCAATGACTTTATATCGATTGCACAAACAGGTAAGTACCAATTCTTGAATTTTGGAAGCGCTCACTTCTTGGTACTTCTTTTTAAAAAATCACGAAAACAATACTTCCCTTATATAGTATATATAGGGGAAGTATAAAGGTATAAACAAAAACGCTTACTTTCTTGATATCATACTTCTATTTTTAAGTGACTCGATCAATAGAGAAAGCGTTTTTGTTATATTTCCAAGATGTATCACGAAGTTAACACCTCCTCCATTCATCAATTAAAAAAAAGTAAGTACCAACCCCATCTGTTAATGCAATTAGAATGAATTGTACAATTATAAAATTTAAATGTACACAATAAACATGTTTATTTATGCATAAACACATTTTTTTAAAAATTAATCCAATCGTATATTTAAATGTAAACTAATGTAGGCAAATTTATTGACGTTTTATTCTTAGGCTTGCAATTAGAAAGAAAATATAAGCCACAAATTTGAATAATCCAGAACACTTGTAACCAACAAAAGTCCATTCGGGGAAAACGCAACGTGCGAAAAAGAAAAAAAAATAATAAGCGTGCGGTTTGGTAAGTCCGTATCCCTTCATAACAAATCGTAATTATATGGACGGTTCAAATAATTGTTTAATATAATGTCAATATTTAAGTTCTAAGAAAAAACATTAAATTTAGTTTTCTAAAATCTAGACAGATGTACAAATAAGAAAGCAGCCTAAATTTCTTTTGATTAAACAAATGCCTATTGGAGATCATCCTGATGGAATTAATTTTCTTACTGGCCAAATATATAAGATTCTGACTAAATTAGGGACGGGAAAGAGGGAAGAAGAGTTTGTTGAAAAGAGTTATGGTTATTTTGTATATTTTAATTTAGAATGCCAAATAAAGGTTTATTTACATACTGGCCAAATACACCCTTAAAAGAGATAAGTTAAGATAAGATTTTTTTATTTATTTCAAACATATAAAATTTACTAATAAGAAGAAAATTTCTTTTAAAAATCATTTTTAAAAAAATAAGTAAAAACAGTTTTTTTAATTGTTTTCTGATAAGTTTCACAGGTGTTATTTATTTCTTCTTTAAATAATATAAATTGTAGTTTTAAATTTAGATTAATTAAGTTACGTAAGGATGATAATAACTTGATTAAAACACTTAAAAACTTTGAGTAACAAATCGTTACTTTGTGTCCGAAATGTACATCTGACTACAAATAAAATTCTGAAAGAAGATTTCAAAGTGAGGAACTTTTTCTAAAGAATTGTTAAATAAAAATAATTAATACTAATGCTGGAGAAAAATAAATTGCACTTACAAATAATGTTTTAATTAGTTCTCAACACAGGAATGTCAGTAAATAAAAACGCTTGATTTTGTTTCGATTAATGAAATATTTATAAGCCAATAGCAATTATAACTCACAAAGTTTATAATACGGAATACGATTTTGTTCAATTTGAAATTCAATTGTGCATCTTCATTTTCAACAGGTGTAATTCAAGACAACTCAATAAACAGCATACAAATTATTACAACCTAAATGACAGCTTAAACAATTATATAGAATACATTAAACAAAAACGTTTACTTTGTTAATATCACACTATATAGTGTGATATTAACAAAGTAAACGTTTTTTGTTTAATTTTCCAAAATGTATCACGAAGTTAAAGCCTCAACCATTAATCAAATATAGAATACAGTTTTATTCAATTTGAAAATCTTCCAAAGTATTTCATTTAGTTTTTGTAATTTTAGGCAACAAAATATTACAAATTTAGGCAATTCAAATTTCCCTTTTGAAATAATAAAATGTAATAATTTTAGCCAACGCAATTTTTAAATATCAAACTTAGTTTATAATAACGATTACAAATTGGATTATGTACCATGAATCACAATAATTGTAATTTTAAGCAACCAAATATACCACATCAATAAATCTCTACTATTTTATGCAATCTAATTAACCGAATAAATCGACATCATCTGAAAATGCATGCAATTGCATGCTTGAACCATTCCATTATTGTATTTTTAGGCAACCAAATATACCGCATCAAAAAACGCTACAATTTTATGCAACCCAATTATCGGATTAAATCGACAGTCTCTGAAAATGCATGCAATTCCATGTTTAAATGATTCCATATTTGTAAGTTTAGGCGACTAAATATACCGCAACAAAAAAATCGCAACAATTTTATGCAACCTAATTAACGGAATAAATCGACAGCATCTGAAAATGCATGCAATTGCATGTGTAAACCATTCAGTTTACACCACAAAATACACTTTTGTTCAAGTTGAATTTTCAATAATTATGTTTTAGACAACCCAATCAACAGCATAAAAAAACTTTGCAATTTTATACCATCCAATTAAAAGCTATTACAAAATAATTATACAATCAATAATATTAAATCGACAGCATATAACAAATAATTTAGATATCGAACTCAGTTTATAACACCGATTACAATTTTATTGAAATAAATTAGTTAAAATTGAATTATGCATCTCGAAATTCAACAGTTAAAATCTAAGGCAACTAAATAAACTGCTTCAAAAAATCATTATAATTTTATGCAGCCCAATTTACGGAATAAATCGACAGTATTTGAAAATGCATGCAATTGACCATAAAATACACTTTTCTTGAAGTTGAATTTTCAATAATATGTTTTAGACAACCCAATCAACAGCATAAAAACTTTACAATTTTATATAATACAATTAACAGCGATTAAAAAAAATATTTAAAAAAACAATCATCTCAAATCGACAGTGCATCAAAAATAATTACTATTTTACATCAAACAAATAATTGTTTTATATTGTGCAAATCGTTTTTTAACAATTGCATTTGTAGGCAATCTAAGCGACTTTATGTTTTTATACAACACAATTTACACCACCATAACTATTGTAACTGCAAAATAATTTACATGAGCAAACACAACCAATTTATAACTTTAAGGCTATTATAACAGCAACATAATAGCAGTTGAATAACAAAAAAAATATTAAGCAGAAATTAATTTTTTATTGAAATTAACAGCATACAAAATAAGTTCTATTCACTCATACAGGGTCTATTATGAAAGTATTGCGCATGATTTTATTTGTGAGGCGACTATTTATCGCATCGGGGTAAAACGGATCGGAAAATTGTGGTGAAGGGTCTATCCTTCCAATACAGCTAGTCAACAGTTTGCTCCGAGCAGTGGAAAGACGTGCCTCTGCGTGAAGTGTGTCTTTCGACTTTGTAACACGGCACAAAGAAGCGTTTACTTGAATAGCGTTACGCGTTAAAGCATATTATTATTACATTCCCAAGTCACATTTTCGTCGAGAGTGCTTTCCAGACATGATAACACTTTTCCTCAAGTGTATTGATGCTGGGGGAGAGTTTTTTTGAAGAATTTTAAGTAGGCATTTGTAGGATCAATAAGTATTATATATATTTCCCTGAAAATGCGCATTACTTTTATAATGAACCCTGTATTATATCATTTATGTGTTTATACTTTTAAAATTATAATTTTCACTCTATTTTTTTCAATATTTGAATTTTAGGCAACCCAATTAAATTTATGATTTTATGCAACCAAATATACAACATTAATGATTTTTCAATTATTTCTAAAAAAATCAATTGTTTTTTTATAGAAAAATTCCACCTTTTTTTAAATATTCTTAGCAATTTTTTTTATGTGCTAAAATTTTAACCAATTTTAGGTTTTAAGGACTTTTGAAAGCTTTTTAAAATATTTTTCGTTTTGGATTTTTTTAATCGCTTTAATTTAAACCATTGTTTTTTTTAGAAAAGTTTTAAATGTTAAAAAATCAATTGTTTTTTTTTATAATTTATGTATTTTTCTTGACAAGTAAAATTTCAACAATATTAAGCAAATTAAAAAAGATAATTTTAAATTTAAAAAAAAACTATAAAAGCAGTTTAGGTATACCAAGGAAAATTAATATAAAATTTGTTTAAAAACTATTTTTTTATTAGAATATCACATGTTTTTTTAAATATTAACATTTTTTAAAGCGTTTTTGTACAATAGAAAATTTTCGGTATTTTTTATTTTTCAAAAGAGTATAATTAACACTTGGTTTTGTAAAATTTGTTGAGAAAAATTGAATTGTTCTAATTTGAAAACCTTTTAACAGTTTTTAATGAAACCATTTTTAAACAAATGTTTTTTTTTTTGTTTTCCTACGAAAATTTTAGTAAACTTTCAATTTGGTTTTCTTTTGATAAAATTATAAAATATTCAAAAACAAATATTGTATTTTAAATAATTTTAACTAGTGTAAATTTTGTAGTTTCTAAGTAAATTTAAACATTATATTAATATTCAACTTTTTTTAAAGCATTTTAAATTTTTTTAACAGAATTTTAATTGTTTTATTTTGCAACTTTTATCCCCTTTTTCTTTAAATCAACTTTATTTTTTATTTTTCCTGTTCCCAAGTTTAATTTATATTTTCATCTTATTTTTTTCTCATCAATTCGTTTAAATTATTTTATTTGTTTATTTCAATTTTTTATTTGTTGTAAAATTCCATTTGTTTTAAGCGAATTTAAAAATGTATTTTTAGTATATTTTTGTTTAGTCCAATTTGTATTTCACTTTTCTTTGAGGTTTCTTGTTTTCGTGGCAAATTTTCATTGATTTTCTTTTCAATTTGGAGCGACTTTAATATTTCCTTTTCAGAAAATTTTATTTTTGTAACTAGTTTTCTCTTTAATAATTAGAAAAAACACGAAAATATTTCGTAACATCTACAACGTAAGGACTTATATATTTTTATTGGTTTTCTCTTTCTTTAAAATATTTTCTTTTTTTTAAATTATTTAAAAATGACAAATATAATCTTTTTTTTTCACCAAATCAATTGTTTTTGTTTCGTTAAATTTGAACTTTTCTTTACACATTTGAATTGACTTTAGTAAAATTTCATCTGCATGAAAGATTTTTTCTAGAAAATGACAATTTTTTTGTAATATTTCAGCTTGTTTTTAATAGATTTGGATTTTTTGGAGAGTGGGGGCAATTTTATCGTTTTAATTTGGAAACGCTTTAACGGTTTTCGTCAATTGTTTCTTTTTATTTGACTTTTTTTGAATAAGTATTTTAAACCATTATTAACAAATTTTAAACTGTGTTTTTTGTGTTCTTTAATGCATTTTTATTTCCTTTAACAGAATAATTTTTTATTTTGCAACTTTTAATTTTGGAGTTTCTTAGCAAATTTAAATATTACTTTATTGTTCAACTTTTCAAATGTATTTTAATTTTTTTAACAGAATTTTAATTGCTTTATTTTGTAACTTTTATCTCCTTTTTGTCTAAATCAATTTAATCGGTTTTATTTTTCCTTTTCTCAAGTTTAATTTATATTTTCATCTTATAAAATTGTATTACTATTTATTAGCAAAATTCCATATGTTTTAAGCGAATTTAAAAATGTACTTTTAGTTTCGTTTTGTTTTCTTTCTGACAAATAATCCAAATTTAATTTAACATTTTTTTTTCTTTTTAAAGGTTTTATTTCTTTTCGTAGCGAATTTCCATTTTTTAATTACGAGTTATTTTTAAATTTCATTTTTAGAAAATTTTGTTTGGATTTTCTAACTGTATTTTTTTTCTAAACGATTTATTCTTTGAAATTTCTTATTTTAAGGAATTTATTTAAAAATGACAAATATTATCTTTTTTTTTTCTTTAGAACAATTGGTTTTCTTTCGTCAAATTAGAACCTTTCTTTATTAATTTAAATTGATTTTAGTAAAATTTCATCTATTAAATTTCTTTTTTTTTGAAAATGCCAATTTTTTTTTTGTAAAATTTTAGCTGTTTTGAACCGATTTTGACTTTGTTTGGAGAGGAGACTTGTGCAATTTTTTAATCATTTGCTTTCAAAATAATTTCTTCCTTTTTAAGAAATTTTTTATTATTCTTTTCTACGAAGATTTATTTGATTTATTTATAAAAACAAAAACTAGCTGTTATTTAAGTATTTTTTAACACATTTAAATTGGCTTTCAAGATTTTATTTCGTATTGTAAAATTTCAATACTTTTTGACAAATTTGAAATGACTTTATAAAATATTATTTATTATGCTTTTTTTCCTAGGGTTTCTTTTTAGAAAATTTAATTATTAAAATACTCTTTTGTTGTAAAATGTTATCATTTGCAGAATTTTTCTTTTCAAAAAAGGTACAGATTTACAACTAACTTTTTCTGAATTGTATTTTTCCTTGAAAAAATTGCATTGTTCTAGACGATTTTTTATGCTTTTCTTTATATACATTTTAGCAAATTTCAAGTCAATTGATTAATGGTTGAGGCGTTAAGTTTGTGATACATCTTTTGGAAAATTATACAAAAACGTTTACTTTGTTTATATAAATTTCAAGTCGTATTTTTAGTAATTTTTTATCTGATTTTTGCTTCTAAATGAATTATTCCTTTGAAAATGTCAAATCAACTCGAATTTTTCGATACCTAATAACAATTGTTTTGTTTTTAGTAAAATTTCAACTGCTTAAAGTAATACTTTTTATTTGTTGTTTACCAGACTTTTAATTGTTTTTTATTTATAATTTTTAACTGCATTTTTCTAAATCTCTTTTTGGAGATATTTTCAGTGTTCTGTTCTAAGTGTTTAATATTAATTTTTTGAGTTATCAATTATTTATCAATTAAGAAATTTCAATTGTTTTTAATAAGGTAAAATTTGAATAGCCTTTCTTGCTGAAAATATGTTTTTTTTTAATTTACCCAAATGTGTCGAATTTCAATTTTGTTTTTTTTGCAAAACTCAATACTACTTTTTAAACTACGAACTTTTTCTTCATTCATCACTTGGTGAAACATAATTTAACGATAAGGTAAATTAGTAGTTAATGTCACTTGGTTTTACTTCTTTTACAATTAAAATATTGTCAAACAAGTAAAACCAAGTGATATTAACTACTAATTTACCTTATCGTTAACTACTTTTTAAGTTTTTATTTATTTATTGACAAACTTCTTTCAATTGTTTTATTTGTAGTGATTTATCATCGGTATTTTTTTTGTAATTATTTTTGCTTTTCGTATTTGTAACTTTCTAACAATTGTAACTTTACTTTTCTTCTCTTATAGACCGAATAATAATTTATTATAGCCTTATAAATTTAAACATCACCTGTTCTAGCGTACTCTTGACCTACCTCAATCAACAATGCAATGACCTTTCGTACTCCTAACCCGCCCGAATAAGTTATGCGTTGAGGTAGGCCAAGAGTACGCTAGTTCGAGCGAATAAAATAATTTATTGATACAAGACAGAAATTTTGTATCTGTAGTATATTTCATATTTTTAGTAATAATTATATGTGTTCTTAACAATAATCAATTGTTTTCTTATAAATATTAAATAATTTACAACTTTTATTTTATGGTTTCGCCTTATTTTTAGAGATGATTGAAATATTTTTGGAAATTTAGATTTTTTGCTGTAAGTATTATTTTGAAAGTGAAATATCAAAATTTGAAGTCTTTTGAGTCTATTTGGACCATTTTTAAAATGTAAAACCAAGTGATTTCTTTCAATTGTTTTATTTTTAGTGATTTATCATCGGTATTATTTTGTAAAAAATAAATAGTTCTTTTGTAAAACTTTTACTGTTTTAACTAAATTTGAATATTTGTTTAAAAAAAATACATCTGTTGTTATTTTTTTTTGTTCATTTCTTAAGGTTATTGTTTTTCTCTTGGAAATTTTCAATAGATTATTTTGTAAAATTTCGACTTCGTAAAAGTTTTTAGCTGTTTATTGCCAGATTTTAGTTTCCTAGGGAACTGTATTTCTAAATTTTATTTTAATTTATTTATTAAAATAAATATATTCACTATCTTTTTATGTTTTCACGTTTGTTAATTTATTTTTCTTAGCATTTTGTTCCAATTGGTTTTACGCTAATTTTGAAATGTGTCAACTCTTTTTTAACAAAATTCAATTGTTTTTTTTTGAAGAAACATTTCTTTTTCCAAATGTTAATCCTTTTCTTAAAGCTTTCAATTGTTTCATTCTAAACCAATTTTAGTTTTCGATTTGAATTAGAAATTAAGGTAAATAAGAATTTAAAAAATTAAATTTCTTGTCAGTAATACATTTACAGTGTTATATTAAATCATTTAGAATGTTCGTTAAATAAAAGCCTAATTAATAGTAAGAATTGTGAAGACCGTTACAGTACAGTAATCGGTATTAAAATTACTTACTTAACTAGTTAATAATGTTTAATGTTTAATTGAAAAATTCACTATGTTTTAACCATAAATAATTATTGTAAAAATATTATATAACATGTAGGCACATCATTATTATTATAATTTTTAAATTCAGTGTATGGATTACAATGTAGTAACGGTTCCAACCATTATCTTTATGTTTAATGTTATTTTTACATTTTACGTAATTTCAAAATTTATTTCAACGCACTCGAAAACGTAATTATAATTTTTATTATAACATGTTTAATTTTGGTTGATTTAATCGAGCACTCTCTCACGATGCCATTCGCACCGAATTTCCTCTCGCGTCAAACGATCGAAAATCTTAAGGTCAAGTGGCAATCGCCCATATCGGAATGATAACAGCGCTATCGAACTAATTGAAAACAAAAAATTGAGGGAAAAAAAAGCAAATTGTGACGCACCTAAATAACTTTTGGCCTGCTTTGGTATTAACAGCGATTCTTCGTTTAAGTCCCGTGGATACATTTCGTCGTTGTTGGTGATGAGGAAAGTACACCGAACCACTAACACGAATTTGTTGAAAATATTTTATTGGGCGTTTTTATCGGACTGGTAAAATGCTCGATTGAAAGGTTAGCCCACAAACGGCGCATGAGTGCGAAGAACAACAAGGAGTTTATCTGTCCGGAGCGGGAATTGGAATTAATGCTGTTATGGAAAATTATGGAACGCTGTTTGTTTATGAATGATAGTGTGTTTTGTAATCTATTATGTTCGATATCGATTATAAAAAAAACTATTTACTGTTTTGCTAATTAAATATCTATAAAAAAAACATATGGAACTTTCCCAACACTTTATTGTTCTTTAAAATTTTAATTATAATAATTTTAAGTTCACACTTCACATAATTAGATAGATATATATGAATTAAACCTTTTTCTAAAATATCACAAAAGCTTAAATGTTTGGCTAAATTTTCTAGAAAAAAAAAAAATCCAATTAAAAACATTATACATTTTTATTCGAACCCATACTTCTATTAATATTCTAACGAAGAATTGCATCGGTGGTCTCAATGTCTTGGGTTTATCCAAAACTGGCCTGCTGGATGAATTGGAGGTCAGTTACCAAAATGAAACTAATGAAATATTTTGTACGTAAATGTTTTATTTATTATTTAATCTTCACTGTTTTGTATATACTTTTAACAATTTTCTTAATCTTAAAATGCATTTTCAAGTTGAAGCGCCGCCATTTTGTTTTTTGTTTGTTTATTTATAATGATTATTCTTTATGTAAATCAAAACTTGGAAAATACGAAATATATCTGGTAATTTTTAAGCGTATTCTACTATTCAATTTTGTACATCTTTGAAAGCAATATCAATTTAAAATGGTTAATGACGTCAATTGTCAATGTAACCAAAATTGACCCGTTGAATATTTATAAGTTCGCATAGGCGATGACCAAACACTCTATTGTGTCTATAAATAAGTGAAAATGTTATTTGAGCATCGCGTTAAGTCAAACAAGAGCAAAAATTTCGCTAATTACGAATTCACGGTAACAGAAAAAAAAATACGCCGCACAAACACATTTCCGAAATTCCTCGTGTTAATCGCGCTAATTGGAATCGGCATTTCTCAAATGTGTACCACTTCTCTAACTAATTACAAGGGCACGGTCAGGGTTAAAATTGTGCAATTTCCGCAATTAACCGTTTCAAAAATCGTGATTGTATTTCTCTCCTTACGTCCATAGAATATAATTGTGATAATGTCAGGAAATTACATTCTTAAAAGATAAAAAGTAACCTAATGCAATCAGCTGATAAACTACTTACGCAGTTATTCTTAAGTTATGTATGTGCACGTACGTAAAACATTAAAAAAATAATATAAGAGGCGTAAAAAATATTTATTCGTACATTAACAAAATCTAATGGTTGTTACGAAATCCTTTTTTTTAAGTACCAATTAGTATTGGTAAGCATGAATCGTCGATTTATCATTCGGAATATATTTTTATATTAGAATATGATTATTTGTTTCCGGAATCGTATGAAATAATTGTTATTGATTAATAAAAATAAGTGTTGAAAAATCCACATATTTTCTTACTACCAGAATTAACAATAGATTTCATTATCTTAAAACTATAATATATAATTTTTTGTCTTTATCTATCTTCTCCAAAAATATTATTTTTACGAAAATCATTAGAAATAATTCTTTTATTAAAGTATTTAATAATAATAATACACTTTATTCCTTATTATACATGTAATGTATAAAATAAAATAAAATAAATTCTGATATAATTGTCTTCTTCCTTTTCATCCGTTTCACTTTATTCCTTATTTTCATATGTAAATACAAAAAGTTGATATCACAATCTTTTCAAAATATCTTTTAAAGTGCGTAAGTTAATTTGTTTATTATTTTTTATCTTAAAATGTTTAGATTTAATCTCTCTTTACAATTAAACTGATTTACTTTTTTTTTAAATCTATATGTTTTTTTATCATACCGATCAGATATAATTAAGTGCTCACTTTAAAACATCTGCTTCGTATAAATATATTATTTTTAAATATTACGCAATGTGATAAATTATAGATTTGATTGATTGTTTGAATTCAATCGATCGTAAAATTTTTATTGTACGCTCTCAATTTTGTCATAAAGTTAATAAAAACATCAGATACAATCATGTATTAAATAATTTTAAGTAATATTATTAAGAATTTTATTTGTTTATTTAAAAAATTATCTAGTAGTAGTGTTTGACTATCGACCACGTGGTCCTTCTGCCATGTGTCATTTGTGTGTGTGTAAATGAGCTTGTTACTCTAAAGCACCATTAATTTTATCCCAACGGTGAATGGTACCGGTCACCCATCCAACTACTGACCCAAACCAACATTGCTGTACGTCAGTTCGGGGACGTAGCCGACTGCGCCACCACCGGCGTGTAAAATTATCTATTTTTGAACGATTTTCACATTTTTTTAAATTTCATATCACAGATAACTAATAGGAGATGGGAGATGACAGATCAAAGATGATAGATGACAGATTGCCGATGGCACATGACAAATAAAATATAACCAATGAGAAATGCCATATAAATTAATAAATATACACTAATTTAATTATACAGATAATAGATGGCAAACAAATGGTAGATGACAGATAACATATGACAGAGGTTAGATGATAAATACATTGTTAATTATCTGTCATTTGTCAAATGTCGATTATCAAGTGTTATTTGTTATTTGTCATCTGTCATCTGTCATCTGTCATTTGCCATTTGTCATCTGTCATCTGTCATCTGTCATTTGTCATCTGTCATATGTCATTTATCATCTGTTATCTGTCATTTGTTATCTGACATTAATTATGCGCAAATTATTTATTTTAGTTGGAACAATTATTCGAAAAAAATATCTTCTCTCACCTCATCTGCCCTTCTGTTTTCAGTCGGCTTTAGTTATTTATAATCTCTAATGCTATTTGTCTGTCAGCTGTAATCTGTTATTTGCCATTTCTCTTTTGTTATATTTTCTATTTTCTCTAAAATACCACCGTCATCTATCATTTGTCATTTTTCATCTCTTAATAATCATATGGCATTTGTCATATATTATTTCACATTAACAATTTATTATCAGTTTAAGAAAAATTGTTTATAACGTAATTAATGGAAAAAAGTCATTTGTCATCTCACATCTGCCTTATTTCGTCTCTATACATTCATCTATTTTTATTTAAAATTTCTAATTTGACACTAATTATTTATCAAATGGTGTATGTCAGTTGACATCTGTTTTATGTCATTTTCTTATGTTATATTTTCTATATTTTTAAATATAGTATGTGCTACAAAAATTTGTCATTATTTGTTTGAAATCTGAAATGAAGTCGGTTGTCATCTATTATTTGTAATTTGTCATTTTCTATTTATCAATTGTCATTTGTGATCTGTTATTTGTCATCTGTCATTTGTCAGTTGTCATTTGTCATCTGACATTTATCATCAGTCATTTGTCATCTGTCATTTGTCCAAATTATTTATTTTCGTTAAAATAGTTAATAAACAAATGTCATTTGTCATCTGTAATCTGTTTTTTGTCATTTTCATGTGTTTTCTATTTTCTCTAATATAGTATATGCCACCAAAATCTGTCATTTGTCATTATTTCTTTGCCATCTCTCATTTGTCATTAGTTAGTTGTCATTTGTCAAGTGTTATCTGTCATTTGTCAGCTGTCATTTATCATCTGTCATTAGTCATCTGTCATTGGTCATCTGTCATATCTTCAGTCATTTGTCATCTGTTATTTATAGAAATTATTTATTTTGTTAAAAGAGTTAATAAACACATGCCATTTGTCATCTGTAATTTTTTTTTGTCATTTTCATATGTTATATTTTCTGTTTTCTCTAATATAGTATGTACCACCAAAATCTGTCATTTGTCATTATTTGTCATTAGACGGTTACTATTTGTCATTTGTCATCTGTCATTTTTTAACTGTTCTTTGTCAGCTGTCATTTGTCATCTGTCATTTGCCATCTGTCATTTATGCATATTATTGATTTTTGTTAAAATCGGTAATAAACAAATGTCATTTGTCATCTGTAATCTGTTTTTTTTTTGTCATTTTCATGTTATATTTTCTACTTTCTCTAATATAGTATGTGTCACCAAAATATGTCATTTGTCATTATTTGTTTGCCATCTCTCATTTATCATTAGTCATTTGTCATTTGTCAATTATGATCTATCATTTGTTAACTGTCATTTCTCAGCTGCATTTGTCATCTGTCATTTATCATCTGTCATTTGTTATCTGTCATTTGTCATCAGTCATTGGTCATCTGTCATGTCATCAGTCATTTGTTATCTGTCATTTATGGAAATTATTTATTTTTGTTAAAAGAGTTAACAAATGTCATTTGTCATCTGTAATTTGTTTTTTGTCATTTTCATATGTTATATTTTCTGTTTTCTCTAATATAGTATGTACCACCAAAATCTGTCATTTGTCATTATTTGTCATTAGACGGTTGTCATTTGTCATCTGTCATTTGTTAACTGTTATTTGTCACCTGTCATTTGTCATCTGTCATTTATTATCTGTCATTTGTCATCTGCCATTTATTCAAATGATTGATTTTTGTTAAAATCGGTAATAAACAAATGTCATTTATCATTTGTAATCTTTTTTTTGTCATTCTCATATGTCATATTTTCAATTTTCTCTAATATATTATGTCACCAAAATATGTTATTTGTCTTTATTTGTTTGCCATCTCTCATTTATCATTAGGCGGTTGTCATTTGTCAATTGTGATCTATCATTTGTTAACTGTCATTTGTCAGCTGTCATTTGTCATCTGTCATTTATCATCTGTCATTTGTCATCTGTCATTTGTCATCAGTTACTTGTCATCTGCCATTTGTCATCTGTTATTTGTCCAAATTATTTATTTTCGTTAAAATAGTTAATAAAAAAATGTCATTTGTCATCTGTAATCTGTTTTTGCCATTTTCATATGTTTTATATTTTCTCTAATATAGTATATGCCACAAAAATCTGTCATTTGTCATTATTTGTTTGCCATATCTCATTTGTCATTAGTCAGTTGTCATTTGTCATGTGTTATCTGTCATTTGTCAGTTGTCATTTGTTATCTGTCATTTGTCAGCTGTTATTTATCATCTGTCATTAGTCATCTGTCATTGGTCATCTGTCATTCGTCATCTGTCATGTCATCCGTCATTTGTCATCTGTCATTTATAGAAATTATTTATTTTTGTTAAAAGAGTTGATAAACAAATGTCATTTGTCATCTGTAATTTCTTTTTTTTCATTTTTATATGTTATATTTTCTGTTTTCTCTAATATTGTATGTACCACCAACGTCTGTCATTTGTCATTATTTGTCATTAGATGGTTGTCATTAGTCATTTGTCATCTGTCATTTGTTAACTGTTATTTGTCAGCTGTCGTTTGTCATCTGTCATTTATCATCTGTCATTAGTTATTTGTCATTTATCATCTGTCATTAGTCATCTGTCATTCGTCATCTGTCATGTCATCAGTCATTTGTCATCTGTCATTTATAGAAATTATTTATTTTTGTTAAAAGAGTTAATTAACAAATGTCATTTGTCATTTGTCATCTGTAATTTTTTATTTTTTGTCATTTTCATATGTTATATTTTCTGTTTTCTCTAATATAGTATGTACCACCAAAATCTGTCATTTGTCATTATTTGTCATTAGACGGTTGCCATTTGTCATTTGTCATCTGTCATTTGTTAACTGTTATTTGTCAGCTGTCATTTGTCATCTGTCATTTATCATCTGTCATTAGTCATCTGTCATTAGTCATCTGTCATTCGTCATCTGTCATGTCATCAGTCATTTGTCATCTGTCATTTATAGAAATTATTTATTTTTGTTAAAGAGTTAATAAACAAATGTTATTTGTCATCTGTAATTTATTTTTTGTCATCTTCATATGTTATATTTTCTGTTTTCTCTAATATAGTATGTACCACCAATATCTGTCATTTGTCATTAGATGGTTGCCATTTGTCATTTATCATCTGTCATTTGTTAACTGTTATTTGTCAGCTGTCATTTGTCACCTGTCATTTATTATTTGTCATTTGTCATCTGTCATTTATGCAAATTATTGATTTTGTTAAAATAGTTAATAAACAAATGTCATTTGTCATCTATAATCTGTTTTTTGTCATTTTTATATGTTATATTTTCTATTTTCTTTAATATAGTATGTGCCACCAAAATATGTCATTTGTCATTATTTGTTTGTCATCTCTCATTTATCATTAGTCGGTTGTCATTTGTCAATTTAGTAATCTGTCATTTATCATCTATCATTCGTCATCAGACATTTGTCATCTGTCAATTATAGAAATTATTTATTTTTGTTAAAAGAGTTAATAAACAAATGTCATTTGTCATCTGTAATTTATTTTTTGTCATTTTCATATGTTATATTTTGTGCCATTTGTCATTTGTCATCTGTCATTTGTTAACTGTTATTTGTCAGCTGTCGTTTGTCATCTGTCATTAGTCATCTGTCATTTATCATCTGTCATTAGTCATCTGTCATTCGTCATCAGTCATTTGTCATCTGACATTTATAGAAATTATTTATTTTTGTTAAAAGAGTTAATAAACAAATGTAATTTGTCATTTGTAATTTATTTTTTGTCATTTTCATATGTTATATTTTCTGTTTTCTCTAATATAGTATGTACCACCAAAAACCTCGGTAATAAACAAATGTCATTTGTCATCTGTAATCTTTTTTTTGTCATTCTCATATGTCATATTTTCTATTTTCTCTAATATCATATATGTCACCAAAATATGTAATTTGTCTTTATTTGTTTGCCATCTCTCATTTATCATTAGTCGGTTATCATTTGTCCTTTGTCATCTGTCATTTGTTAACTGTCATTTGTCATTTGTTATTCGTCATCTATCATATCTCATCTGCCATTTGTCATCTGTCATTTGTCCAATTGATTTATTTTTGTTAAAATAGTTGATAAACAAATATCAGAAAATTACATTTCGGATTTATCTGTCATCTGCCATCTCATATGCCTTGTCTCTTCTATTTTTAGTCATCTGTTCTTATTTATATTCATCCGTCTTATTTCCTCTCTTAATAGTCGTTTGTTGTTATTTAAAATCTGCAATCTGTCAACTTATTTGTCATTTCCTTATACTATATTGTCTATTTTCTCTAATACAGTATGTGCCACTAAAATTTGCCATTTTCCATTTGTCACCTGTCATTTGTCTTTAGTTATTTGTTATATCTCATTCATCATCTGTCATTTATCATTTTAATTTATCATCTATCATTTGTTATCTGTCATTTATCCGAATTATTTATTTTTGTTGAAATAAATTATGGAACAAATATCAATGAAAATGTAAAAAAGATTATGATAAAATATTATTCTTAAGATGCAGAGGTAGATGAGATGACAGATAACCACTCAAATGCCTTCATTCTCAGTTTTTTGTCTTTAATTTCTTTAACCTATTTTTTTGGTTCATCTGACATTTCTTATCTGTTAACAATAAATTTCAGTTCGGTTTTCATTCAAGTGAAACCAAAGGAATTAATGTCATTTATCATCTGCGTTTCATCTGTTTTTTTAAAAATAAATTTTGTGTTTTTTATGTCGTTAACGTATTCATTAATTTTCTATATTATCTGCAATCTATCTGTCAACTGTCATTTGTTATCTGCCAATAACATACCTCTGTCCTGTCATCTATCATTTTTCATTTGTCATATATCAATTGTCATTTGTCATTGGTCACTTGTCATCTGTCATTTGTTATTTATCATTTGTCATCTCTCATTTATCATTTGTTATATCATTTATCATCTCTCATTTGTCATCTGTTCTTTATCATCTCTCATTTTCCATCTGTCATTTATCATCTATCATGTGTCAACTGTCATTTGTCATCTGTCATCTGCCATTTGTCATCCGTCATTTTCCATCTGTCATTTGTTTTTGGTCAACTGTTGTTATTTATATTTTTTTCTAATCTGATACTAGTTATTTACCAAATGTCTTTTGTCATTTATCATCTGAATCTATTAAGTTGTGTGTCATTTCATGTCTGTTGTTTTTTTTTCTAGTACACTATGTGCCACCGACATTTGTCTTTTGTTATCTACCACTTGTTCTCCTATCATATACCATCTGACGTTTATTAGATGTTATTATTGTTATTTATCATTTCTCATTTGTTATCTGATAATTATCGTCTGTTATCTGCCAAAAGTAAATTATTTTTGTTAAAATAATTCATGGAAAAATATCAAAAAAATTGAAACTTATCAACTAAAATTTCCTATTGTTGACGAAAACATGATACATCAGAGTTATCAATTGTCTCTCTTCCCTCTTCTGTTTTCATCCATCTATTTTTAATTTCTAATAATTTTAATTGATTTCTGGACAAATTCAGCTGTTTTTGTTTCAATGGTTTTTAATTGTTTTCGATAAATACAACTGTGGTTTTTTCAGTTTTTATCAATTGCCAATTGATTATGTTTTTGCAATTATCTAACAACTTCAACTGTTTTTTAAATGTTCTGGCACTTTTCTCAATTTTCATTTCTGTTTCAAATATTTAAAAATCGCTTTTGCTCGTCAGTAATCAACTGATTTTATTATTTGTCAATTCTTTGCTCCTATAGATTTCAATTGATTTCCAAAGCTATATTTTTTTTAATTTGACAAAATAAAAAAAAATTTTTTTGCTACAATAAATACATACTTTAGAATCTTCTTGATTTAAAGCTACTTCAACTTTTACATTTTCTACGTAAAAGTCTTTATTTTATTTCAGTTTCAATAAATAAATAGTGTAAATAATCAACTAAAGTCAACATTCGCAAATAAGACTATAAATTCTTAAATTTTATCCATCCAAAGTATCAAGTCTACTCTACCCTACCAGAACTTTACATCCCTTTGTTCTCTGCAAAGCACTTCACTGCAGACGGCACGAGTATAAAATATACGTACGGACCTGCAACTGACGGACAATTTTCCTCCCTTTAAGAGACCTGTCAACGCCAGACCGCACAAACGTTTCGCTAACAACCCCTCCAGCAAGGACCAATGGCATAGAGGGTGGCTACCAGGCGGGATTTCATTGGAGCCCGGACGGACGTGCTTACGCCCCCTTAATCGATCGCAAGCAGTGATTTTACCATTATCATCGGTGGTGGTATAAATTCAATTCCCCAGAGATGAACCAGCATTTCCTGTTTGACCATTTAATTGAAAAGCAACGAGTGGTGAATCTGTGATTGTGTCGAAATGAGTTCCGGCCGGGCGCACCCTCAACTACCCGACTCTTCATCATCACCACCAATAAGGTAAACGATATATTGATTATTCACGGTTTTATGTGAGTTGTGTGAAGTTATCACTATATAATTAAAACACTTTGTTATTTCCTTACTTCACTTTTTTTATGATATATTGATTAGTAGAGAGTTTTGTACAAGTTACCTGTACCTTGATGAAATGTCCACTGTGCTGCAATTTCGTATGATTTGTTAATAGTTTCTGATTTGTTGTTTGCACCAGTTTATTCAATTGTTTGTTTATTATCATTACTCAAGTTTCTCCTTGTAATTGTTTACTTTATGGGAAAATTATGCGTGGCGTTGACAGGCCAAACAGAGAAAATGGAGATTTTAATTGTGTACAAGATGTTATGAACAAAATTATTGCAGTTATAGACACCGGCGCGTTATTCGTTTGTTTTCAACACAACGGCGAAAACAGTGACGTCCTTCAAAGAAAAATTGCTTTTTAGAGAAATTTAGGTGTTGAAGGAAACATATTTTCAGATAAAACAGACGTAGAATTAAATTATCTGTCAGATGTCATCAACTAAATTAATGAAATTATACACCAGTTCTATTAATTATATGCGATACATTACCATTAGCAACGTTGTTTTACAAAATTATTTTTTAAGGGTTATTTATGCAAAAATTAAAAAGATTTATAGATGAATGGGACGCAGAATACAATTATCTATTAGGCGTTATCAATTGAATTGATTTATTTCCACATATTAACCCGTTATTCACTTGTTTTTGTTAAACCACCACAAACAACGTCTGTCTTTAAAATAATTTTTTTTAGCTTTAATTAATGGTTTACATCAAAACATTTTTAAACAAAATATACTAAGAATTAAATTACCTGTCATATGTTATCAATAGGATTATTTCAACAAACACAATCCGTTATTTTCTTGTTTTTGTTAGACCACCATAAATAACGTCGTTTTTAAAAATTAATTTTTATGAAATATTTGTGCGAAAAGGTAAAACATTTGTAGATAAAATACGTATTGTATAAAATTATCTACAACTTGTTATCAACTAAATTAATTCAATTATCTGTTATTCACTTGTTTTTGTTACATTATTATAAGCAACATCGTCATTCAATTTTTTAAGGACTATTCAGGCAATAAAGTAAATCATTTTTAGATACAAGAAACGTAGAATTTAATTATCTATAAAATGTTAACGATTAAATAAATGCAATTATACACAGTATCCTGTTATTCACTTGTTTTTTAGTTATATCACGATAAAGAGCAACGTTAATTTAAATATCATTTTAAAGTACTATTTTGACCTTAGTGTAAAAGAAATATTAATCAAAAGGACGTAGAATTTAATTATATATAAAATTTTATTAATATAATTATTTAAATTATACTCACTCGCCTGTTATTCAATTGTTTTTGTTACACGATCACAAACAACGTCGTCCATTAAAATTAATTTTTATTGGCGTTTTAGATAACAAGGTAAAAATATTTTCATTTAAAAAGTGTAGTAGATTTATTTATCTATAAAGTGTTATAAACGAAATAATGAAAACCATACACACATACTCATTATTCAATTGTTTTTGTTGCGTCACCATAAACGACGTCGCTAATCAAAATTATTTTTTAACTACCATTTGAATGAAAACAAAAATGTTTTTAGATAAAAGAGATGCCGAATTTCTTTATCTATATGATATTATCAACGAAATTATTTCAATTGTACACACTAACTCGCTATTCATTTGTTTTTTTTTTGCTACATCATCGTAAATAATGTCAACCCTAAAAATTATATTTTAATAGCTATTCAGACAGTAAAGCAAAAATATTTTCAGATAAGAAAGACGTAGAATTTGTTTATCTACCAGATAATGTATTAAAAGTTATTCCAAAGATCACCACCTCAATGTTCTAAATGATTGTGTTTAATAGTTTACAGTATGGTTACAATGCAGCAGATGATCTTTCAGAGGAGGAACTTTCTGAATTACCGAGCTGTGCTTTCGCTAGTCGAGCTACAAGCAGCACGTCAGCATCTATTCCACAACACTACTTGACTAATTTGCATCATGGACCAGGTAAGTAATTATTTTTTATCTCATTAGAGTATTTAATACCATAGCGTACTTTTGACTTAACTCAATAAATTATCAATTTATACAGGGTGTTAATACTAAGTCTTTACGCCCAAAAATGGCACTTAGAACTCGCTAAAAGAAACAACTCTCCTTAGTTCCAATTTGTGATTTGGTGCTCCAGTTCGGAATTATTGAAGTTCTTTTGTTTTTCTAAAAATCGTTATAACTCGCTTATTTGGAGGACTATTTTAAAAAACCAAAAAGTTTCAAAAGTAGCTTTCGGCTCTCTAAAACATTTGTATTTACAATTATTTTTTATTGTTTCAAATAACAAAATTAAAAATTACAAAACAAAATATTTTGATAACCACTCTACTGATTTTTGAAAGTAAAACATTTAGGATTTTATAAATTGTCATAGGCTATTTGTAATTAATTATCTGTCATCTGTCATTTGTTACCTGTCAATTATCATGTTATTTGGCATTTGTTATCTGTTATTCTGTCAATTGTCAGCTGTCAATTATCATATACCTATAATCTGTCATTTATTATTTGCCATCTTTTAATTGTCAAGTGAAATCGGCCATTTGATATTTATCTTCGAAGTTCATTTAGTTTAAAGATAAATTCATAGAAAAATTTAGAAGTGGAATAGCAAACATTAGAAATTTTTTGTTATAGAAGAAAAAAACAATTAAAATTTAAGATTCGAGATTTCTTCAAATGTCATTTGTTATTAATTATCTGCCAGCTGTCATTTATCCTTAGACGTTTGTCACCTGTCAATTATCATGTTATTTCTCATTTGTTATCTGTTATTGATCAATCTGTTTTCTGTCATTTAACGTCTGTCATTTGTTATTTGCCATTTTTCAATTGCCAAGTGTCATCAGCCATTTGTCATTTTTCTTTGAAGTTCACTAAGTTTAAAGAAAAATTCAAGAACAAATTCAGAAGTGGAAGGGGAAATCCCAGGAAATATCAGATCTCAAAAGTTTTTAAAAATGAAAGTGAAGTTGATGGAAAATTCTAAATTTCTTAAAATAAATCACAATTAAAAGAAGTTTGTAGAAAATTTTAAAAAAATAAAGAAAATTCTAAGACCTTCAAAGAAAATTCAATTCAAATTTTTGGAAAAATCTAGAAATCTAGAAGACAAATTGTATGAAAATTGTCGCTATTTGAAAAAGAAATTTTTGGAAATTTTAAATTCAAAAAAGAAATAAGGATTAATGAAAAATTTTCCAAGAAAGGGAACTTTCTAAAAACTTCTGGAATTTAAACAAAAATTGAAAAGAAATTAATAGAAATGCTGAGAATGTTTTAGTATTCCATAAGAAATTAAACATTTTGGAAATGGAGAGGAAATATTGAAGAATTTTGAACATCTATAAAAGAAATTTTTGAAAAATTGTTCCAATAGCAAATTTGAAAGAAAATTTCATAAATTTAATAAAAATCAAAACAAAAATTAATGAAAACAATTTTAAAATCGAAGAGAAGTTGATAGGTAATTCTAAAAGAAATCACAGTGGAAAATAATTATCAAAAAAAAAATTAAGAAAAATTTAGAAACATTCTAAAACCCTCATAGAAAATTCACTTGGTATAGAAGGAAATTTATGAAATTTATAAAAATTTAGAAGAGAAGATATTGGAAAAATTTTAAAATCTAGAAGAAAAATTGTAAATTCTAGCAATTTGGAAGAGAAATGTTGGAAGTTTTTCAAAATTAAAAGTTTCTGAAGAATTATCAAAAAGCAGAAATAGAAAATCAATCTGTCACTTGTCCTCAATCATCTGTCACCTGTCAGTTATAATGTTATTTGTTATTGTTTATTTGTTTTCTGACGTTTGCCAGCTGTCATTTATCATTTATCATTTGTCGTATGTCATTTGTCATTTGCTATTGTTAAATGTCATCTGTCGATTATTGACAGTCATTTATTTTTGAAGATCACTTAATTTGAAAAGAAATTCATAAAAAATTAGAAATAGGAGACGAATATTTTGATCTAAAAAAGAAATCAATAAAAAATTAAGGTTAGAAATTTGTTTCTAATGTCATATGTCATTTGTTATTAATTATCTATCATCTGTCATTTGTCACTTATCAGTTACCATTTGTTATCTGCGATTGATCATCTGTTTTCTGTCATTTGTCAGCTGTCATTTATCAGCACCTATCATTTAACTCTGTCATTTCTTATTTGCAATCTTTCAATTTGTCAAGTGGAATCTGTAATTTGTTATTTATTTTCGAAGTTCACTTTTCTATGAATTTCTCTTCTTCAATTTTATAGAAAAATTTAGAAGTGTAAGAGAAAATATTAGAAAATTAGAAAAGAAATTAATTAAACATTTAAGATACGATTTTTAATTATTTAGGTCCTTTGTTATTTGTCACCTGTCATTTATCATGTTATTTACCATTTGATATCTGTGATTGATTATCTGTTTTCTGTCATTTGTCAGCTGTCATTTATCATCTATCATTGGTCGTTTGTCTTTTGTTATTTGCCGTTCACATTCAAAATTTAGAAGTGTAAGAGGAAATTTTAAGAAATTAGAAAAGACATTAATTAAACAAGTGAAAAAAGAAATATAGGAATTTTTAAAAAAATTCAAGGTAAGTTGTTGGAAAATTCTAAAATTCTTGAAAAAAAATCACAGTTAAGAGAAATTGGTAGAACATTTAAAAATAAGATTAAAGAAAATTTTTGGATTTTTCTAAAACCCTCAAAGAAAAATCACTTATTTTTGAAGGGAAATTGATGAAAATTTTTGAAAGATAAAATATTGTAAACATATAGAAATCTAAAAGAAACGTTGTTGGAAAATTGTAGAAATTTGTTGGAAGTTTAAATTTAAAAAGGAAATAAGAATTGATGAAAAATTAAAAAAAAAATGAAAGTTTTTGAAAACTTCTAGAATTAAAAAGAAAATAATAATAATAATAAAGAAATTATTCATGACAAAAAATAGAAGTGCAATTTTAGATCTGAAAAAAGAATCAATTAAAATTTGTTTTTAAATGTCATATGTCATTTGTTATTATTTATCTGTCATCTGTCACTTGTCCTCAATCATCTGTCACCTGTCAATTATAATGTTATTTGTTATTGTTCATTTGTTTGCTGACGTTTGCCAGCTGTCATTTATTATTTATCATTTGTCACATGTCATTTGTCATTTGCTATTGTTAAATGTCATCTGTCAGTTATTGATTTATTTTTGAAGATCATTTAATTTGAAAAGATATTAATAAAAAAATTAGATATAGGAGAGGAATTTTTCGAACTAGAAAATACATCATTAAAAAATTTACGATTCGAAACTTTTTTTAATGTCATATGCGATTTGTTTTTAATTATCTATCATCTGTCATCTATCCTTTGTAATTTGTTACCTATCAGTTACGATTTGTTATCTGTGATTGATCATCTGTTTTCTGTCATTTGTCAGCTGTCATTTATCATCTATCATTGGTCGTTTGTCATTTGTTATTTGCCATCTTTCAATTTTCAGGTGCCATCTGCCATTTATCATTCGAAGTTTACTTAGTTTGTAGGGAAATTCATGAAAACATTTAGTTGAAGAGAAAAAATAATCAAAAAAATCTAAAATTCGTAATAAAAATATAAAAATGGAATATTTAAGTATAAGAAAAATTGTTGGAAAATTCTAAATAGGTCGAAGATAGCTTACGAAGTTTGAAGTTTATGGAAAACTCTTCTAGAAATTTGAAAGAGAACATATTGGGAAAATAGAAATAAATCACCAATAAATCTGTTTATTTTCTCCTTGAAAAATTGGCAGAAATTAATTTGGTAGATAAATTCATGAACATTTCTAGTTTTTAATTAAAAAAGAAGAATTGGTGTGTGTAATATTCTCGAAAATGGAAGAGAAGTTGTTGGAAAATTCTAAAATTCTTTAAAAAAGTTTATCAATCTAAAAGAGACATTTCTAAAACTAATGAAAATAAATGGTGAAAAATTTTAGAACTATAGAATTGAACTTACATAGAAATGGAAAGAGAAAATACTGATAAATTTCAATTGTTAATCAATTTTTCCAATTTGAAAGTGAAGTTGGTGAAAATTTTCGATTAAAAAAAACAAGAATTGTAAAAAAAAAATCGTAAATAGAAGTTCCTAAAAAGTTTTAGAATCTTAGAAAAAATTCACACAAGTTGCTAGATAATTATAGAATCTTAGAAAAAATTCACGCAATTTGAAGAAGAATTTGCTGGAAACTTAAAAAAAAATAGAAGATAAAGTTTTAGAAAATTCTAAAACTAACAACATTTCAATTTTAATGTTAAGAAATGAAACCTTAAGGTAAAATTTAAAGTGAGTTTTAGGCTCATAGAAACATGCATTTTTCAATCAAGTGGAATTTAACTGGAAAATAGTTTTATCAAGGATTCTAACAATTTTTTAATAGTTACTTCAAGGGTTATTTATGATGACTTAAAATATACTAATGAGGAAAGAGTTGTTAAAATTTTACGAAGAAACAATTGAAAACAGCATTAAAACCCACTACACTTTATTGATTGTTAAAACCGTTACTTTATGATATTTCTTGATTGTGAAATAGGTTAAGAAATAATAACACTTCGCTAGTATTGCGAATTTTACACTTTTTACGACAAAACTAGTCACAAAAAAGTGTAAAATTCGTGATACTAGCAAAGTGTTATTATTTCATAACCTATTTTGTATTTTAAAAGTGAATAAAGGTACAAAGGTATTAACTTTACGACTGTTAAAGAAGAAATGCACTTAAAAAAAACTATGACGATGTCATAGTTTGCACCAATGATTTAGACAAAGATAAAATTTGTACTTTTGATGGGATACTAACTAACAATTTTTCTTCACGTATTTCAAAGTTGGAAATATTAATGATTTAGAGTTTTAATTTTATTCTCATCTCTTCTTATCTTTTCAGATGGTGGACAGTGCAGTGGCAATTCGATAAATGGTGAATACTACACGAATTCCCCCTACAGGGTGCAGAGGCACGCGGCGAACATCCGCGAGAGGAAACGCATGCTGAGGTCTGCTATTGGACCCACCGGGTACTCTTTACACTTGATGTTTATTTCATTTAGAAAATTCAAAAAAAAAAAAAATTAAAGACGAAAAACAACGTCCGAACGAAAACCCTGTATTAATTTTTATGTGGTGTACAGCAGTATAAACTCCGCATTCGATGAGCTAAGGATGCACGTGCCGACCTTCCCCTACGAGAAGCGCCTCAGCAAGATCGACACCCTCAGGCTGGCCATCGCGTACATCGCCCTGCTGAGGGAAGTGCTGACGGCCGACTGCGACCCTCTCACCTACGTCGAACGCTGTTTACGGGGGGAGATCAAAGCGGAGAGGGCGAATTGGAATACTAGCGGTTGGTATTATTCCTTTGCAGAGTTTATACATACAGGAAAACACCTTTTATAATCTTTATTATAAGAAACAAAATGTATCCAGCCTATTCAAAAAACTAAAAATATTGTCATATTTAAAGAAAATACTTTAATTGAATTATTAAATACGGAAGGGTCTTGAAGTATTCCATATCTCATCAGCGTAATGCAATTGAAGGCAGAGAAAGAAAACTGTGGTTAACCTGAAGAAGCCACAATATAGCGAAACAGTTGTTACGAGTATAAGTTTTATTTAAATGATTAAAGTGCTTTTTAAATAAAATAACAAAACAAGTTTCATTATTGTATTGTTTTTAAGTCTAATCCATAAACTCTCTGTAGTTTCTGTCTTTAATTATGTTAATATTAAAAAAATTAAACCACGAACTTTTTATTAATTAGAGGTTAATTAAACACTTGGTGTCCAAGAGTTTAATTAACTTCTAATTAATATACACAGGTTAAGTGAGAATTTAACTCATCCATCACTTGGGGCAACATAATTTAAGGATAAGGTAAATTACTAATTGTGAAACAAGTAAAACCAATTGATATCAATTATTAATTTACCTTATCGTTAAAAAAATTAAAGTTGCAGATGAAATAATAATTCAAAACAATATTGGATAATTGTGTATTTGAAATACAATAAATTAACTACCACGTTTAATAAATAAACCATCATTGACGGTATTGATTAATCCATTTGAAATGTCATTGATTCATTCGGTGAAACGCTGATTGCGGTTATCGTCGGCGTAACAAACTCGAATATCTCAAATATCTCAAATATTTACTGCACACGAGCGATAAACGTCGAGATTATGTTGGGTGTTATTAACACTAGAGAGAGAGAGAAAGAGCATTCCGCACGGCGTTCTGCTCACGATTTTTTAGTGATTGACCATTTCAGTCCTCTTTCCAGATCTGACGGCGCGACTCTCGTGGATCAACTGGGAGAACCTGGGGGTGAGTCCCGGAAGAAGATCCACCCTCACCTCGTTGGCGCTCACCTCAGATAACCTTAACCATTAAAACGACCGCAGGAAGAAGACTTGTAAATATGTATATAGTTTACGTGCAATATTGTGAAACGTGTATTTATTGAAATAAATAGAAAGTAAATACAGTAATCGAATGTGTTTATTATTTATTAAATTATTATTTTTTACAAAAAAATAATTTCTAATTATACGTGGATATTAGGACCTTAATTCCTTGGAAGTAATATTTTTTCTCAATTGGTAAACATGTAACTAAAAACGATACCTTTAGTTATTTTCTTACCAAAGGAGAACAAAATATTTAATTAGTAAACATTATTAGTTTAAATTAAATAATTAGTTTATTAATATAATAATAAAATAATTAAAAGTTTCCAGAAATATTACAATCTTTAAAAGTAGCGCCTATTTTCCCGCTTGAAATTATTAAAAGAAACAGTTTTATTAAAACTCAAAGATCACAAGAAAAAAATGTTTAGATTTTTTTGTCGTAAATCGATAAAATCAATATTAAGATGAAATTAAATTGACTAACGAAAACAATTATAGGTTATATAATAACCAAACAGTTGAAATTTAAATAAAAAGGTGTCAATCACAGCAGGAAATAATAGTTGGAATGGTTAGGTAATTGCAAAATTTAAAAAAAGTTGATGATCGATAAAAGCAGAAACAATTTAAAATTATTTTAATAAGTTGAAAACCGAAAAGAATTAAAAACTTTAGAAATAAATTTTAATTGCTAGAAATTAAAATAATCGATAATCAATCATATCAGTTTATTAGTAATGCAATTGAATTGAATTGAAGTATTTTAATTGAAAAACATGAATTGAAATTTATCATTAAAAAAAACTTTGAGAATGATTCGTAAGGACCGAGACACGTGTCAGTAACCTGGTAATAAACAAAGGGAACATAACAAGTGTATTGCTTCTCCCAATATAAAAAAAAACAGTTGAAATTGTCAAAAACACGATTAACGCATTTGAATGTCACAATTTACAATTGGCAAAATTAGTTGAAACTTGATGAAAAACTTGAAAACAAGAAAGTAATTTTAAAAACTCATTAAGAAAACAGTTAAAATTAAAACAAAATAACATCATGAAAGAAAATTGGATAATTAAACAATTGGTAGTATATAAAAACGAAAATTAAAATTGTAAGGAAATACTGAAAAATTAAATGTCATTATTTTAATAAAAAAAGTTCTAAATTATTAAAATAGTCCTAACTGAATAAAAAAATGTTTGAATGAAAGATTATTTGGTCTTTTTTTTGTTTACTCGAAGAAAACATTTTTTTTTTTAAATAATGAATAATTCAAAATCACTCCAAAAACTATTTAAATTTGACATTTGTAAAGAGAAAGTAATTGACAATCGATAAATGTGGTTAATCATTGACAATTTTTCTTGTCATTTTTAGTTCCATAATTATTTATTGTCTTTTTTCTGCTCATCCATTATGTATTATATGCCAATTGTCATCTGTTACTTATCATCGGTAATTTATCTGTCATTTACCACCTATCATCTGTCATATGTCATCTGTCATTTATCATCTATAATTTTGTCATGTCAGGCTACCAATTGTTTTTGTTTTAAAAATTATCCAATCGTTTTTACTATTTTCTTTCGTGTTGTTATTTTTTTTAAATTTTAACTCTCAATTCCAATTATTTATCATCTATCATCTGTCATTTGTCATCTACCATTTGTTAATGGCATTTATCATTTAGTATCTATCATGTATCATCTGTCATATATAATATGTCATATGTCATCTGTCATAAGCCATCTCTCATCTCTCATTTGTAATCAATCATTTATTATGTGTCATTTGTCATTTATCATATGCCATTTGTCATTTGTCATGTGGCATTGAATATTGATGTAAAACAAAATAATTAAAAACAAATAATAAGTAAACAGTTAAATCTAAAAAAGTCCTAAAACTCGGGATACATTTTTTTTTTTTCATATTTATTTTGTAAAAAGTAGAATCCGTAAAATAAATATTTTAAATATTAAAACATTTGAAACTGCTATATACTTGTAAAACCAAAAAAAAAATTGATAATTTAAGAAAAAAACAAAAATAATTAAAAACTATTGAAGTTTTAAAAAAAATAAAAGTCATTATTTCACTAAAATAATTCTAAGTTGTTAAAATAGTCCGGATTTAAAACAAAAATATTTGGATAAACAAACAATTGATTATTAAAAAAAAAACATTTGAAATTTTTAAAGGTTAAAGAATAATTGAAAAATTATTTGACATTTGAAAGAAAACAATTGATAATCGATAAAATAAAATAATTAAAAGTTTTTAAAATAGTCCTAATTGAAAAATCTGTTTGGTAAAACAAAAACAATTGATTATTTTTAAAAAAAACATGATTAAAAAATAACTGAAAGTTACTTAGAAAATAATTTGAATTATTGGATATTTGAGAGAAAATAATTGACAGTCGATAAAACTAGTTGGTCATTGACAATTTAGAATTTATTTGTCATCCGTCATTTCTTTGCATTTGTTACTTGTCATCTGTTATTTATCATTGAACATACATCATTTGTCATTTGTTATATGTAATATATCATCTGTCTTTTGTCATTTGTCATCTATCATCTGACATGTATTATCTTTCATTTGTCATCTGTCATTTGGTATCTATCATTTAACATTTAACGTTTCCCATTTGTCATATGTCATTTGCAATCTGTCTTTTATCATTTGTTAACTGTCATTTGACACCTGGTATGTCATTTGTCATATATTATTTATTTGTCATGTATCGTTTGTCATCTATCATTTGCCACTTGTTATTTATCATTTTAAGTATGCCATTCGTCATGTAACATCTGTTGGTATCTGTCTTTTGCCATTTGTTAACTGTCACCTGTCATTTTTAAAGGGAAAACAATTGATTATCACTAAAAGTAGTTGGTCATTTATAAAACTGACTAAATGTATATCATCTATCTTCTTGTAATTTTTTAATCCATAATCATTATTTATTATCATTTGACATTTGTTATCTGTTATTTATCATTTAACATATGCCATTTGTCATCTCCCATTATGTTAACTATCGTCTGTAATTTGTGAAGAGAAAACAATTGACAATCGCTGAAAGTGGTTTGTCATTGACAAAACTTACTAAATGATTGTCGTCTATCTTCTTGACGATTGTTTATTTATAATAATTATTTAGTGTCATATATTATTTGTCATTCGTCATTCATCATTTAACATATGTCATTTGTCATGTATCATTTGGTATCCGTCTTTTGTCATTTGTTAACTCTCATC
This sequence comes from Ontholestes murinus, assembly GCA_963969525.1. Classification (NCBI taxonomy): domain Eukaryota; kingdom Metazoa; phylum Arthropoda; class Insecta; order Coleoptera; family Staphylinidae; genus Ontholestes; species Ontholestes murinus. The sequence continues at coordinate 5,777,931 of OZ018395.1, read as the reverse complement.
TGTCATCTGAATTTGTGAAGAGAAAACAATTGACAATCGCTAGGAGTAGTTGGTCATTGACAAAGCTTACTAAATGATCGTCGTCTATCTTCTTGACCTCTTTTTACCCATAATCATCTTTTATTGCCCTCTATCATTTGTGATTAATCATTTGTGATTAATCATTTGTCATCTGTCATTTATCATTTAACGTATGTCATTTGTTAACTGTCATCTGTCGTTTGTAAAGAGAAAACAATAGACAATCGCTAAAAGTAGTTAGTGAATGAAAAAACTTACTAAACGATTGTCGTCTATCTTCTTGACTTATTTTATCCATAATCATCTTTTATTGTCATCTATCATTTCTCATTTAACGTATGTCATTTGTCATCTGTCATTTGGTATCTGTCTTTTGTCATTAGTTAACCGTCATCTGTTATCTGTCATTTGTGAAGAGAAAACAATTGACAATCGATAAATGTAATTAGTCATTGTCATTTTTTTATCCATAATTATCTTTTATTCTATTTTCTTCAACCCATTAAGTGGCATCTGTTATGTATCATATGCCATTTGCTTTATTTTTTATTTAAATCTGTCATTTGTCATTTATTATATGTCATTCGTAATCTGTCTTTTGTCATTTGTGTTCTATCATTTATCATCTGTCATTTGTCATTTATCATTTAACGTCTACCATTTGACATATATAATTTGGCATCTGATAACTATCATATGTCATTTGTCATCTGTCATTTCTTATTTGCATCTGTCATTTGCCATATGTCATTCGGCATCTGTCCTTTGTCATCTATCATTTGTCATTTGTCATTTGTCATTTATCATATATCATTTGGTACCTTGTCATTTGCATCTGTCATTTAAAAAAAAATATTATCATTTAACGTGTGTCATTTGTCATATATCATTTGGCATCTGTGTTTTGTCATTTGATAACTATCATTTGTCATTAATAATTTATCATCTGTCATTTATCATTTAACGTATGCCATTTGTCACCTGTCATATAGTATATTACATTTTTCATTTGTCATTTGTAAAGAGAAAACAATTGACAATCGAAAAATCCTTACTAAATGATTGTCATCTATCTTCTTGTTAATTTTTTTGTTCATAATCATCTTTGATCTATTTTCTGCTATCTATCGTCTGACATCTGTTAACTATCATATGTCATTTGTCATCTGTCATTTCATTTTTGCATCTGTCATTTGTCAAATGTCACTCGGCATCTGTCCTTTGTTATCTGTCATTTACATCTATCATTTATTATTTAACGTGTGCCATTTGTCATATATGATTGGGCATATATCTTTTGTCATTTGTCATTTGTCATCTATCATTTGTCATTAATAACTTATCATCTGTCATTTATCACTTAAAGTATGTCATTTGTAACCTATCTTTTGTTATATGACTTTTTTCATTTATCATTTATAAATAGAAAACAATTGACAATCGATTAATCCTTACTAATTGATTGTCATCTATCTTCTTGTTACTTTTTTTGTCCATAATCATCTTTTATCTGTTTTCTGTTATCTATCATCTGACATCTGTTATATATCATGTCATTTGTATTTTGTTTTGCATTTGTCATTTGTCAGTTATTATGATCTGCCCTTTGTCATTTATCATTTGTCATTTATAATCTATCATTTGTTATCTACTCATTTACAACTGTCATTTTTTATAAGTCATTTATCATTTAACGTGTGTCATTTGTCATATATCATTTGGCATTTTTTTTCATTTGTTATGTATCATTTATCATCTATCCTTCGTCATGTGTCATTAATCATCTATCATTTGTCATTAATAATTTATCATCTGTCATTTATCATTTAATGTACATCATTTTTCATTGGTTAATTGGAATAATATTTTTATTAATTTTTCTTGCAAAGAAAATAATTGACAATCAAATAAATCCTTACCAATTGATTATCAGCTATCTTCTTGTCACTTTTTTTGCCCATAATCATATTTTGTCTATTTTCTGTCATCATTTGACATCTGTTATTTATCATATGTCATTTGTTATCAGTAAATTCTTTTTTTGCATCTGTCATGTCATTTGGCATTTATTCTTTCCATCTATTATTTGTCATTTGACATTATCATCTATCATTTGTTATCTGTCATTAGCATCTGACATTTATTATTTAACGTGTGTCATTTGCCATATATCATTTGGCATCTGTCTTTTGTCATTTATCATTTATCATATTTCATTTATTATCCATCTTCCTCATATGCCATTTGTCATGTATCGTTTGTCATTTATCATTTGTCATTAATAATTTATCATCTGTTATTTATTATTTTTGTCAAGTTGACATTTTTTCACCTGTCATTTGGCATTTGTCATTTGTACAGAGCAAAAAAATTGACAATCGATAAATGCTGTTTGTCATTGACAACTATTACTAAACGATTGTCATCTATCATATTGTCACTTGTTTGGTCCATAATCATCTCAATAATCTTTTATCTATTTTCTTCTATCCATGGTATGATATCTGCTGTTTATCATGTCATTTGTAACATCTGTTTACTATTATATGTCATTTGTCATCTGTCATTCCTTTTTTGCATCTGTCATTTGTCATATGTCATTCGGCATCTATCCTTTGTTATCTGTCATTAATTATTTAACGTGTGTCATTTGTCATATATCATTTGGCATATGTCTTTTGTCATTTAACATTTGTCATTTGTCATCTGTCTTTTCTATTTTGATCTCACATTTTTTTATATGTCATTCTGCATCTGTCGTTTGTCATCTATCATTTCGCATTTGTCATTTATCATCTATCATTTGTCATCTGTCAATTGCATCTGTCATGTGTTATCTGTTATTTTATATCATTTAACATGTGTCGTTTGTCATATGTCATTTGTCATCTGTCTTTGGTTATTTGTTAAATGTCACTTGTTATCTATCATTTGTCATATGTTATTTATTATCTATCCTTCGTTATGTCTCATTTGTCATAACGTTTGTCATTTATAATTTGTCATTTGTCATCTAACATTTGTCTTTTGTTATCTACTATTTTTGTCAAGTTGACGTTTTTTATAAACAGTTGAAAGTTTCATTTGCCAATTTGAACATAATTTAAAAAAAAACTTTTGGATAAAAAATAATTTGTATGTAAAAAAGATAGTCGAAAACTAATAATAATATTTATTTGGTGCAGCCTTACTAATTGATCATTATCTATCGTCATCTGTCAGTTGCATTCGTCATTTGTTATCTATTTTTTTGTCGTTGCCCTCTACCTTTTTCATATGTCATTTGTCAGCTGCCTTTTGCAATTTATTAACTGTCATTTTTATTATCTACCCGTTGTCATTTGTCATGGTCGAAAAGTAATAATAATAATATTTATTTGGTGCAACCTTACTAAATGATTGTTATCTATTGTTACTTTTGTTATTTGTTATCTATTTTTTGTCATTTAACCTATATAATTTTCATATGTCATCTGTCATTTGTCAGCTGCCTTTTACCATTTAATAACTGTCTATTTTGTTTAACTGTAATCTGTAATATGTCATCTGTCATCTATCAATTATCAACTGTCATTTGTCATCTGTCATTTGTCATCTGTTATTTGTCATCTATCATTTGTTATTTGTTATTCAACATTTGCATTTGTCTTTTATCATCTATTATTTGACATTTGTCATTTATCATGTATCATTTGCCATTTGTCATTTGCCATCTGTCATTTGTCATTTGTCCTTTGTCATTTGATATATATCATTTGTCATATGCGATATGTCATTTATTATCTGTCATTTGTCATATATAAATTTGGTCATATGCGACTTTTCATTTGTCAGCTCTCTTTTGTCATTTGTAAACATTTGTTAGCTGTCTTTTTTCATTTATTAACTGTCATTTGTTATCTGTTTTTGTCATCTGTCAACAGTGATCTCTCATTTATCATTTGTCATCTGTCGATCGAAAACTAAAAAAAATTAAAATTGTTGGAATTTTATCTAAGGAAAACACTGAAAATTCAACTTTATTTAATTAATTTAAGCATTGTTCAAAAAACAAACAATCAAAATAATAAATTGAGGAATTGAAAAAACTATTTAAAATTAAATAGTTTTATGATTTCTTTACAGTACAAATTTTAAATAATAAAAATCCAAAAAAAAAAAACAGTATAAATTTGACAAAAAAAAAAAAAAAACAATTATTTTACAAAAATAACGAAAATATAATAAAAACAGTTTCAAACTAAAAAAGAAAAACAAGTATAAAATTTGCTCCAACAAAAAGACTAGAAATTATATATTTGCAAATTTATTAAAAACGTGTTTAAAACGTTCTAGAAAGAGTAAAATACTTCAAATAGTCATGGTAAGATTAAAAATTGGTTTAAAAACGATTTAAAATTTGTCAGAAAAAAAAGCCCTTAAATTTTCTCTAAAAGGGTTAATTGGAACTGCACCATAAAAATAAACAATTGTAAACTATAATATTTAAAATAATGTTTGTTTTACAGTAAGAATTTTACAAATAGGCAATTGAATTTTTGATTTTAAAAAATAGACCAAAAACAATAAATCTATTTAGTAATAAACCCACCCACCCTACATATTTAATTAAATTCAAACTAAAATACTGCATATAATTTTCTAAATAAAATATCATTATTTTTATTATTTTTGTAAGAACAACATTTTCCCTATTTCAAAGTTTATATAAATCTATAAGGCTAATAAATACGTAGCAATGAGATTAAAATCATCCACCCTCGGGTTTAAAAATAATAGAACCGATTATCAATTCAACATTTTCTTTTTTCCTGTCATCGCCCTGCGTTTGACGCATAATTACCGCTACAAACGGACCAATCTTTCGTCACATTAAACACGCCGTGTATTATTAAGGGCCCTTATGAGCCGTATAATAATGACGTAGCATGTCGAGAGGGTCCTTCCTAGTGATTTGTGTCCTTGGCGGTCGTGCGACCGGCACGGGGCGCACCGGCGTGTGCGCCACTTACACATGTCAAACATGGTTTGAAAACCACCCCGAAACCACCGGCCACGCGACCCTTCCACCCCACCGCACCGTCCAATTGTTTGGCACTAAGCCGGAGCAAACAGATTAAAAACCGATCAACAAATAAATGCATCAATACAAATAGAAAAAATGTATATTGTTGTATACGTGCGAAGGGGGTTTAATTTATTCATCGGGGTAATTATTTATTCATTTTAAATAAAATAACTTAAAATTTCGAATTTTTAAGTTTTAATGTTTCTGAAATAAAACGTTGAATTGGTTTCTTCAGGATGAAAACCGGTTTTATTTAATCAGTACAGTAGAGTTTAAATAATTGCATTTGTAGTAAATAATTAATATATTAGTTATGTTAATGCGTGAAAATTATTTTTTAGTAGTAAATTGGAAATAAAACACACACACAATTCAATAATGATTTATACATGTACACTGAGATAAACGTTATCTGATTATAACGTTATGATTAGATTATTATATATTTTCGACGTTATCTGTTTGATTAAATCTAGTGAGCTACTGAATTATGTTTAAAATCAATAAATAGTACTTTAATATAATCTTATATTAATTAAATACTGTCTAACGCATGCGCACTTAAATTCATTTATGGTATTTAAGTATGATTACTTTGATTAAAAGATAAAGCCAACTATGACTTCTAAAAAATTACTGACAATCACTTAACCTAAAAACAGCGATACTTTTATTTTCGAAATTTTCCGCTCCGTTTAAGCGCCACGCCCCCCAGCACGCGTTCGCGCCGCTCCCTTAACCTTTAAACAAACTAATTTATAGGCCACACGCACATAAGTACCCGCGACAATATGTTTTTCGCCCTCCGTCCCCCGTCGCTGGAGCACCCTCATTACCTCTATCTCTATCCGACACGTTGCGCCCCTCCGGACCGGAATCCGCCCTCGCCGAAACGACGGAGCCTGGGAACGAAAATCCCGACTCTGTTGACACCGTAACAAATCTATTAATTCGATTCGGGAATTATCCCATGAAATTTTATTAGATCAAATAAAGGGTGCGACAATGAAAAAAAAAACAAGATTATAAATATTTAACGAAAGGTTCAGGTCGTGGTCGGCTGTGGTTGTTTTATTTATTCGACTGACGTTTATGTGGGAAAATTTAAAGATGGAGGAACGCGAATGTGATGAAAGTGCTGAAGTTGGAGAGAACGAAGGCGATTTTGAAGGTCCTGAGATTACTGAGAAGTTTGATGGGGTTGAAGGTGGTGAAGAGGTTTGTTCTTTTTATACTTTACATCATCAACAAGAAATTGTTTTGTAAGTAATATAGGTTATCAAATCTGACATATTTGGGTATGCTCAGTTGTCATTTATTTAATCAATTGCTATATTTTAACCCTTTGACTTACTTTGTCTCATCCCATTGCGAAGCAAATACACAGATGCATTTTGCTTGCGCCACGAGTCGCGCTCGTTCTAGTTGCGGTTGGTCGAAATTCTTAGACACGTGGTTGTAGGTGAAAGGGTTAATAGTTAAATGTTTGTGCCAAGTTTGGTAAAAAAAAATCGTAGCCCTTTTTGGTGTTACGTCACTGAGTATATAAAAATAAATTCAAAATATGTCACGAAGTGAACGCCTCAACAATAATTGATAAAAGCAAATTCATTAAAAAATACTTTTTATTTAGTTTGAAAGTGCAGAAGAACCAGAAGTGATTAAAACAAAAGAAATAGAAATCCCTGGAGGCGTTGAGATACTCGGTGTTGATCTCGAGTATCCGGGTGAAGATGAGGAGGGCGAAGAAGCCGAGCGGTACAAAGAAGGCGTATTGTTGGGAGAGGATGATGACGATTACGACAGTACCAGTACAAGCGAGACAGGTAGTGAAGAAGTCGAGGTTGAAGGTGATGAGGAAGAGTTGGAGGAGGAGGAGGTAAGAAAACATCGGCATAAACATAAACGCCGTAAGAAGGCAAAATACGAGGAGGAGGAAGATGAGGCTTTAATGAAGGACGAAGAAGAAGAGGAAGAACTGGAGGATGAGGAGGACGAGGAACCACATAAAATAGGTACAGCAATTTGCTTAAGTTTTCTCGAAACCTGTAAGAAATTGTAAATCACAAAAATAGATGATAATAATATAGTTCAAAAATAAACAAATAAACTAAGTTTGAATTTGATTAAATTCTTGCGTTAATTTTATAACTATTTATATCTTAACTATAATAATAATAACAATAGTGTGCAGTTTACAGAAAAATATAAATAATAATAATATTTATTTATTAACCAAGGTTTTACACAGGTCAAGTTAAAAAAGTGGATGACAAAAATCACAATTATAAATATATAAAATAGCTTATTCTCTAAGGACACCAAAGAATTTCTATATAAAATAATTAAAGTAAATAGACAACAGTATACATATTTAATAATTAAGATTAAATAATACAGTTCAAGAGTACAATTCTTCTAAAAACAAATCATTCTTAAAAAAATATAAAAATAGTGAAGAATGAGATGTGATTACTTTATTTTGTCTGATTCTTCATTATATTCAAGATGTACCACAAAGTCAACGCCTCCACAATTAAATATTAAATAAGAATATAAACAGTAATGATTGAAGAAGAATTACTTGTATAAAATGGATTGGTGGCCCACCCTTCAGTTATTAAAACATACGTGAGGATTTTAATAAATCAGTTTTATCATAAAACATAACATTGCTCATTATTCATTCAAATAATTTTGTTTTATGCATTAATTATTTCTTGTTAACTTTTGTTTATGTTGTTGTAATTGGAGGGTGGGATAGTGGCCACCCACCCACCCTACATATTGAAACTTTAATTAGAACAGTGCCTTTTAAGTTCTTAATTAACATCCACGGTAACACTGGTGAAGTTTTTCAGAATTAATTGTAGTTAAAAAGAAAATATATTGAAAGATGGAATGAAATATACTGGAAACTATAATACAAAAAATGAAGACCATTTTAGATCTCTAAGAAAATGCCTGAAAAATCAGGAAAGTTCATTAAATCAAAAAATTTAATAAAAGTTACAGAAATTTTCTAAAAATTTACAAACAAAGTTGAGAAAATTTCTTGAAAGATGGAATGAAAGTAACTGCAAAGTTCTAGAAATCTACAAAGATTATAAAAAAAAATTCAAGAAGTCTAGAATAATTTTTCAAAAATGTGATGAAATCTACAAAAAATCTAAAGAAAGTTTTATAATTTTTATAAGAAAATTCTTGAAGGATGGAAATCTACAAAAATGATTGAGAAAATTTAAGAACACCTTAGAAAAATTCTTCAAAAGTGTGATGGAAGTTTCTAAGAACTTATAGAAATCTACAAAAAAAATGAAGAAAATTGTAGAGGCTCATAAGGAAATTCTTAAAAAATGGATTGAATATTACTGGAAAATTCTAAAAATCTAAAAAAATACAAACTGAAGAAAATTTTAGGACTCTTCAGAAAAATTCCTGATAAACTGAATGAAACTTTCTAAAAAATTCTAGAAATCTACAAAATTCAAGAACCCGTAAGAAAAGTTCTTCAAAAATGTGATGAATGTTGCTCTTAAAATCTACAAAATATTGAGAAAACTTCTAGAGGCCCATAAGAAAATTCTTGAAAAATGGAATGAATAAATGGTTCTACAATCCAACAAAAATAACTCAAAGTCTCTAAGGAAATTCCTGAAAAACTGAATTAAACTTCTGGAGAATTCTAGAAATCTACAAATCTTGAACTGATAAAATTTAATAAAAGTTACTAAAAATTTCTAAAAACTACAAAGAAAATTGAGGAAAATTCTAGAGGCACATAATTTTTTTTTAAAGGGAATGAAAGGTACTCGAAAGTTAAAAAAAAAATTGAAGAAAATTCTGTAACTCTCTAAGAAAATATCTGAAATATTGAATTAAACTTTCTAGAAATTCAAGTACGCTTTAGAAAATTTCTTCAAAAATGCGATGAAAGTTGCTGAGAAGTTCTAGAAATTTATAAAATTATTGATTAAAATTCTAGAGGCCCATAAGAAAATTCTTCGTTCTACAAACCTACAAAAAAACTGAAGAAAATTCTAGAAGTTTCTAAGAAAATTCAGGAAAAACTGAATTAAACTTTCTGAAAAATTCTAGAAATCTACAAAAAGAAGTCAGGAAAATTCTTGAACTCATAAAATGTAATAAGTTACCAAAAAGATCTAAAAATTTACCAAAAAAATAAGGTAAATTCTGGAGGCACATAAGGAAATTTAAAAAAATGGATTTTAAGTTAGTGGAAGGTTCTAGAAATCTATTAAAAAATTGAAGAAAATTCTCTAAATAAAATTCCAGAAAAACTGATTGATTACCACTTTCTAAAAAATTCTAGATATCTACCAAAATGAAGAATCCTTTAGAAATTTTTTTCCAAAATATTATAAAAGTTGCTGAGAAGTTCTTGAAGTGTACAAAAAATTGAAAAAAATTAATTAATAGAGACCGATAAAAAAATTCTTGAAAAATGGAATGAAAAAAAGTTTTACTAAACCTACAAAAAAAATTTAAGAAACTTCTAGAAATCTGAAAAACTTGATGGAACTTTCTGATTGATTGACATAATATAATTCTACATATCTACCAAATTCAAGAACTCTAGAAAAATCTCCAAAATGTGATGAAAGTTGCTGAGAAGTTCTTTAAGTCTACAAAAAATATTGAAAAAAAATTAATTAATAGAGGCCGATAAGAAAATTCATGAAAATGGAATGGAAAAAGTTTTACAAATCTACAAAAAAAATTAAAGAAAATTCTAGAAATCTAGAAAACTTTATATGAAACTTTCTGAAAAATTCTACAAATTCATAAGCATTTTTTTGGATTTAAAACAAAAATATACATAGAGGGTTAAGGAATAGGACATTTCATAAACACAGCCATAAACTTTTCGACCTTAAAAATGAATAGAAGAATTATTCAGTTTGACGTGAAACATTTTGTAATGTAATTATTTTCTTTTTCTTAAAACATCGCATGTAATCACAATAGATGTTAAATTTCATGTTCTCTTCTGTTTTAATTAAAATATTTTTAATCTGAATTTTTTTTTCATTAATTATTCCTTTGATAATTAACTCCTCATTTATTTACTGCATGTCCTACCTCAAAAAAAAAACATGAATGAAGCTAGCGTACTATCAAACTACCTCAATTAATTAAATATTGGATTACCATACTCTTGACCTACCTCAACGAATTATATACTAGATCAGCGTACTCTTGACCAACGCAACGAATCATACATTGGCCAAGTGTACTCTTGACCTACCTCACCATATTGGTCTAAGATAGTCATGACCTATTAAAATTAGCACCCAACTGTCTAGCGTACTCTTGACATACCTCAAAGAATCATATTTTGGTCTAGCTTACTTTTGACCTACCTTAACCTATTATACATTGGTCTAAGACAGTCGTGACCTAGTAAAATTACCACACAATAAGCTAGCGTACTCTTGACCTACCTCAATGCAATATACATTGGTCTAGCGTACTCCTGACCTAGGCCAACAAATTATATATTGCTCTAAGGTAATCATGACATAGTAAAATAATCACAAAATAAGTTAGCGTACTTTTGACCTATCTTAACGAATCTTATATTGGTTTAGCGTACTCTTGACCTATTTCAACGTATTATATATTTTTCTAGTGTACTCTTGATCTACTCTAACATTTTATATATTGATCGAAGGTAGTCATAACCCAGAAAAATTATCATAGAATAAGCTAGCGTACTCTTGACCTAGCTCAATAAATTATACATTGGTCTAGCGTGCTCCGGACCTACCCTAAGAAACTATACGTTAAGATAGGAATTTATTTGGAATGATGTAGATCACTACAAGGTCAAAAGTAAACAAAATCAATGCATAATTCGTTAAAGTGGGTCAATAATACGCTAGCTTATTGTTTACTCATTTTTCTAGGTCCCAAAAGACAGAGGGAATAGAGGATAACGAAAAGACATGTAAATACAAAGAGAAAAATTCAAAGAATGCAAAAAGGAAAACAGGTGAAAAGAAAAGAACAATAGATAGACTGACTATCTACACAGATAAAAAAATCAAATAAGTGATAGAAAATAAAAGGCAAAAATAGGTAGGACAAAAGAGAGAAAAGAATTTAAAATGTCTGAAGGAAGTTAAAAGATTCAAATGATTTTTATTATAGAATAATTTTGAGGTTATAAAAAAATTGTCATTCATAACGTAAATAATTTATAATATATAATTTAATTAGAAATAGCTTCAATTACAAAATATTGTTGATATGGTTTTAAAAAAATATCTCTCATATCTGTCAACTATCATATCTGTCATCTGTTATATCTGTCATCTGTCATATTTGACATCTGTCATCTGTCATATTTGACATTTGTCATCTGTTATCTGTTATATCTGTCATCTGTCATATTTGACATCTGTCATCTGTCATATATGTCATCTGCCATATCTGTCATCTATCACATCTGTCATCTGTCGTATCTGTCATCTGTCATATTAGTCATCTGTCATCTGTAACATCTGTCATCTGTCATATCTGTCATATCTGTCATATCTGTCATATCTGTCATATCTGCCATCTGTCATATCTGTCATTTGTAATATATTATTAGTCCTTTGATGTTTAACATCTGTCATTTGTCTACTGTCATCTGTCATCTGTCATCGATGTAGAATAATTATAAAATAATGATGAGTTGGTTTAAAAAAAATTCATAGATCATTTGTTATCCATTATGTTATAAGTCATCTATCAATTTATTTGCCAGGTTACAGAAAATGACGGACGACAGAAAGTAACAGACGTTGTCATTACTCGATCATTCTTCAATAATCTGTCATTTATTATTTGTCAACTGTCATTTGTCTATTGCCATATGTCATTTATTATTTGAAATATGTCATCTATCAGTTGTTATCTATCATGTTATAAATCATCCTTAAACTGACATTTGTAATATATCATTAGTCTTTTGGTATTTATTATCTGAAATTTGTCTACTGTCATCTGTCATTTATGAACCACTAGAAAATAATGTTGGGTTAGTTTAAAAAAAAATCATAGATCATTTGTTATCTATCATGTTATAAGTCATCTTTCAACTTATTTGACAGATTACAGAAAATAACAGACGCTGTCATTACTCTATCATTCGTCTATAATCTGCCATTAATTATTTGTCAACTGTAATCTGCCATTTGTCTATTGCTATCTGTCAAAAAAAGAAAATATATTTTATTATTTGACATCTGCCATCTATCACTTGTCATTTGTCATTTGTCTATCATCTGTCATCATTTATGTTTAATATTTAACAATTTTATAATATAATGTAAAATTAAAGCAAGTGATTAAGTGAAAAATTAAAAGTGGAAAATAGAACTTACCGTTTAAGTACAATGGGGATAAATAAGATTTTATAACTTACAATTAAACAAATTTCTATCTGTTAATATATTATTATTATTATCTGTCATTTGTGTCACAGTTGTCATTTATGAGTTGACATCAGTCATCTGTCAACTGCCATATCACTTTGCATCTCTTATAAATATGATTGTCATTTAAAGAAAATAATTTTTTTTAAATATTTATTGTCAAAACCACATTTGAAATCAAATTCAAGGTTATAATAATAATAATAATGAAAGCAATTGAATCAATTGCCATCTGTCATTAATTATTTATTGTATGTATTAGTTGCCCTTTGTAATTTGTCATCTTTCAACTGTCAAATGTCATTTTGTCGTCTGAAGGAAATATAATTGTTTCCTTTTTATTGTCAACATCACGATGGAAGTTAAGTTCAAGGTTATAACAACAATAATAGTGAAGATGAAACGCTACACTTTAAATTACTTGAGGTTATGTTTCAGCTCGTATTGTCTCTAAGATTTAACCTTAAAACCAATATAAAAAACCTCAAAATCTCTCGACAGAAATAATATGTGTCTACTAAAGTCTAACAATGATGCTCTTTATTCTAATTACTTTTACTTTCATTAAAATCGTGAAGTGAATGTTCTACTGGTCGGAGGGTGGGTTAGTGGCCAGCTACCTACCCTACATATTTTTAGAAACTTTTATCAGTGTCAACTCTTTATGTTTCCAAAAATAATACGTGTTCGCAATGATATTTTGCAGAAATTTATACGCTTAATTTTATTTAGCTTAAATTTAATTGAATATGAAGGGTGGGTGGGTGTACACTATTGTACCCTCCAGTTTTAATAATACAAGTGAAATGGTTTAATTGAAGATCGAACAGTCATTATGAACCTAAACTTGTCAAGTAGATTCATCTAAAATTGTAAGATCAAAGATTATACTACTCAAAAGCCATTGTGATACTAACCTATTCAACTTCATGTGAAGATGTAGATCTTTTAATGGTTTGAATGAATGAATTGAAGATTTGATTTGATGGTAAAGTGTAGTCATCGTAATTTTAAAGCCTTTAAGATAATACACCTAAAAAGGTAAACAGGATTACGATTTTAGCATTATTGAGAAAATATCGACATAAAATTGCACCTCACTTCAAGAGCCCGATGTTTTTTTTAATCTTCGATAAATTAAATGATCGAAGAATTAAAAAAAATATATCGCGATCTTGATGTGCTTAAATTTGTATGTAGCAATGATTAGATTATCACATTCAAGACCTTCAATATAAACCAAAATTAACTGATCTGATGATCGAAGAGTATACTTGAAAGGTCGTCTTCAATCCAAAATTTTATGAACATTGATGTTACCATAATATTTCAACATCCTCAGCTTATTGTAAAGTTTATTTCTTTATTTATATTTAACGGATCACCTTTTTACATAGAAATACATATATAAGTTTAAATTAATTTGAATGAACATTAGAAACATTAGAAATATCTATTTACAACATAGCTTAAATATAACAAGATAATTGTACAGATTTTAATTACTGCTTGAAGTTCACTGAAATTGTTGATCTTGGGAGTTTAAAAATCTTAAATGCAATAATTGAAGATTTAGTGAAGGTAAATTATATCTCTCGAGATTATGACTTATTCTATTCTTTTTATATATAGAAAATTAAATCTTCTCTCTATTCGTGTATTCACAATAAGTGAAAAATATTTTTGTGTTTAAAACTTTCCTCAAAACTCTTCTTTTCTTGAATCGTTTTTTTCTAATCTTTATTATTTTCTATATTAAAATGATTTTACTTGATTTTCTTTTTTCCAATTACTTTATTATTCGATTCTTGTATATTATATATTATCAAATACTTAGACTCTAAAATCGATGATAAGGGACTACAAATACGGGCAGTCATCAGCGGCTTCGATCTGGACATGGGCGACGATGAAGGCGAGGAAGAAAGCTCAGAGTCTTCAGAATCCGAACCGACGCCGCTACACAGAGAACCCTACTACGCAAAGTACCTCCAACACATGATGCAGTACGCGACGTTGAGGAGGCTCAACAATTTCCTGCACAAGAAAATGTCGGAGTATTTCAAAAAGAGAAAAGTACTCAGTGTGTTAGGTTATTCTGGGGCAAGTATTTACACGATGCTTACAGATGGAGCACGTCATGCGCGAGATGGCCGAACACCTGGAGGAGGCGAAGATGAAGTACGGAAAAAAGTTGGACAACTTCAGCGAATTGATCGAGCTGGATAAGAAACAGAGGGCGGTGGTTAATGCGGAACTGAAGGTTATGAAGCAGATGCGCGAGGAGCAGGTGACGAATGCGCAGAATATTTTTAAGGAGTTCATCGCTATGGAACGCGATACTGGGATAGGGTTGATTAATTCGAAGACTGGTAAAGAGATTCCTGATAAGGTAATGATAATAATACAATGAAGTGTATTTTTTAATTTATATTTTTTATATTATTCTATTAACAATTGGTGTTTTCTGAACATGTCATGAATTAAATTCGGTTATAGTTTAAACAAAATTGTTTTATCGTCATTCAATCATCAGTTTTGATTCTGCGTAAATAATTAAAATCAGCGAGAAGAAGTAAATTCAATATATAACTTTCTGTTTGAATATGGTACGTGCAGTTACCGAAACTTAAGTCACAAAAATAAATTACGTGATATACAAACAAAGTTATAAGTGTGTTTCATTTCTCTTCAACATAAAGAAGTAGAAGCCTTAAACATCGACAAGAAATAATAATGTAGAAATATTTCGTCTAATATATTTGCTTATAATTTTCTATAATCATCTAATATTTATAGGTCGTGGATAAGCTTCTCAACAATCAGAAGAGCAAGGCCAGGGAAATCCAAAATCTCCGTTTGATGCACTTCAAGGTGCGCAACGCCGTCGCCGACAAGCACGCCTCCATCCGAGCTCTAGACAGAATTGGGGAGAACTATACGCTAATCGAATTCGAGCAGATGAAGATTGAGAACCAGGCGCACATGGATAAAATCGAGGAGAGGGACGACGAACTGACCAAACTACGGAAGAAGTGCTCCGCTGCTATCCAGTGTTTAGCCCACGTCAGGGAGAAGTGCGCCGCCGTGGAGATCAACATCAGAATGATGAAGAACAAGCTGGAACATAAGGATAGTGAAAGAGCGGCGGTATTTAATAATATATTTTTATTAAAAGATAATTGTGTTTTGATTACCTAACAAAACTCTTAGTTAATAATTATGATTAGGTTTTTATAGATAATATTAGTTTAGTAATAGTTTAGTTTACTGAGTTCTACAAAAAAAATATACATTTACAATAGCTTTAAAATTTACATCGCAAGACTTGAAGGCAGAGTTCTTCCACTCAAACCATTATTTCCTATAGTCGATGATGATCAGCAATTTTTGCCATTGCTAGTGGCCATTTTTGTCCAATTTACTTTACCATGTTATTTAATAGCATATACGTCAATTTTAGGCAAGAGAAACTATGAATGGATTGAAGCAAAAGCGCGACTATTTCAGAAGAGAAGTGCAGCGGTTGAAACAGGAGAACGGATTGCTGACCAAAGACAAACTCCTCATCGACATGGAGGATTCTATTAACGAAAACAAGAAGATAGAGGAGATTCTGGAACTAAGAACGAAACAATTCCTTAGGCGAAAGGAACGTTTGGCCATACTGAAGGAAAATTACGAAAAGGAGAGGAACCGCAAGAAAATTCCAGGCCCTCCGGGCACCGACATGAAAAACACGAAATCGATCAGCACGCTAAAAAGCGGAAGCCGCATTTGCAGACGAAGGCCTACAATTTTCATGCCCATTATTGCAAAAACAGAATATTGATTTTCGGTACGTAAAAAAAGATCATTTCTGCGGAATATATTTTTAATTTATTTATTCATGGAATAAATTATTATAGTTATTAAATAATTGAATCACTAATTTTAATCCTGGTGATTAGTATTTGCACAATAAGACACAAAAGGATTTTAATCTCTTAAACAAAACAGTGTTATAGTAGGTGGTTTAAATCCTTTATGTTCTAGAATAACTGTTTTAGAACAATAAAGATACTAACCACTAGAGTAGTGTTTTGTTTAAAAGTGTTATAACGGAGTTTCAACAATTAAACAGCCTCATCGATACAAGGATATTAATGATGAAATAGTTTAATTATTGTGTTATACAAAAAAAGTTTCAAAGTGTTTATTATTTATACTCAACATGTATAACGAAGTAGAAGCCGCAAAAATCAATAAATAGTTTAATAATATAACATGAATATTACCAAAAATATAATCGATTCGGTTTAATTGAAGTATTGTTGATGTAACAATAAGATAAATTAGTAAATAAAAACACTAGGTTTGATGTTTTAGTGGTAAACAAAGATGCAAAATCTAGTAGTGTAACTGCGTAGCTTGTAAATTTCAAGTCCAGGTTTATAAGATGTGATTAAGAACTTAATATTAAATTAACTTTTATGTATAGAACACATTATTAATTATGAATGATTATATTATATAAACGTATAGCTATTTTTCGTTGCTAAACTGTTACAACAAATTTTTATTACTTATATAACATTTCAAGATATGCACAATACGAATAGAGCTGTATATTAGGTTGCATATTCAAGTATTTCACAAACTTAAAATATTAATAAAATCATATAATTACGCGCAGGTTGCACAGTGTAACGACACCAGCGGGTAATTATTAGCATAAAATTACTAAAAATATAAAAATTCAAATTCAACTTCTTCCAAAACAGTTTTGATGTTTAATCGATTGATTCGCTCAGTTTTTTTACTCGTTCTTTCAATTCTTGCTTCCATATCCAACAAACAATTGCTTTTTAAATCACAGTTGGTTTGTACATCAGGTATGCAAATTACCTAAAATAATGCAATAATTAATCAATATTATGTACCGTAATTCATGTTGAACATTCAATAAAAACACTGCGACTTTGTAATAACTTTTAAATTTATTCTGGAGTTGTTTGTATACCTACAAAGGTTATTAACATGTAAAGCATTCGTTTGGCACTACTTTCACTTTATTAATTTATCTCTAAATATACATTAGTGATAAGTATCAAAGTGGAAAAAGTAAAAAGTCCAAAACTAGTATAACTAGTGTTATATCTTAATTTTTTAAATTATTAACTGCAATTTTGGCAACTCAGCCTGCCATTCTTAAAACTTAAAGTAAATTACGTTAAAACTAATAGCATTCAAGGTAATACAAACAACATCAGGGAGGAAAATAGTGAGCATAATTATGATATATTGTTATCTACAAAAAATATGTACGTATACATAATTGATATCAATATCATTTTATTTAAACTCCATTGCCTCCTACTCAATAATTTCCACATATAAATTGTACCTTATTATTCCTTTCTTTCTGTTGCAGTTGTTATTGAATTACTTGAATACCTAAATAATAGAATAAGTTTAATAATGAAGCTACGAACTTTTTGCTCCTCTATCACTTGGTGAATCATAATGTAACGATAAGATAAAGACTAAAAATTAGAATGATTTAGTTTAGTAACTTATTTTCATATGTTTATATAACTTCTCTAATTAGATTTGATTGAAAGATCATTTTTAAATGGAATACAAATACATATTAGCTGTTTTTGTATATTATTACACACTCGGATGCTGCACGTACAAAAGTTTTTATTTATACAAATAAATGTATAGGTTAGGCTATATGTTTGTTATGGAAATAATATTGAAGGTATAGTCGAG
Organism: Ontholestes murinus; assembly: GCA_963969525.1. NCBI lineage: Eukaryota > Metazoa > Arthropoda > Insecta > Coleoptera > Staphylinidae > Ontholestes > Ontholestes murinus. The sequence continues at coordinate 5,759,640 of OZ018395.1, read as the reverse complement.
CCGCCCAGAGCTGACTGTGACAATCACTCTATATTGGAGGAATTAGACAGACGTGTTCAGTCTTTCACTTTATTGTACTGCAGTCATCTTAGTATGATGATATAACAAGATAGATATTATTTGCTACACAGTTCTTAGTACAAAAATGCACGTTCTGTGTTGTGAAATTAATTATCTTCGCTACTACTAAGGTAAGGTTATGTTAAATAGAATAAATTCAATAAACCTACAATATAATGATTAAATATCATTCAAATAGCTCCATATAAAATACATTAAAATCCTACAATATTACCTAAATGATGAAATTGCTCTGCTCTGCTTGTAAGTATATTTTCTATGGCTCTGTTGACAAAATTCAATCTGAAGTTATGTTTAGTAATTTTCGTATATTTTAAAGTTTTTATAAATCTAATATGCATAGAAAATTATAGAGTTAAAAATAATATACCCATTAAGTATATTTTCTAGGAATATACCTTTATGGTAATATCTTGACTGAAGGTTTACCTGTAGATTTAAAAACACAAAAGTAAAATTCCGTTTCCCTATGCTGATGAGATCCAAAATATATCGAATCCTGTCCGTGGCTGTTTTTAAAAGGCAACATTAATTTAATAAATTAGGATCATATTACAAATAACTTATCATGATGTCATGTTTTCATATGATCCATTTTCTATGATTGTTATCTAGGTTAAATTTTAAAAACCATTGAATATGCAGTAGTCTACAAAATTAATAAAATAATTTCGAGTATAACCCATGTTATATTAAGCGAATTATGTAAAAACGCATAGAAAATGTTCCTAAGAAAAAGTTAAAACAAATTTATTTAAATATATGAATTAATTATAAGATATATTCATAATAAATACCACACATGTACGGCTATTTAATTATCATAGCAATCCATTGATAATTTATTATTAAGATTAATTTAGAAGGGGCGGTGTATATTAGGTTGCATGTTTTTGTTTAATAATAGAGAGAGTATGCTACTCATGTGCCTAAAATTATTGTTTTAATATATTTTTTTGATGAAATAATTCATAATAAATAAATATTGAATACAACACAGTACCCAAAATATAAAATTAGTTTTTATTTACTTTTATAATTTGTAATTGTAAGTTTGCTTGAAATTAATTAAAATAATATAAAAATTTGAAAAACTCTACAATCTACATGTACAAATAAAAATACTGTGTATTTAAGGAGATTATAAAGTATAGAAATAAGTTATGAGTATATGTAAGTAGAGTAAAACCCAAAATAACTTTATTATGAGTTTCCTATGTTTTAACTCTGATTGTAATTATTTTATTATATCAAATTTAGTCCACAGTGTGCTGTCGTATATGATGATATTTTGAAATAGTCTGAAATATTTTGTAAGTAAACAGTTAAATTGAGCATGTATGTTATAACTTAACTTTACAAGCAAACATTTTTAAAACTAACACTTGCTTATGCTGTTACGTCAAAAATTATGTAAATTGATTTAAATCAAAATGAAGGAAACATTATTTCTAGGATTATGCTGTAACGTTCTTAAAAAATAAACATTTTCAATTATTCCATTTTTAATTAAAAGATGTATGGATACATGTTCTATTAATCTTCAGTTCATGTGATTGTTAATAGATGGCGAAAGTTGCACTGTCAGAATAATCATAGATAATGTATACTTTGAAAGTATTAGATTTATTTAAATTCATGTAGTATAAATATTAATATTTAAAGGAAGAAAGGTTTGAGAATACTTAAGATGGACGCAAATAATTATTTAAAATATTTTGGGGTTAATTTAAAATTGCAAATTAAATATATGAGTGAAGATGGTGATAAAAATATTATTTCTATAATTCTAGGGTAAATCTCAAAATTATTTTTAGTATGTCGAGGCTAGTTTAAACTGTAATTAGTGTTGGTTATCAAGTAAGGTAATTAGTTTATGTTTAAACTGTTAACCGTAGAGACTTCTACTTCGTTAAAACCAGTCTTACAAACAATGTTAAAAAGTGAGGCACTTATTTTTCACCAACGCGATGAAGCAGTTAAGTAATGGAGAATTAGCTACGAAATGTTAAAAAGTGTTTCATTTGTGGAATTTATGTTTGATTTAATCCACACTGTACTGTCGTGTACTGATGATATATTGAAATAGAATTTTTTTTGTAAATAAACAATTTAGCATGTATGGTATAGTTTAACTTTTTAAGCAAAATTTATTAAAACTACCACTCGTTTGCGTGTTACGTTAAAAATTATGTCAATTAAGTAAAATCAAAATGAAGAAAGAATTATTCTAATGCTGTAAAGTTCTCAAAAAATACAAATTTTCAATTATGGCATGGTTATTTAAAATATCTATGGATACATGTTCTATTAAACTTTTAGTTTAGGTTAATATTAATAGATGGCGAAAGTTGCATTGTTAGAATAATCATAGATAATTTTGTTTCGAGATTATTTTTATTTATTTACATTCATATATTATAAATATTAATTATGTTAAAATTGTTTTATTTGTGGAATTTATGTTGGATTTAATACACACTATGCTGTCGTATACTGATGATATATTGAAATATTCAGAAAATGTTTGTAAATAAACAGTTGAGCATGTATGTTATAGTTTAACTTTTCAAGCAAATATAATTAAAACTACCACTCGTTTGTGTGTTACGTTATAAATTATGTCTATTAAATAAAATCAAAATGAAGGAAGAATTATTCTAATGCTATAAAGTTTACAAAAAATAAAAATTTTCAATTATTGTATCTTTATTAAAAAAGCTATGGATATATGTTCTATTAAACTTTTAGTTCAAGTTAATACCAATAGATGGCGAAAGTTGCACCGTCAGAATAACCATAGACAATTTTTGTTTTGAGGTATTTTTTTTATTTTCATTCATATATTATAAATATTAATTATGCTGAAAAGAGAAAAGATTTGCGAATTACTTAAGTTACTTAAATAGATAGAAAGTATTATTGTGAATATATTGAGGTTAATTTCAAATGTAAAATAAATAAATAAGAGGGAACTTAGTAAAACTCATTTTTCTATTTTCTGCAAGTCTAGGACAAATCTCAAAATTATTATTAGTTAATCGAGGCTAATTTAATCTGCAAATGATGAATGGATTATTATGTAAGTAAACAAGTAAATTTTTAATTTTTAGAGAATAGCTTTCGCTCATCTATGAACTCTTCAACACTAAACAATTTTTAACTATCACATGTTTAATTTTTGAGTTGTTTAAAGTTATAATAATGATAATATAATATTTATTTTCTTGAAATATAAACTATTGCAGCTTCAATTTAAATTTAACAATTATTTTTGAAAGTAAGTGCTAAATGAAATAAATAAGCGGCACACAAACGAAAACAACGAATTTATACATCAGTTTGATGTAGAATGGAATAGATGCACTGAAAACTGAAATGGTTTCTCAATGATAAATTATTAGAGAAGATAAAATATAATTTAATTCTGCTTAGTTTGGTAGTATTGATAACATCAGTCATAAAGTATTCTATTTTACCGACATTAAAAATATTTCAATTAATTTGTTTTTAGTATTTCAGCAAATAATTATTAAATGGCAGTATTGTTATTACTATTTAATAAAAATATTAATTGATAAATAGTAATTTAAAATAAGTACAGTTTATTTCCGTTAGAACCTAACTATAGAATATTGACATAAAGAGAGAAAATATTTAGAATATGTTTTTTGTCTTCGTTTACTTTATTTTAACAAATCTGTCATTAATTTATAGTTATAACAATCAATAAAATGTAGTTTCATTGATTAAAATTTAAGAAAACTCTTTCGTGTAGCGGATAAATCATAGAGTAATTTATATTTTACTGTAAATTTGGTTGCATATATACGATCTCTCTCAGAAAATGTTATACAATAACATGTGTTGATTGTGTAAGAAGGTAATGTATTATAAAAATTTAAAATTAAATGACGTTAATTGTTACATTTTTAATGCTTCAACAATTGACAAGATAATACAGTTTAAAAATTTAAATATGAAATGTATTAATTTTTACCGTCTGTAGATGGCGCTTAAAGTTACAATTCTGCAAAATATTTAATTAAGTTTGAAAACCTATAGTACAGTTCGTTATAGTCGAGTAGAATTAGTTATAGTAAAAGTGCAGTATAGTTAGTACGGGTATTTAATCGAATTGCTGACAGGTACGTTTTGCTGTTGGGTTATAATTTAATTAATGGCGCTTTAGAGTTACGGGGGCGATTCAATAAAGTAACAAGTTTATTTAGACACACACATAAATATACTAGTAACACGGTGATAGGACCAAATGATTGCTCTTCAGGCCATAATTGCAGATTACCTGCGGGTCAGGGAGTTATCTTTGAAGTCACCAAGAACTGGCCAGTAATGGATAGCTCCTATGGAATCTCGTCTACGATGGCGTCCTGGAACTGCTCTTCCCTAAAGGCATAGATATAGTATGTTTCGATAACATTTAACTAATCGTGAGATACAGGTAAATTACTCATTTTAGAGCCCTGCTGGAAGTAATTGGCCGCAGAAACATCACCGGCTGTATAGCTGTCACAGCTAGCTAGTCACTACCAATGTAATATACATATATTAATTTCTTTAAAAAATTTAAGTGTTTAATCTTTTTGTATAATGAAATTTCAGACCTAACAGTATGTATTAATGCCCAAATTAAATTCAGACTCAACGAACTCGAAAAGCAGAAATGGTCAAACACTAATGACATTCTCCAAGCTCTCTTCTGGAAAATCTAGACCTATAGTCTTTTCTTACCCAAATCGCTCTTGTTGGAAACTTCCCTTCACTCTATAGGACTGCTGAGTTTATAATGATCTTCAAAAAGAGCACTGATCCCACAAACCTCTCCTCATACTGCTCTATTTTTCTGCTCTACACCATGAGCGCCTAGAACGAATAATCCTCTCTTAATTTCTCAACTTCTCCCAACCCAAAATGTTTTTCGTCCTGGACGCTCTGTCCATGACGTCATCTTCGCTCTAACCTCCTCTTCAGTGAACTCCGCTAACCATGGCCAAGCCGCTTTCTTTTACATCCAGAAATCCCTTATCATCATCTGACATGAAGGACTTATCCTTAAACATTCCAGTACCTATAATTCGATTTTTTTTTTCAGACCGTTTCCATCCAGTTTCAGCGAATTCTTTGCGAAATCCCTTAAGGAGCCGTAATATCACCCCTTCTTCACACATGATCATTCTTCCACACGCATGCTTTATTAAAAAATTGGTATCCTTTCTTATGACACGACTTACTCGACGCTGGCAGTCAACATCGAATTCCGCCTGAAATTTTCAAGAAAATATTTAATTACGAATTTAAATAACGATTTTCTGGGGTCGGACTCGGCGGCACACAGCGTCAAACACATTTCAAACTCTAATGGGAAGAAGACTCATTCGAACTTTTGTAATAAGTTACTAATATATTCCTGTTTGCACAAGAGGAGGAAAAAAAGGGGCGTAGCGCGGAGACCGGGAGGAAGGCCGGTATCGATTCCCGGGACATCATAAATTTCGCAAAAGTTAACAGTGTTATTATCGTTCATCGGTGATTAGTCGCTGTGGCTGTAACACGATCGCTTAATAGGAGTGAAATTTATGGTTGTTGCTATCTCGTTACTTCATCAGCAATGGAGATCGTACGATTACGAAATTAAAGACGTTAACGATTATGTTTTTTTTTATTCTCGTTTTTTTTTCGTATGGGGTAAGGTAAAAGTAGTAAAGTATGTTGAAATGAATTTTGGCTCTAATTCAAAGTTTAAAACTGTGTGCAGAAGTATGCGATGAAAAGCTCGAACTGCTCTACTTATACTTGGACAAAGATGTGTCTTATAACTAAAATTTCTTTTGTGAGTGCCACGTAACGAGCGGTGAGACGTAAGCGGGGGGTGGGTGTATGTGTCCTGGGAAACACTCGGGGGCACGCACGGGGTGCGGCGGTACATCTTTTTCTCGCGCGAAACAGACCAGAAAGCATTCCCGTGTATAAGCTCGCGTTTTATTTTATTACGTTATAAATATATATTTATGCAGTCGTAAAAAGGGACCATTTATATGACGAGCATGGGTTCGCGGGCCCTACATACGTATATAAAAATACGGGGCATAAATATATCCGCTCATACATACACAGCGCCGAAGGAGAGAGGTGTATATATATATATATATATATATATATATATATATATATATATATATAAAACAACAAATGCCGAGCACCTGACAATACAGCGCGATAAAACTGATGATAACAATCAACGTGCACAATAAAGGGGGAGAACGTTGGGCGTTTAATAAATTTTAAATTGCGCGCTTTTAATTTTTGAAATTTTATAACTTTCCATTCATGCCTAATGTTTAATCATAATAATAACCGTTATAAACTTTATCTTCTAATAGAATGGAATTTCAATAACCATATAATATACACTTAATTCTAATAATAAATCTTAACGACTAAAATAATATTTATATTATAAAACAAGGCATTTGTTATAATTTGAAGCAGTAGATATTTTAATGCATTTATTTTACTGATATTTTCGAAGTTAAAAAATTGTCACTATTGTAGTTTAATTAATTTAATAATTTATTGTATATAATGTATTACTTTTTTACATACAATACAGGGTCTATTATAAAAGTAATGCACTTTTTGGAAAAAATATATTTATTGATCGGTACCAATGCTTAAAATTCTTCATACTCTCCCCCCAGCATTAATACACTTGCGGAAACGTGTCATCCATAATGATAAATTATAACTAATAAATGAAAAAAGACAAACGACAGATGAAAATGACAATTTCAAAATTGTTTTATATTTAAAAGATTTATAATTAAAAATAAATAAACTTACTCTGACTTCAACTATGGGTAGAATAAGTATTCAACAAATCTATTGATAAATGACAAGTAACAAATGATAAATTACAAATGACAAATTACTTAAAATTTGGAGTTTCATTTTAACTTTTTTCTGTGATGAAAATTGTATCAAGTCATATAACAAAAAAATGTCTAAAATATAGTTTTAAATTTTCTTAAAACAGTTGATATTTAATTAAAAAAGGATAATAATTAAAAGTTCAGATTTTTTTAAACAATTTAGAAATTCACTATAAATAACAAAAATAGGCATAAAATAAAAACAAAACAGGCTTGAATTGTCAAAAAACAGTTGATATTTTACGAAAACAAAAAATTGTTAAGAAATATTTATAATTAATAATTTTCTAAGAAAAATAATAAAACTGTCTCTGGCTTTAAATATGACTCAACAAATCTATTGACAAATGACAAAATGACAAATGACAAATGACAAATTTTATGAAGAAAACAAATTTAACAGCCTTAAAATAATATTAAAGCATTTTGAATTGTCAAAAAAAAACAGTTGACATTTTACAAAAAACAAAAACAATTGCAAAATTGCCAATAGAAACAATTACACTTTCTACGCTTTCAACTATACGATGAGCACTTATACTACAAATCTATTGACAAATGACAAATAAAAAATCACGAATGACAATTGATAAATGACAAATGGCAAATGACACATGATAAATGACAAATAACAAATAACAAATGTGAAATGAAAAATGACAAATAATAAATGACAAATGACACATGACAAATAATAAATAACAAGTGACAAATGTGAAATGACCAATGACAAATAACAAATGACAAATGATACATGACAAATCACAAATAACAAATGATAAATGACTTCAAATAGTTAAAATTTTATAAAAAAAAAACAAATTTACTACAAATGACAAAAACAGCTACAAAATAAAAATAAAACAGTTTGAATTGTCAAACAAAGCAGTTGAGAATTACAAAAAAAAAACAACTGCAAAATTCCTCAAGATTTGTAATTGGAAATTTGCAAAATGACAAATGACAACTGACAAATGACAAATGACAAATGACAAATGACAAATGACAAATGACAAATGACAAATGACAAATGACAAATAACAAATGACAAATGATTTCAAACAGCTATAATTTTATCAAGAAAGGAAAATAACATTTTTACCACAGATAACAAAAATAGTCACAATATAAAAATAAAACAGTTTGAATTGTCAAAAAAACAGTTATTTTACAAAGAAAAATGCAAAATTGGTAAGGAAAATTTGTAATTAAAAATTTGCTAAGAAAAACAATTAAACGTTCTGTAGGTTCAACTAGATGAAAAACATTTATTAAACAAATCTATTTACAAATGACAATTGACAAATCGCAAATGACAAATGACCTTTGTAATTTACGCCAGTATCTAAGGTGTTAAGACATTTGTTTTTTGTTTTAAATTTACTATATTCTACATATATTTTTAAATGACAAATGACAAATGGCAAATGATCAATGACCAATAACAAATGACAAATGACAAATGACAAATGACACGTCAAATCACAAATGATAAATAACAAATGACAATCGACATATAGAAAATTACAAATGACAAATGACAAAAAAAGGCACAAAATAAAAATAAGTCAGTTTAAATTGTCAAACAAAGCAGTTAAAGTTTTACAAAATACAATTGCAAAATAGCTCAGGAAGATTTGTAATTAAAATTGACAAATGAGAAATAAAAAATGACAAATATCAAATGAAAAATGACAAGTAGTAAATAACAAATAACAAATGACAAACGACAAATGATTACCAATAACAATTGACAAGTGACAAATGACAAATAACAAATGATTTTAAACAGTTATAATTTTAATAAGAAAACAAAATAAAAATTTTACCACAGATAAAAATAGCCACAATATAAAAATAAAATAGTTTGAATTGTCAAAAAAAGCAGTTGACATTTTACAAAAAAAACAATTGTAAAATTGGTAAGGAAGATTTGTAATTGAAAATTTGCTAAGGGTTTAACTATACGAAGAGCATTTATTCAACAAATCTTATGATAAATGTCAAATAAAAATGACAAATGACAATTGAAAAATGACAAATAACCATTAAGAAATGGCAATTGAGAAATGACAAACGACGAAATTCAAATGACCAACGACAAATGACAAATAATACATGACAAATCACAAATAACAATTGTCCAATGACAAATAACAAATAACAAATGATAAATGTCAGGTAGTAAATAACAAATGACAATCGACATATGACAAATTAGAAATGACTAATTGCAAATGACAAACTACAAATGATAAATGACTTCAAACAGTTAAAATTTTATTAATAACAAAAACAGCTACAAAATAAAAATAAAGCAGTTTGAATTGTCAAACAAAGCAGTTGACATTATACAAAAAAAAAACAACTGCAAAATTGCTAAGAAAAATAATTAATTTTTCTGCGACTTCAACTATACGAAGAGCATATATTGACAAATGACAATTGAGTGAAAAATGTCAAACAAAGAAAAACCACAAATGGAAAATGACAAATGTGAAATGACGAATGACAAATAACAAATGACACATGACAATTAATAATAATAATAATTTATTTAACGGAGGCCATTTCATATAGTAACATACATATCATCACAAATAACAAATGAATATTGTTCAATGACAAATGAAAAGTAGTTAATAACAAATGACAATCGACAAATGGCAATTTACAAATGACAAATGACTTCAAACAGTTGAAAGTTTATTGAGAAAAATAATTAAAATTTTAGACATATAACAAAAGCAGTCAAAAATATAAATAAAACAGTTTGATTTGTCAAAAAAGCAGTTAAAGTTTTACAAAAAAAAAACAATTGCAAAATTGCTCACGAAGATTTGTAATTGAAATTAACAAATAAGAAATAACAAATGACAAATGACAAATGACAAATGACAAATGACAAATAACAAATGACAAATGACAAAAGACAAAAGATAAATGACAAATGACAAATGTTAAATGTCAAATGACAAATGACAAAAGACAAATGACAAATGACAAATAACAAATGATACATGACAAATTTATTTATTCATTTATTTATTAACGGAGGCCATTTCATACAGTAACATACATATGACAAATGACACATGACAAATGACATGTAGTAAATAACAAATGACAAATGACTTCAGACAGTTATAGATTTATTAAGAATAATATAAATTTTTACTACAGATCACTGACATTTTACAAAAAAAAACAAAATTGTTAAGGAAGATTTGTAATTGAAACTTTGACAAATGACAACTGAGAAATGGCAAACGACAAATGGCAAATGACAAATAGCAAATGACAAATGTGAAATGACAAATAACAAATGATAAATGACAAATTTGAAATGACCAATGACAAATGAAAAATGTGTAATGACCAATGACAAATAATAAATTATAAATGACAAATGACACACGACAAAGCACAAATCACAAATAACAAATGACAAATGCCCAATAATAAATAACAAACGACATATGGCAAATTACCACAGATAACAAAAGCCGTCCTCCACAAAATAAAAATAAAACAGTTGAATTGTCAAAAGAAAGCAGTTAAAATATTACAAAAAAATTGCAAAATTCCTCAGGAAGATTTGTAATTGAAAATGACAAATGACAACGGACAAATAACACGTGACACATGACAAATGACAAATTACAAGTGACAAATGTGAAATGACAAATGGAAAATAACAGATGTCAAATGATAAGTAGTAAATAACAAATGACAAATGACAAATGACTTCAAAACATTATAGTTTTAATAAGAAAACAAATAAACATTTTACGACAGCTAGCAAAAACAGTCACAATATAAAAATAGAACAGTTTGAATTGTCAAAAACGCATTTACATTTTACAAAGAATTGCAAAATTTCTAAGGAAGATTTGTAATTAAACATTTGACAAATGACAAATAATAAACAACAAATGGCAAATGACAAACGTGAAATGACAAGTAACAAATGAAAAATGACAAATGACACATGACAAAGGACAAATCTGAAATGTCCACAAATAACAAGTGTCCAATGAAAAATGACAAATGACAAGTAGTAAATAACAAATGACAATCGACATATGACAAATTACAAATGACCTCAAACAGTTTTTATTAAGAAAACAATTTAAAGTTTTACCACAGATAACAAAAAGCAGTCATAAAATAATGACAAATGAAAAATGACAAGTGACAAATCGTAAATGACAAATGACATGATTTTTTCGGTGGCGACCTTTATAATTTACGTCGGTAAATAAAGCGGTAAAGATATTTGTTTATTTTTTTAAAATTTACTATGTTCTACATACTTTTAACATGTTTTATTCTTAAATCGTTTTAATTTATTTGTGTATTTTTATTAAATTTTTACTTTCCTGTAAACATTGTATTATGGTTTTACTCGTAAATAATAAATAAACAAATGACAAATGACAACTGAGAAGTGTTAAATGACAAATGACAGATGATAGATGATGGATGACTAATGATTATTGACAAATCAACTGACAACTGACAAATGACAAATGACAAATGACAAATGACAAATGACAAATGACAAATGACAAATGACAGACGACAGATGACAGATGCCAGAATATTCAAAATTTTGGGTTGGTTTAAATAACAGTTAGTCTTACAAAGAAAACAGTCGAAGACTAAATATAGTTGAATTGGAAGTTTTACTTTTTGTAATGAAATAAATAGTTGAAGTGTTACTGGAAACATTTGAAACAAAAAATTGATAAAAAAACAATTGAAAATTATATAAAATCAAGAAGTTTTAATTTTATGTTATTAACTACAATTTTACAAAATAAAGAATGGAAATTTTCATACAATATAAAATTTGACGAATTATTTCAGTGAAGAATGTGTAAATGTATTATGTATTTCATTTCGGATGTTTATTTTTTGTGAATAAAATTTGCAAATAAATATGATTATACACGTGCCATCACGCGAACCAATTTCAGGAGGAAGAAAAAAACCGTTAAACGCGCAATATCCCTTATCTGGAATTTTTGTCAGGAGCATGAGCGATCTGAAAAATATTTAAAGTATCAGAGCGTCGCGGGCGGCGTTCGCGCCGCATTCATATGTATAGGCGTCGTTTCAATCTGATGGGAGGACATTAACAAGGCGGCGGTGGCGGCGGCGGCGGTCGTCGGGCGACACGGGATGAGAAATAAAAGACCGGGAATTACATCCGCTTATTATTCCGAACACGTGCCAGCCCGGTGTCAGGAAATATATCTAACATATTGTGAAGTCCGACAGTAATCCACTTACATCATAGGCAGGCCATGATTGATGGTGGAGGTGCTTGCCGCCGCCGCCGCCGCTCCCGCTGTTTCTGCTATACACGGCCTCCCACGGTTCTGGTGATTTACTGCCATCCACGGTTCCTATATTAATATTTTTTTGTGATAATAATGGAGCCTGAATTTATTAAACGTGTATTTATGCCTTTTATTAATGCGGAGGGAAATATCAAGCCCTGTTTAATTTTTATTGGGGATGTTACAACACGGCATTACATTAATTATTTTAATAAACCGACGCTTGTAAAGAAATATGGTCTATATTATTTATTAACTTCATAAAACCTGCTGAAAAATAACCTGTAAATCAAAAGATTTAGATATTTTATTTATTTTTACAGCCAGTAGTGTAATTAAATTATAAATCCGGATGTATTATGAATACATTTTGTTAGCTGAAATTGAATAATAATTAATAGAAACAAAGATAACTTTTATATATTTACAGTCGTGACAATAAATTTGTAAGAAATGTTTTCAGGTAATTACTATCAGTAACTATCTTATCGTCGCATACGTTTCGACTCGTCCATCATCGGTGTTTCGGTAATAAACGTCGCGATAGTCGTCCCCTTTTGTCACCGTATCGGAGCCGATTTTTTTTAATTAATCGCTTTTTCCAGCGCGGCTCGATTTTTAAGAGACGTCACGTTGATAAATGTCCGCCGAGATAAATGTCCCCAGATTAGGGGGGAATATGAATCCTATCATGTCCTCCACCCCCTCACCCACACACCCGCCGCCTCTGTATCGTCACATGTGGTAGGGAGAACACTGAACTGAACAGCTATAAATAGGACTGAATTATGGCACACGAATTGATGTATGTCCCCTGCATTCACGAATAAATTATGGAAAAAAAAGGAGAATCTGTATATTCCACCGAACCGTATTGATTCACGAAGGAAACTGTTTCACGTTGATTTCTTTTAACGAAAACGACAATCAAGATAAACCCGAAACATTAATTTTAACATTTCCATACGTCACGTAAAATTATTTATTATTATATCCATGTGGTATACTAATTACAGTCAATTAATTACCCAGTCGTATACAAATATGCAAATAAAATGTTTCGATTGTCTGAGCCAGTTTCATTCGTATTCCCTCCGACGACCCGAGTTAAGAGATAAAATTTAATCAAGTCAGTCATGCGAAGCAATCTGGAAAGCTTCGATGCCCAATTACGGCGTCGATGCTATTTTCAGATGGCCGCTAAGATAGGTCGCCGAAATGGGGCCTTTATTAGGTCCGAGCGCGCATATTTATTCGTGGGGCGGCATCGCCGCGCTGACGCCATTTAAGGAGATCCTGCCTCCACCCCTCCTCAGAAAAAAAAAAAGAAACGAAAAGTATATAGAGATAAATCTAATAATGATGAACGCCTAAATTATTCAAAACTCGCAGCTCGGCGCGAGATAATGCTAGAGTAGGAGGTGCGGAATGGGGGGTGGAAGCGCGCGGGGCCGCCGATGGCGGCGAGGTCTCTTTTTAATGGACTGCCCCCCGTGTATATTATTTCCAACAGCCGGTTTGCATATTCTTTTGTTCGGAAACGCCAGTTCCGACTCGCAATTGTTTTAGGGTAATCAAAATTTTATGACTTTGAGAGTTGATGTTGACATTTGGAAATTGTTTGTTTATTAATATCAACCTTGTTCAATTACAATCGACTTTTTTTTTTAAATTTTTATTTCACTCTGTTACCGAATGTTATGTATATACATATAGGAAAGTAATAAAATATAAATGCTAGTTTTGTACAAATAAATAGTTATGTTTTATTTTTTTTTATATTCAATTGATAGTTTATTTTAAACCCTCAATTTTACATATAAAAATTATGAACAGTAGTGTTCATTTAATTGCAAATGAAACTTCTGAGATGAGCTCGAATTAGGTCTCTCTCGATGAATCATGCGCACACAACTCACTGCTCAAGTTTATGCATGACTCAAGTAACCAAAGCATTCAGTGTGGAGTGGAGTGGGTGTACACCATCTTATTAAAGGTGTGTCCATGATGGATTTTCTCTACGGTCATAAAAAGCAATCGCACAGTCTTGCACTAATCGTAGTTTTGGCCTAAACATTAAAATTAAAGGTGGAAAGCTTTATCAATACAATAGTTTACAAAAAAAAACGAGAATATCTCAGACAAAAACGCATTAACAAGGTTCGCAGTCCTGCTAGAAGATGACGCCACAATCTGGTGGGATGGAGTGAAGAGTAACATCATCACATAGAAGGATGCTCTAACGAATCTTAGAGAACAAATTACATATTTTTTCATGAAATTTTTGAAAGTGAACAAGAATTATTGGTAGAGATCGCTAACCATAAACTTCTGGTGGAGATCCAGAACTCAGCTATAATCACGCCAGAAGCTGCCATTGACTCCCCGGCTGTATTTCTCTGTTTGTAGGTCTGTTTCACACCTCTCGCCCTCCTAGTCTTTCTACCCACTACCTAGGCCCTTCAAGTAGGCACTCGCCTGAATCTGTTGGGAATGAGGGTCTTGGGTGATATTGAAGCACCGGATTGGAAATTATCTGGATCAGGCCGCTGAGAAGAACGTCGAGCCTTGATGACCTTAATGACCTTGCTCATACCTATGATTCTATATTCTATATTCTCTACGTATCTCTTTCATCGAAAGTAGAAGCAGTGGTAAACTTCTAGCATTTTGGTTCATGTGTAAACTTCACTGCGTTCTTCCTCGGGGTTTCTGGGATCTGTCTACTCACGCATTTTGGTGTTCCATCGAGAGTATCCCCCTTCTGTGTTGCTTATGAAGTCATTTTAAGACACTGTGTTCACCATATGTGTGTCGGCATCGGCCATAATCCTGATCAAGGAAGGGAAGTATCCGTGATCCAACCTTTCGATCAGTTTCCTCATCTCGCTTGTACACACCTGACTGACGAGGCTCCTCAGCTTGCGAATATTGTCCTTGATTTCTACTTTTGTGTTGATGTTATTTCTCACTAAGTTGAAGAGTTCTCTGCATACCTTGTCTACGTATGCATTCAGGTACTTGTATCTCTACCTCCTCCTTGATAGTATCCCTGTATCAGTCCGTACTAACTCTGCTAACATTATAATAATTAGGCTAACGATCACAAATTAAACGTTTTCATGCCTCGCCGTTATTTCTAGCAAGTCGTGGGCCGCGTAACACCGGTTTCTGTTGGCTTACACCAACTTAAACATCAGTCTGTTGGCTTCTGAGACCGTGGCCCCCGTCGTACCGCCCGTAGTCAGTCAGACGCTTCTGATACCGTCTTGGGAAGCCTCGCACCCAGAGCCGTTACGTACGTTCCGCACTTTAGGCTACCCAGGTAGGCAAGTTGGACAAATCTCTTCGACATGGTCTTCTATGCCTCTTGTCTGTGCCTTTGCAGTCGCTGGTTAGGAGTCCGTAGCACATACACCTGGCGTTCTTAGAATCTACAGAAAAAGAAGCCGATCCATATATCTCTTGTCTTAAGCAGCCTCAGGATGTCCTCAACCAGCGCTATTCTGTGGTTGGTCGTATATTGCCTTATCCATTTAGTTTTGACCATTCCCTCCTCATCTACTGCTCTGCCAATGACTACCTCTACTTCTCCAGAAGCACTGTCCTCGCACAGGCCCTTAATTTCTGCGCAGGCATGCTGTCCATACACTTACCTAATATTCCGTGGACCGTTGACCACCGGGTCTGCGTCAACTCCTTTGAGTCAGGGCAAGGTCTCCCGTATCGCTTTTTCTCGCCCTTCCGATGCCTGCTCACGCTGTAGCATCTCCTGTCTGAGCTTTGTCAGAGTGGCCACGCTCCCAACTCCAGATTTCGGCTTTTGTCCGCCGGTGTCCTCTGCCTACTGTCCGTCATCTTCCTTCGCCTGTTGTCTGCCGTCGCCCTTCTTCTACCGCCTTTTCCTGGCTACCGTGGCCCATTCATATCCCGTCTGTACTAGAGCTCCCTGAACTCCAGTCCTAGGGGTTGGCAATATGGGAAAGCTGATTTCGTCCAGTATTGTGTTTATGTCATTCGTACTATTACTAAAGTCGCATTTTTGGCAGTCAGGGAATTCAGTTTACTCTGAATTCCTATAAATCCTATAAAGACTCGTCTTATTTCCCCCATTTCTCCGCTATCTGCCTCCCCTGCTCGTTTGCCCTTCCCAGTCACTCCGTCCTTCGTGGCGGTATCAGTGGCTTGACTGGCAGATTTCTGCCATTTGCGATCTGTGTATCAACATCGACCATGAATTTTACTTGTGACGTTACAGCGGAGGCCTCTAGTCCCCCAATCATCCTCTTTATCTCTACTGTATTTAATTGATCACACTCCTGGCTGCTTGGATCTGCTCCTTGATTTCTACCTCGGTGTTGGGGTTTGATTTTACCAAGACAGCCAGTTCCCTGTTGAGTTTATCCAGCTGGGAATGTACATTTAGCATCTTTTCCCGCATCCTACTCAGCCCTTCAGCCTCAGGCCTGGGGGAGAAATATTCGTTTCTCTTCCGTTTGTGTTATCCTCGTATGTAAGGAATTCGTAGCCTATATGGGTTCAGTTGGTGCAATCGGGGCACTCTTTAAGATTCTTTCAGATTGCCCATCTTGCTCGCTAACGCCTCTATCTGATTCGTAACCCAATCGGTGGAAAGGTTTCAACGCTATGCCCGAAAACCGCTTAGCCTTTACTTGCCTCTAACCCTTTGCAGGGGGGTGACTCCGTGGTTACGTTTTGGGCCTCTAGCACCTTGCTATAAGAGAGTCTCTGTCGACTTTCGTCGCAATCGAGAAAGGTTTGACGCCGCAGTGCCCGTTTATCCAGTCCGCCCTTCAATTGCGAATAACTGGCCCAGAGATATCACTAGGATCTCCTAGCACCCTACTCGAGGAATGTGTCTGTGAATTTTCGTCCTGATCTGCTAAGGTTTAACGACGAAAATCCAGTTTATCCGATCCGCCCTTAAAAGACAATTATCCAGCCCTATGGACAGGGTAACTTAAAAATATCACCAAGGCCTTCTAGAACATTACACATGGGATGCCGTAGATGATCAAAACAAAGTTTTTAACCTCGCAGACACGTGGCTACGTGGTTACACAAAAAGTCGACGTATCGCAACCAAACTTGGTAGTTATATTTCCTATGCTAATACTAACGCTAAACTAATGTTACTCATTACTTTTGTCTCTGTCTGTAAGCTCCTCAGACGTGACACTAAGGGGTTGAGAGTCCGGGGATGATAAGCATCGTGGTCACAAAAACTAAACTGGGCTTATCACCCTTGCCAAATTTCACCACTGTATCACTAAAATCGCCGAAGTTTTTTGAGACTTACTGGGTGACACAACCGCCCCTGTTCAGACGTCGACATCTACCTAAAAAACTAAACCTTACTGTGCCTAAACTAACCTAACCTTTTTTTGTAGCCAGGAAGTGGAATTTTTTTATAGACGTAGTGTGGGACTCCCTAGAACAAGTACACCCACTAAAAACCACCTCCCCATGTCGCCCTACCAACCCGCGGAACCGCCGTCAGGCATTACTTCACGGGAGGGAAGGGTGTCGGTCTGCGTCTGTATGTGTGTGTGTTTGTATGTGATGGGGGTATGTGTGTGCGTGTGTGTGCAGTGAACGGCTCGGGTGCGTGTGTATGATGAGTGTGTGTGTGTGTGTGTGTGTGTGTGTGCCACCCCGCGGAACCGCCATCAGGCATAACATCACGGGGTGCCAGTGTCGTTGTGTGAATGTGTGTGTGTGAGATGATCCCAAATGGCTGTGCACGTCAACCACCCCTGCGGGAACCCCAACCTAACCTAACTTCACCTATCCTAACCTAAACTATACATCGACTACAGAAAACTCAATGTCAAGACGACCAACCGAAAAAGTGGATTAGTAGAGGGGAACCGCCGATTCTAGAACCTCGTCCTCCTTTTTGAGGAAAACTCCTCCTCCTAATTAAAATGAATAAATCCTCCTGATTGGGATGAGGCACCTTTTGGAACATTTGAAAGAACTATTGTTCTCCTCCTCCTCATATGCACAAGAAGAGGAGAATTTTACTCCTCATACTGCTCATAGAAATGTGGTAGAGGAAGTTTCGTGGTTCCAAAGAGGTAATTTACTCGTAATAATTTGGAGGCAGTTTCCTAAAAAACAGGTGGAGGTTCGGTCCCTACAATCGGCAAACTCCTTGAAGGCATGTGGCCAACGGTCTAATGTGCAGCCAAGCAATTATAACAGGCAGGTAAATTATCTAATCAAATCTAAAGGGCAGGCTTCCCAAGCAAGCCCGGGTGCATTACACCTGATATGTGCCATTTCGTTATAAGCAGACCACATGCTGGAGATGTTTACATCTTGGCAGCTCAAGGGCAATGACGTTATCATGTATATAGCTTAAATTAAATATTGGCACCAAAATTTAAAACAGATTAATGGTACCATACAGTAGTAGAGGAGTAGTTTGTGTGAGATGGTTGTGGAAAATTGTTTTTATTTTTAGAAGGGACACTTTTACTTAGATTACTTAGAACCTCCCACCAAATTGTTATTGGGCTATATAAGACAGTGCACAACATATTCCATTCTGTATATTGACCGTTATTATTGTCGACAGTAAGTAAAATATATTTGATTAATTGAAAATGTAAATATTAATTAATTAAGTACAATTGCAGTCAAACGACTTAACCCCTTCAGAAGACTGGATTGTAAACAAGAACGGAAACCATTAATTGAAGATAATATAGGGAGTGAAAATGTTATCGAAACAGATTTGCAGCAACAGCAGCAGCAGCTAACGAATAATGGGAGTTTAATGAAAGAAGTGGACTTGGGATTCTATGAGGAGAGTCCTGGGATATTGCAAGATTTAGCTTATTTAAATGTATCCAATTCCTACAACATTGACGCTCTTTCTCATCTTCCTCCTCCTCCCTTCACGAGACAGCCGATTCCAGAACCTTCCACTTCGCGAGGATGAGGTTTTAGAATCGGCTGTCTCTCCCTACTCGGATTCGTTAAACTGGTCTATCTAGATGATCTTATTGTGTTGTCTTCAATATTAAAAAAAACATCTGAAAGATCGTCGATTGATTACCTGGAAGGTATGATATGATATTAGAATGAATCCGCAATGACCCTGTGAATTGATACGAGAGATCCGGAACAAGAAGGAAGTTCTCTCATTCAATCAAGTATGTTTCTGGTATCGAAAGTTCATACCCAACTTTTTAAAAGTGGCGCGATCTCTTAAATTTCATTTGGCCATGGATTGAAGAAAAGGAAAAAATCTTCACCAACTTGTAGAGGCTTCTTTGCGAAGCAACAGTTTTTTTTTAAATTTTACTCCACTTCGGAATATAAAACCTTCGCCATTATTTGGGGTTATCACCAAGTTCAAGGGTTATATCGAATGGTGTCCACTGATCATCAGACCCTGAAATAGCTTATGTGCTTAATCAATCGGACATCTCGCGTGATGGGTACTTCTACTCCAGTATTGCAATCTTACCATTGGATATTGAATCACTTAGTTGATATATTATCCCGACCTGAAGAAGAAGAGGTCGATGTTCTCCTAACTCGACGTTCAGCTGAGAAGCCATCGAGGAGAAATGAAACGGAAGACACAAGAAGCAGACGAAAACCGGAAGATATCATCCGAACGAGAATGAGAACATCCATTATTGGATATGCCATATTCCGAGGAGTTTTCCACCGAAGATGAATCTGAAAACGCTCAGCACATCTTTCACGAATTACCCAAAGCAGGCTACTCTGGTGTAAAGAGAGCCCTCCACAAGATGCAGAGCCTATAGTATTGGAAGAAAATGAAGAACGACATTGCCGCATATATCAAGAAGTATACAAAGCCTCCAAAAGTAAACTAGCAGGATTATTGCAGACATCGCCTCCAAATCAAGTATCGAAGACATCGCCTTTGACTTATTTGGACATCTTCTGACTAAAAAGAAGACTCGACGGTCCTGATTGTTGAAGACCTCATATTAAAATGGATACAGCCATTTGCTCTCCAGAAAGCCATACCCGAATATTGTGCATAAAAGCTTATCGACGAAGTTTTCGATACGAGCGATAATGGATCGCAATTCATTGGTGCTGTATCGTTTCCATTTTCTATGGCTTTGCAACACTTGGGGATATTCCTTTCGCCACCTAGTCAAGAAGCGTTGCTGTATGCGTAGCACCAGTTACCAGCGAGTTAACCTACCAATTTTTACGTGTTCTAGATTTGGCTCAGGAAGAGCACATAAGTTTCCTCCAATAAGAAAATGACCAGGTATAGAGAAAGTTAGATTATTTGGATTATATGGACATAGAGGTCTAGAGTTTGGGATTGATTATATTTGGGTTAACAAAGCCAACAACAGTCTACTGGATAATTAAAATAGTCTTTAATCAAATTTCCTCCCTTCATGTAATCATTTTCAATTTCCCAAAAACGTCTAGAACAGCTAGAACTCCATCATCCTTTAATTTCTAAGCCTACGCACATACTAATTATACAAGTAGTCCCCACTTTTGTCTAATCTAAACTAACTCGCGTTTTGATAAAAGAAAATAAACTATTACATTTCAAGTGGTTTAAACATAATGTAATTTTCATCGTTACCATTTTTTTTTATTTCTCGTTCTCGTGCTACTAAATTACCGACGCCACACTTTATATATCTACCTTCCAAACTGCGCGATATGTTCGAATGTTTTCCACTTATCGCGGGAAAAACTGTTTGATAGCCGGAATAATGCCGGCTGGAAAAATGGGCTTCAGCCGAGTAGAATCGCGATTAAACTGGCGCGCGGCGCGGTAATAAACCTTGAAGTTCTCAGAAGTGGAAATCCCGGCCGGGGCATAATTACTGATATCCAAGTTCGTTTTCAACTGTGGCGCCATTAAAAATAAATGAAAACCGCCTCGGCAGATGTACTCTTTTGCGCGGAATAAACATCCATCCGTCCGCCTCATTTCTTAATGGCCATTCGGGATGAGGGACGCGCACGAACAAAACAAACGCCAGAGAACAAAAATATATATAGAGCAAAGAAGATGGCCAATTTGGTTCCGCGCGATATGCTCCCTGCGTATTATTATTATAACTTTTTTTTTGTTCGAAAATGCGACTAATATCACCGCGCTGTGTTTTTCTGAATTGTTTTATGACGCGGAATATCGCGCGCAAACATTTCGCGAGCGCAAAAGGGGTTGGTGAGCCCGGCAATGAATGCGGAGCCTCGTGTCTGCGCGCGGGGTGGTAGGGTGAGGAGGGTTTTGGCGGAGGGCCGTGTCCGGGATACAGCACGTAAGGCACGGAGTGGGCCTAGAAATCCTCGCGGAAAGGAGGATTACATTTATACCGTCCGGAATGAAACGCAGGAAGAGATTACGTAGATCTACAAGGGACCCGAGGAATATTTCTTCGCGGCTCTAATATCAATTATATACGAGATTAAGTATCGGGTTTAATCGTTTAATTTCGTCGTTAGAAACTCATCCTGGAAGATTCTGTACGAACGCATTATCTAGGTAATTAATTATAGGTGATCAAAATATTCAAGACTTGATTTCTTTTAATAGATTAAAAGAAATCAAGTCTTGAATATTTTTTTGCTGCACTCTAGATTATAAATTGTAAGTTTTTAGTAATAAGTAATAAACCTGGAATCAATGTATTCACTTACATTTTACAGAATTGTTATTAGAGTTTTCAAATCTTTAGATTTATGTACGAGGGATAGTAAGAAAGTAGTACCTATTCGCAGCCTGGGGAGCTTTGGTGCATACAGTAGACACTGGATGTGTGCTAACGAGTTCATTTATATTTCAGCTCCTAAATCCATCCTCAGTTAACAATTATTATTATTTAACTGATATTACAGTTAAATAATTGACGTATCATAGTTAGAAACAAACTGGCGACGCTCAAAATTCAATTTAATGAAAATCAAATTGCTTTCGGGGATTAGAAAACTTCTAAACAATCCACATTAGTTAAAATATTTCATAATCCATACTTAATTAACATATTTTTTATATTAAAGTTAAACTATTTGGGTGTGATAGCTGGAAACAAAATGGCTTAAAACTCAAATTATGGAAAATCAAATTGATTTCGGTGTTTAGAAAACTTGTAAAAAATACACTTTCACTAGTATTAGTCTTAAAATTTTAATATCCATCTTCAATTAAAATATTTTTGATATTGCAGTTAAATAATTGAAGTATGACAGCTGGAAACATAATGGCGACGATCAAAACTCAAATTGAGAAAAGTCAAATTTCTTTCGGAGGTTAGAATTGTTTTTGTAAATCCACCTTCACCAGGATTAGTTTCAAAATCCATCCTTAATTAACATATTTTTGATACTACGGTTAAACAATTAAGGTATCATAGTTAGAAACAAAATGGCGACGCTCAAAACTCAAATTGTGGCGTATCAAATTGCGTGATTAGAAACATTGTAAAAAATCAAATAACAAATACGAATTAATAAGAACGCAGCTAGTTGTGATGTTGCCAAAAGAAAAATAACACTTTATCGTTAATGAAATTTGTCAGTTGACAAATAACTAGGAATTAAGAAATGACAAATAAAACAAAAGTTGGAAATCGATGCATGTCAATAAAGAAATCACACCTGTTGGCAATAGACAAATTAATTTTGATAGGTGACATTTACTAATCAGTAACTACCTACAGTTAATACTTAAGAGCTAACCGTTGATAATCACCTGTTTATATTTGACAAATGAAATGGGAATTTGTAGTTGACAGTTCTTACTTAATAACCTTATAATTGGCAGTAGACAGTAAACATTTAACATATGAATGTTAAAAATTGATATATAATAGTGACAATTGTCAGATGACAAATTCACAGTTGGACAAATGAAACTCAAGAGTTAACAAATCATGCCTGGAAATTGTTTACTCGTAAAATAATATTTAAAAAAATCACAAAAACAATACTGCCCCTATATATTCTATATAGGGAAAGTAAAAATTGATAATTGACACATGAAACAGGATAATAAAGAAATAATCAGTTGACAGCTTACAAATTATTGTCAAAAATTGACAGAAAATAGTTGTGATTTCGTAGTTTTTAATTTTCAATCAATAGTTGATATTTTACACTTAATAGTTGGGGATTTACTGTTTTTATTTGACAAATGACAGTTGATACTTGGTCAATTATGACTAGTAGTTGACAGTTATAATTTAACTTTTAAGAGTTGAAAATTGCAGTTGTTAGTTCACATTTAATAATTAATAATAATTAGTTGACAAATTAATACACATGTCCGTTTACATCTGAGAAATGACGAATGACATTTGAGAGTTGATAAACGAAGCTCAGCAATTTTTTGCTAACAATTTACACATAATTGCTGAAACTTAAAAAAAAAACAAATTGACATTACTTTAAACAATTAAATGATTATTAGCAATTGACAAATAAATTTTACTAATAAATATTTACCAATTATCCAATGACAGTTGATTTTTCACATTTGACAGTTGACAATTGACATTATTCGTTGACAGTTGATACTTAAAATTTGACTCTGACAGTTTTCATATGACAAATGACAGTTTGGAAATTTACAATTGACATTTAATACTAGATAAGTTGACAATTTGATATTATTGACAACTGACAAATGACAGTTGATCAATAATCAAAATATGCACTGAAAAGTGATTATTGGGACAATTAACAAATTGAAAAAATTAAACAAATAAAAGTTGGTACCTGACAAATGACAATAAACAAATGACAGCTGATAGTTGTCAAATGACAATGTTAGCAATAGTCCAATAAATGTTGGTAGTTAACATTAACAACTACCCACTTGCCATTCATATTCATTAATAATGAATAATTGCCTATTGACTGTTTTTTATTTGACAAATGACAGTTGACACTTCTTAATTTATAAACAATAAATGACAATTAATACTTAACTCGTAAGAGTTTACAATCTCAATTAATATAGTGACATGTGACAAATAACAGTTAATAATTTATATTAATTAGTTGACAAAGTGATAAATATGTCATTTGTTTAAAAAAAAGTGAGGAAATGACAAATGACATTTGACAGTTGATAAACAAAGCTCACCAATTTTTTGCTAAAAAATTACAATTAATTATTGAAATTTAAAAAATGAAAATTGACAGTTAATAATTTGCATTAAACAAATGACAGTAGAGTTGGTAAATGATAATTGGCAAAGAAATAAATGTTAGTAGTTAATATTTGCCAATTATTGATAGTTTTTATATGACGAATGACAGTCGAAATATGAACATTTATAGTTGACAGTTAATACTAAACAAGTTATTGGCAACTGACAAATGACAGTTGATCAATAATGAAAATGATTATTGGCAATTATTAGTAGTTAATATTTGCCAGTTAGCAATTATGTGTTGACAGTTGATACTTAACAGTTGACAGTTGACTGAATGACAATTTTTGTATGACAAATGACAGTCGACATTTGGAAATTTATAGTCGACACTTAAAGTTTGTTTGCAATTAAGAAATAAGTGTTACTAATTATTTTTTCCAATTATCCATTGACAGTTGATTTTTAACATTTGACAGTTGACATTATTCGTTGACAGTTGATACTTAAAATTTAACAGGTGACTCTGACAGTTTTCATATGACAAATGACGGTTTGGAAATTTACAGTTGACATTTAAAACTAGATAAGTTGACACTTTGACATTATACAAATAATTATTGGCAACTGACAAATGACAGTTGATCAATAATGAAAATATGCACTGTCAAATGATTATTTTAACAATTGACAAATAGAAAAACAAATTAAAGTTGGTGCCTGATAAATGACAATAAACAAATGATAACTAATAATTGTCAAATGACAATGTTAGTAATAGACCAATAAATGTTGGTAGTTCACATTAACAACTACCCACTTGCAGTTCATATTCATATTCATTAATAGTGAACAATTGCCTATTGACTGTTTTTTATTTGACAAATGACAGTTGACACTTTCTCATTTATGAATAATAAATGACAATTAATACTTAACTCGTAAGAGTTTACAATCTCAAATAATATAGTGACATGTGACAAATAACAGTTAATAATTTTTATTAATTAGTTGACAAAGTGATAAATATGTCATTTGTTTAAAAAAAAGTGTGGGAAATGACAAATGACATTTGACAGTTGATGGACGAAGCTAAGCAATTTTTTGCTAACAACTTACAATTAATTGTTGAAACTTAAAACTTGAAAATTGTCAGTTAATAATTTGCATTAAACAAATGACAGTCTAGAGTTGGTAAATGATTATTGGCAAAGAAATAAATGTTAGTAGTTAATATTTGACAATTATTGACAGTTTTTATACGAAATATGGAAATTTATAGTTGATAGTTAATACTAAATAAGTTATTGGCAACTGACAAATGACAGTTGATCAATCATGAAAATGATTACTGGCAATTATTAGTTAATATTTGCCAGTTAGCAATTATGTATTGACAGTTGATATTTAACAGTTGATAGTTGACTGACTGGCATTTTTCGTATGACAAATAACAGTCGACATTTGGAAATTTATAGTCGATATTTAATAATTGTTAGCAATTGAGAAATAAATGTTACTAATTAATATCTTCCAATTATCCATTGACAGTTAATTTTTAACATTTGACAGTTGACATTATCCGTTGACAGTTAATTCTTAATATTTAACTGTTGACTTAATTAATAATTGGTAATAATTAGTTGACTAATGAATACACATGTCAGTTTACATCTGAGAAATGACGAATGACATTTGACAGTTGATAAACGAAGATCAGCAATTTTTTGCTAACAAGTTACACATAACTGCTGAAACTTAAAAAAACAAAATTGGCATTACATTAAACAATTAAATGATTATTAGCAAATGAGACATAAATGTTACTAATTAATATTTACCAATAATCCATTGACAGTTGATTTTTAACATTTGACAGTTGACAATTGACAATTGACATTACCCGTTGACAGTTGATACTTAACATTTAACAGTTGACTCTGACAGTTTTCATATGATAAATGACAGTTTGTAAATTTACAGTTGACATTTAATACTAGATAAGTTGACAAATTGACATTATAGAAATAATTATCGGCAACTGACAAATGACTGTTGATCAATAATGAAAATATGCACTGACATAATTATTAAGACCATTGACAAATAGAAAAAATTAAACAAATAAAAGTTGGTACCTGATAAATGACAATAAACAAATGACAACTGATAATTGTCAAATGACAATGTTAGACCAATAAATGTTGGTAGTTAACATTACTACTTAATAATGAACAATTGTCTATTGACTGTTTTTATTTGACAAATGACAGTTGACACTTCTTTCTTTATGTGTTGACAGTTGATACTTAACCGTTGATATTGACTGACATTTTTCGCATGACAAATGACAGTCGATATTTATGATTGTTAGCAATTGAAAAATAAATGTTACTAATTAATATTTACTAATTATCCATTGACAGTTAAATTTTAACATTTGACATTTGACAATTGACATTATCCGTTGACGGTTGATACTTAACATTTAACAGTTGACTCTTACAGTTTTCATACGACAAATGACATTTAATACTAGATAAGTTGACAGTTGGACATTATAGGCAACTGTCAAATGACAGTTGATCAATAATGAAAATCATGTGTTGTCAAATGATTGTTGCGAATTGACATATAGAAGAAATTAAAGAAATAAAGAGTTGGTAGTGGATAAATGACAATAAACAAATAACAGCTGATAGTTGTCAAATAACTGCTGGTAATAGACAAATGAATATTGGTAGTTAACAATTGCTAATTAATAACAGCATACTTAATATTAAACAGTTGATTATTAACTATTTTCATTTGACAAATGACAGTTGATACTTTATTGTCAGAAATCGCTTAATAATAATCGATCATTGGTAACAATTGTCAATTGACAGGTGATTAATAGCAGTTGATAATTGACAAATGAAATTTAACAGTTGACAAGTGATGCTTAGATATTATTTTCTGGTAAGTCATAATTTACAATTAATATTAAACAATTGTCAGTTGACAGTTGATAAATATTAGTAAACAATTAATAGATTGAAAAAATTGACAAAAACGTAGGTAGTTGACATTGCGTAGTTAATTCTTATCAGTTAATTAGTTGACTGTTGATGTTTTTAATTAAAAATTAATATTTGACAGTTTGACAGTTATAGATGATAAGTGACAGGTAATACTTAACTCTTAAAAGTTGACAATTGGCAGTAAACAGTTGACATTTAAGAAATGAATGTTAATTATTGATAATGATTAGTAAACATGTCTGTTACCAGTTGACAAATATATTTTTTTAATCTGATCAAAATTGACAATTGATTGATGAAAGACGCTTAGAATTTTTTTTAACAACTTAGAATTAACAGTTGAAACTAAACATGTGAGAATTAGCAGGGAGCTGATAAATGACAATAAACAAATGACTGTTAACATTTGTTAACTAGCCATTACTGTAGACAGTTGATAGTTTTCGTATGACAAATGTAACATTTGGAAAGTTGTAGTTGTTAATAGTTCGTACTTGTCAAGTTGACAATTGGACGTTAAATAAACGATTGCTGGAAATTGATAGACAAGAGTTGATCGTTAATGAAAATTGTCAGTTGGCAAATGACTGAGAATTAGGAAATGAGAAACACATAAAAGTTTCAGCTGATAAATGACAAGAAATAATTGACAGTTGACAATTGATATGACTACTTATAAATTGCGTTATATTAAAACTTCAATAATAATTCCACTGCATTTAAATAAAAAAGTTAAAAAATGCAGATTACAATGAAAAAATATAAATTAACAAATAAGATTTTATGAGATAATTGACAGATAGTAATTGACATATACAGATTACAATTAATAGTTGTCAACTAACATATTTCAATTAAGATTTTATGAACGAGAGTTGACAGATAATAACTGACAAATAGTATTAAACAGTTGATAGTTGAAAAATAATATTTGACAGTAGATGGCATTTGTAAATTGACAGACGACATTTGACAGTTTACGGTTTAATAGTTATAACCTAAAATATACTATTTTAAGAATGACAGTTGATAGATAAGAATTACAGCATTTAAAAATTGACACTTGCCAGTTGTAAAAAACATATGAAATTAACTAATTGACAATAGGCGGATGATGTTTTACAATTGTCATTTGATAGTTCAAAACGTCATTTGATAGTAATTAATAGTCTGCATATAACAGTTGATAGATGGTAGTTGTAAAATAACAAATTAGATTTGGTAAATGACAACTGACAAATGAGAAATGACAATTAGCAGTTAACCCTTAAAAATAATATATGACGGCAGATGAAATATGACAGTTGGCAGATGATAGTTGATAGTAAAATAAAATACAAGGTTTTATTATAGGATTTTTGACAGTTGACAGTTGATGGTTTAAAAATAATATATGATAACAGATGAAATTTAATAATCGACAGAGGACAGTTATCTGATTGCAGCTGACTTTTGATTAATGTGTAAGTTTTAATAAATAATAATTTACACTTGATCGTTCAAAAATAATTTGACAGTTAGCAGATTACAAATAATTAATAGTTGACGGTTGTAAAATAACAGTTGACAAGATGATAATTGTTATATTTGAAAGTTGACATTTATATGATGATAGAATTCCAATTGTAATATCCTCTAACGGTGTAGTCTCACAGAAATTGCAACAAAATTTGGAGCGCTGTGAACTTCCGAAGAAACTTCTGGCCCCCATCCAAAAAGCAGTAATACTACAAACATGTCATATAGTGCAGAAATTCTTAAATAATAGCTCAAGCTGAACTGCTTTGCTATTATTCAGATAAAACTAGCTATAAGCTAAGATAAACAAAACAAACAAATAATAATAAAAATTTGTTTATTGATCAATTGCATATTTTGGATAACTATCAAACCAGTGAATAAATGTAAATAAAAATACATTTTAAAAATAATAAAGATTGTTGTGTGTCAAAGAAAAGGTCAATTACTCTGCTATTTGATATAATCATAGCTTCAGGAACAAGATTTTAACATTTAAATGCTTTATTTTACAATTTGCTATATTAAGAAACAATAAAATTGCTTGAAACTAGTTCTTCATATTTCTCATCATTCTTTTACATCTCTGCACAAACAACACAATCCTACACCAAAATAATTCCGCAATAAACGCAACGATCGAAATGACGATTCCAATTATGAAATACACGAAGCTCACGGCGAAATCCTCAAACTCGAGCAATCCCACATGATCCACATTCTCAGACCGATCTATAGGAACACCTTGCCTCTTAATCTTCTCACCATACAAAATTTTGCCCATGTGATAGTTTATAATCCCACCATTCCTCAATCCCATAATCACCTTATCGATTGCATCGCGAAGGAGGAAATTACGATTCATAAAGATACGTACATAACTGGAGGCGAGCATTTGTTGGAAACAAAATATCCTAGGTCGTCCCTTACCATCAACGAAGTCGTAAATGTAGTAATAAAGGATGGATTTTTGTACGCCGGCTATTGAAAATTCCTCATCGGCGTGTTTAATACAAGCGTATACGTCCTTACAAGTTTGCATTTTGTTTAGTACCCAATTTCCAATTACGGTTTCGTTTATAAAATACCTTTTGTAATATTCTGGTGTGTATACGTGGAAATCATCCTCGTAAGCAGATGTAAAATCACCAATTTGCTTCTCGTAATTCGTGTGATGGAATACACCGAAGAGCATCGTGGTGTATTTAATAGTTAGGATCAAGCAGAAGATAAGCCACGCTCCGTAAAGTTGGCGCAGTACTGTCCTCTTCGGGAGAAATACGTTTGGAATATTGGAGATCACCCTAAAATACGCGATGAAGATGTCTGTAAATTTTTTAAATCCAGAATCACCCCCGTATATATTAACATAACTATAAGTAATAATAGTTTGGATGATTAAAGGAAAGAATAAGAAAGCTTGGGCTGATAGGATTCTTTCTAATTTAAACCATGAAGGTTCTTCCTTGGCCTTCCTATCACACATAATATCCACGTCACTATAATACCAATCAGAATAATCATAATTTTTATGGCGTGAATACGTTAGGATAAACGATGAGAGGATTAAATCAAATTTACGTCGATGAAGCTTATCGAATAATGGATGGATATCTAAAAGCGTAGAGTTGTAATCATTACCTTTCGGAGAATCCACTTCGATCACTGGTGTGAAATTTAATACACCACCTAATTGTTCAATCAGCCAAATTTCAAGCCCAAAATCTTTTTGTACTGTAAAAGGTGGAACAATTTCAGTTCGAACGTATAGTTTGCAATTTCCAAAATTCTCCACCACTTTGTGTTGAAGTGTAATTTGATTACATCCACTACGGACTTTAATAAAGCTTTTATTACACTTATCATAACTTAAAGTATAAATATCATCTTTAGATAATATTATAAGGCTGTTGATTAAATAATAATTCCATATAATACCAATAACTTTTTTCATATTACTTATTCCACATTTAGGAATAAAAATATACACCTGTTTATAATTAATTACGTTCTGTTCGGATAATACTTTAAGAAGAAAGCGGATTTCTGATGTATTACAAAATTGTATGATTAACGTATCTGGTTTGATTATTACTTCTGGTTTATTAAACGTTTGTAAGGTGAAATTTTTCAGTGCGTTTAGCCTTATAAATAGATCATCATTATTAAATGTATAAATCAGTAGTGAATCGTGAAATTTATTATTTTTCCTCACTACATCCAGTAAGCAATCATCGAACCCATTTCCGGCGCACACCGAAACAATTTGCAAGGTAACGAGGAACAGCATTTCGCCTCCCCCGAAACGTTTCGGTCGGAGGGTTTGGCCTCGTGCGTTTTATTCCGATCGGCTCCGTTAAATATTTAATGATGTGTCGCGGATGTTTAAATGTTTACTTACTATTACGTCGGAAGCAATAAATTAGCTCCGATGTTCGGCTTAAATCTTAATATTTCGCCGCCGAATGCCATTAAACGCAAACGTCAATATTTATTATTCGTAAAGCGTAGTGAATTACGGAGCGGATCCGTAAACACTGTAAAATTCATCCGGGGCGTGCTTTTCCTCGTTAAATAAATTCGATGTATCGATTTTCGCGTGTTAAGACGGGCCCGTGTGTATCGGCTGAATAATGAGCGATTTTTATCTGATGTTTGTGCTAGGAATTTTATGTTGCTTTTTTTGCTAGAAAATTAATTAGGCGAGGCATCGTGCTGGCCAAACAACGGTTTAAGTTTGTTTGTTAAAATTTAATGAAAAACAAAATATGTATTTTTTTTTCCTGAAACAATTAAGTTTCTCTTCTCATTTTAATCATACGATAATATTATGTAACTCGTGTAATTTATAGAAATAATTCTACCAAAAAAAACCTATCATATTGTTACTTTGACTACTGCAGTTTAAGTTTCCTAAACCATAAAGAAAAAATTATGTAGATGTTGCTAATGATAAAGTAAATTAACTTAGAATCACAACAAGTAAATCCAAGTGATTATAAGTTTACCTTATCGTTAAATTATTTTTAACCAATTAATGGATGATCACGTAAATCTCATGGTATATGTAGGGTGGGCGGGTGATTACTATTTTATCCTTCAGCTTTAAGTTTTAAACAAAGGTTTTCTTATAAAATAGTATTTAAAAAAGAGGAATTTACATGCTAAATATGTTTGTAATCAAATTGTTATTCATCAAACACTCGTATAGATATTATAGATTGGATGGTGTGATAGAGGCCACCCACCCACCCTACATATAAAATGCTATTTTCACCACTCTAACTGTTTTAGTTTCCTAAAATAAAATCAAAAATTATGTAAATGTTGTTCAAACCTTTTTAAGCACTGTTGCAGCTTATGTCGTTTTTATTTATGTAGGGTGGGTGGGTATACCAATGGCAACCACCTGACGACTATGTACTGTCACTATAAATTGTCAATTGTTATATGCCATATGCCAACTGTGATTTGTATCTGTTATGTCTAAGTGTCAATTATCAACTATCATTGTCAACTATGAATAATTGATTAGTCAAATTGTCATAAGTCAAATATCAAATTTTAACTGAACTGTCATTGCCGATTGTGAACTGCTATAATCATTTGTTAACCGTTGCGCCAACTGCGATATGTCAACTATTATCTTTAACTATCAATTCTTAACTGTCACTGTTAACTATTAACTGTTAATCTGTCAATTATCAAAAATTAAATGACAATTTTTAACTATCAACTTTCAATTATTACATAACAACTGTCATTTTCGACTGTGAACTGCCACGATCATTGGTCAGCTGTTATATGTCATCCGTCAACCACTAACTTCAAATGTCACTGTCAATTAATAACGGTTGATCTGTCAATTGTCAAAAATATTTAATTTTTGATAATTTTTGACAATCGTTAACTATCAACTTGAAATTGTTGTATGTTATATACCAACTGTGATTTGTTATCTATTATCTGCAAGTGTCATTTTTAATTGTCATTGTCAACTATTAACTGTTGATCGGTCAATTACAAAAAAATAACTCAGCATTTTTAACTAATTGACAATTATTATTAAATATCAAATATTACTGTCAATTATTAACTGTCACCTCTCGACTATAAACTGTCAATATAAATTATCAAATGTGATAGGTCATATGCCAACTGTGATCCATAAACTACTATATTAAACTGTCAATTGTTGACATCAATTGTCAACAACTAACTGTTGATTTACTATCTTCAACTGTCAATTGCTGACTGTCACTGTCAACTCATAACTATTGGTCTGTCAATTATCGAAAATTAACTGACAATTATTTTAATATTAACTGTCAAATATCAAATCTTAACTGAAATTGTCAATTATAATCTTTCAATTATTAAATCCCAACTGTCATTGCCGAATGTGAACTACCGTGATAATTTGTCAGCTGTTATATGTCATGTGTCAACTGCGATCTGTCAACTACTATTTTCAAACATCAATTCTTAACTGTCACTATCAACTATTAACTGTGGATCTGTAAATTATCAATAATTAAATGACAATTATTAACTATCAATTATTTTATAATTTTTTACAATTAATTGTCAATTATTGAATGTCAAAGACTACTATCGATTGTTAATTATCATCTCGAGACTATATACTGTCAATATAAGTTGTTAAATGTAATAGGTCATATGCCAACAGTGATCTGTCAAGTACTATCTTCGACTGTCAATTATTGACTTCCATTGTCAACTATTAACTGTTGGTTTACTATCTTCAACTGCCAATTGCTGATTGCTAATGTCAACTATTAATTAACCATCGTTACCTATCGACTAGTAATTGTTAGCTATTACTTGTTGACTATTACTGTCACTCTAAATTCTCAACTGTTATATGTCATATTTCAACTGTGGTTTGTCATATATTCGTCAAATATTAATTTTTAACTGAGCTATAGTCTTTTAGTTATTACATATAAACTGTCATTGCCGACTGTGAAGTACCATGATCATATGTCAGTTGTTATGTCATGCGCCAACTTCGATCTGTCATTTGCCTCCTTCAACTATTAATTCTTTACTGTAGTTAATTAATAACGGTTGATCTTTCACACTATCAAAAATTATCTCACAATTGTTATCTTTAATTGTTAACTGTCAACTGTCAACTAAAAACTGTCACAATAAATTGGTAACTGTTATCTGTTACTTTTAACTGCCATAATCAACTACCTATAAATGAGAATTGTTAACTAATTTTTAAATATCATATTCTACTTTCAATTTATATAATATCTTTAACTGACAACTGTTAACTACCAATAGCAATTGTCAATTAATAATTGTTTAACCATCAATCTGTTTTGTATTAATTAGTAAATTTTAATTTAAAATTGTCGACTATTGTCAAAAATGAATCGTCATTCTCAATTGTCAATTATTGTCAATTGTTAACTATAAACTAACAACCGTTAGTTAACCAAAGTGTCTCCTGTAAAATATTAAATGTTAACTGAAATTGTTAACTATAGACTTTTAGTTGTTAAGTTTTAGACGTTATTGTCTATTAGTAAATGCTAATATGTAAATTGTCATCCACCAAATAAAATAGTTTTACTGTCAATTGTTAACTATCATCTGTCGATTATGAATTTCCAACATAAATTTTCAAATGTTATAGGCAACTTGCCGACTGTGATCTGTGAATTGTCATGTATTAGCTGTCATTGTCAGGTATTAACTGCTGTCTGTCAATAATAAAATAATAATTGATAAGTTTTAACTATCAACTGTCAATTGTTAAATATAAAAATCTACTGTTAACTATAATCTACCACTATCAATCGTCACCTATTACATGTTATTTACTAACTGTAATCTTTGCAGTGTCATCTGTAACTGTCACTTGTTAAATACCAATTTCCATTATCAATTATCAATTGCTGATCCCTTAATCTATCATATTTGAATTGGTAAATTTTAGTCTATCAATTATTTATTGTCAATTATAAACTGTCAATACTATCTATCATATCCCAATTGTGTTTTAAAAACTGTCATCTGCGATTGTCGATTTTTAACTATAAACTCTCAACTGATGATTAGAAAAAACTTAAAATGTAACTGAACACTATTAACTATCAACTGTCAATTGTTAACTATTATCTGTCAATAATGAACTAATAATATATATTTTCAAATTGATAGTCATATTCCAATTGTAATCTGTCAATTGTCATTGTCAACTATTAACTGCTGATTTGTCAATTATAAAAAAAATAGTTGACTATTGTTAACTGCCATGTAATTAACAGATGGCAGTTAACAATAGTTAAAAATAAAAATCTGATTAAGTTAAGTATAATCTGCCATTATCAATCGTGTACTGTTACATGTCATTTACTAACTGCAATCTGTTAAGAGTCATCTTTAATTGTCACTTATTAACTACCAATTGTCATTAAGAATTATCAAATGCTCATCCGTTAATCTGTCATCTGTTAATTAGCAAATATTAATTTAACATTGTCGTCTATCAATTAGTTATTGTCACTATAAATTGTCAACTATCATATGGCAACCTGTATTTGAGTGTCACCTATAAAATAGAAAATGTTAACTGAAATTGTTTACTATCAACTTGTAATTGTTAAGTATCAACTGTTATTATCAACTAGAAAATATTAATTTATAAGTTGTCAACAGTAAAATTTTAACTGAAAATGATTAACTATCAACCGTCAATTGTTAACTATAATCAGTCACTATACATACTTGTTGATTGTTTTGTGTCATATGCCATATATTATTTGCAAGTGATCAATGAATTGATAATTATTAACTGTCATTATCAACTATCAACTATTCAGCAGTCAAATTGGTTTCCTTTAAATACCAAATTTCAACTAAAATTATCAACTATAATCTTTCAATTGCTAATTATCAACTGTCATTGTCGACAATAAACTGAGATGATCACATGTCAACTGTTATAAGCCATGCGCCAACTGTGATCTGTTAATAAACTAATATTTTCAACTGTCAATTACCAACTCGTAATTGTTGATGTGTTAATTATCACAAATTAACTGACAATTATTAACTAACAACTGTCAATTGATAATCGTGAAATGTCACTGTCAATTGCCATATGTTATAAGTCATATCCTAACTGTGGTTTGTCATCTGTAATCTGGAAAAGCCAATTGTTAATTATCAACTGTCATTGTCAACCATCAAATGTTGATCAGTCAAATTGCTATCCGTCAATTATCAAAATGTATCTGTAAGTGTTAACTATAAACTTACATTATAGACTATGAACTGTTTTGATCATTTATCAACTGTTATATGCATTGCGCCAAATGTGATCTAATGTCAACTAATATTTTTAACCAAAAATTATTTCTTGACTGTCATTACTATCTGATAACTGTTGATCTGTCAATTAACATAAATTTACTGTCAATTGGAAACAGATAAATTTGATACTTTGTAAGGAAATTCTAGAAATTTTCCTATATTTTAGAAAATTTTAGAAATTTGGAAGGTATATTAAAGAAAACCTTTAGAACCCTAAAAGATGATTTTCTTTCTAGCTTAGAAAACGAAATTAGGAAGAAACATTTCTGGATAATTCTAGAAACAGGAAATATTTAAAACTTGGTAGATAAATTTCAGAAATATTCCGATAAGACAAATCAATAAATTATAAAGTATATTTATATATTCTAGAAAAATAAAATAGATATTGCTGTAAATTAATAAAAGAATTTATAAATCTCCAAGAGAAAGTTTTCGAACACTTAAAAAGAAAGTTTTGAAGACAATATTTAATATTTCTTAGAATTTATCTTATCTTCGACTTATCCAGATATGTATCCTCCAATATCTGGATAAGTCTAAGAAAAACAAAATCTTGGGAGATAAGTTCTAAGAAATGCTGAAGAAAATTTTCTGTTAAATTCGAAAAAAAAGATAATATGCAATTTAGAAGATGAATTCGAGAAAAAAAAAAATCATTAAAATAAAGTAAGAAATTCAAGCCTTAATGAATGAATTTATAACAGTATTAATTTCTCATAATATCAACTTTAGAGAGATCTTAAATGAAATATAAGTAAATAAATAAGTTTTTGAAAAATTATAGAAGTAAAAAAGTTTCGTTAAATTTTAGAAATGTTTTAATAAGATAAATTAAGAAATTATGAACAAAATGAATAAGGCACTTCTAGAATTTTATTAAAAGAAAAATTTGTTCAATTTGGAAAAGAAATTTTATAAGATACATTATAGAAAAATATAGAAATATGGAAGAGAAATTTCTGGAACCCTAAAAAACGAAAATCTTTTCAATTTGGGAGAGGTATTTAAAGAAATTTAGAAGAAAAAAATTATACAAAATTTAAGAAATAGAATAGCTTTGTACTTGAAAATATTCTGATAAAGTAAAACAAGAATAATTCTTAAAAAATGTAAGAGAAACATCTGTCGCCTATGATCTGTCACTGTAAACTGGAATTCTCAACTGTTATTGTCAATTATCAACTGTTGATCAGTTAAATTTTTACTGGAATTGTCAGCTATTATTCTAGTAACCGCCATTGTCAAATATGAATTGTCATGATCATTTGACAACTGTGATCTGTCAACCTCTATCCTAAACTGTCAATTGTTAATATCCTTTCCAACTATTAACTGTTGATCTGTCAATTATAACAATAATTAACTGACAATTTTTAACTATTAATTGTCTAACTTGTCAACTATGAACTGTCACTGTGAATTATCAACTGTTATACGTTATATGCCAACATTGATTTATCATTTGTTATCTGCAAATGTCAATTGTTAATTATTGACTGTCATTGTCGACTGATAACTGTTTATTAGTCAAATTGCTATCCGTCAAATATTAAATTTTAACTGAAACTGTCAACTATTGTTTTTTAGTTGTTAATTATTAACTGTATTGTCAAGTATGAACTGCCATGATAATTTGCCAAATGTTATCTATCAACTACGATCTTCAACTATCAATTGTTAACTGTCGTTGTCTACTATTAACTGTTAATCTATCAATTATCAAAAATTAATGACAATTATTAACTGTCAACTGTCAATTCTTCAATATCAAATTTTACTCTCAATTATGTACTTCCAATATCAATCGTCTATTGTTAGATGTCATTTGTCTTCTATAATTTGCTAAGTGTAATCTGTAACTGTCAGTTGTTTAGCTACTAATTATTATTATTATCATTGATATTTGACTCGTCAATCTGCCATATGTCAATTTCCAAATCTTTATTTAAAATTAACAAATATCAGCTATTTATTGTCAACTATGAACTCTCACTATTAATTATCAACTATTATATGTCTTATGACAACTGAGTTTTAAAATCTGTCTTCTGCAATTGTCAATTGTTAATTCTAAACGATCAACTGTTTATAAGCCAGTGTCACCTGTAAAATATCAAAAGTGAATTGAAATTGTTGACTATCAACTTTTAATTATTAACTATCAACTGTCATTGTTTAGTGGCCAATGTTTTTTTGGAAATTGTCATAAGTCAATTATAAAATTTAAATTATCAGCTGTCAATTGTTAACCATTACCTTTCACTAGAAATTATCGACTGTTATACATCATGTGCCAACTGTGATTTGTTGTTTGTTATTTGCAAATCAGTCAATTGTTAATTACCGAATGTTATTGTCAACTATTAACTGGTGATTAGTTATATATCAAATTTTAACTGACATTGTCAACTAACATCTTTTAATTTTCAACTATAAACTGTTATTATCGACTATTAACTGTCATGATCATTTGTCAACTGTGATCTGTCAACGAATATTTTCAACAGTTAATTATTGACTCTCGTTATCAATCACAAATTAACTGACAATTTTTGACTGTCAATTCTAAACCACTTGTCGACTATGAACTGTAAAGTGTCAACTATTTTGTCAACTGTGATCTGTCAACGAATATTTTTAACAGTTAATTATTGACTCTCGTTATCAATCACAAATTAACTGACAATTTTTGACTGTCAATTCTAAACAACCACCTGTCGACTATGAACTGTAAATTGTCAACTATTTTGTCAACTGTGATCTGTCAACGAATATTTTCAACAGTTAATTATTGATTCTCGTTTTCAATCACAAATTAACTGACAATTTTTGACTGTCAATTCTAAACAACCACCTGTCGACTATGAACTGTAAATTGTCAATTGTTATATATATGCTATCTGTGGTTTGTCATTTTTTAACTGAAAGTGCTAATCGCAAATTATCAACTGTCATTGTCAAATGTCAATTGTTTATCAGTTAAATTGTCATCTGTCAAATATAAAATTTTTACTGAAACTCTCAAGTATTATACTATACACCGCCATTTTTGTCTATGAACTTCCATGAACATTTGTCAACTGTAATATTCCATGAGCCAAATTTGACCTGTCAACTACTATGCTCAACTGTCAATTGTTAACTGCCACTGTCAATTATTTACTGTTGAACTGTCAATTATAAAAAATTAACTGACCATTTTTAACTGGCAACTGTCAACTGTTAACCATCACCTGTCGACTATGAACTGTCACAGTGAATTAATAACGGTTATGATCATTTAATCATTTGTTAACTGCTATTTGCCATGCACCAACCGGGATCTGTCAATTACTATCTTCAACTGTCAATTATTAAATGTCATTAATGTCATATCAACTGTTGATTAGTCAAATATCAAATTTTAACTGAAATTATCAACTATCATCTTTCAATTGTTAACTATCAACTGTCATTATCGACTATGAACTGCCATAATCATTTGTCAACTGTGATCTGTCAACTTATATTTTGAACAGTGAATTGTTAACTGTCAATATTATTAATTAATGAATTAACACAAATTATCTGACAATTATTAACTGTCAACTGACAATTGTAAACAATCACCTGTCGACTATGAACTTTCACTGTAAATTGTCAACTGTTATATGTCATATTACAACTGTGGTTTATCATCTGTTATCTGGAAGTGTCAATTGTTAATTATCGGTTAACTATCAACTGTTGATCAGTCAAATTGTTATCCGTAAAATATAAATTTTTACTGAAACTGTCAAGTATTATAAACCGCCATTTTTATCTATGAACTTCCATGATCATTTGTCAACTGTTATATTCCATGAGTCAATTTTGATCTATCAACTACTATTTTCAACTGTTAATTGTTAACTGTCACTGTCAACTATTAACTGTTAAACTGTCAATTATCGAAAATTATCTGACATTTTTTTAACTATCAACTGTCCATTGTTTACTATCACCTGTCGGCCATGAATTATCATCTGTAATCTGTAAATGTCAATTGTTAATTATCGATTATCATTGTCAACTCTTAATTCTTGATTAATCAAATTGTCATTCGTAATATATCAAATATAATCTGAAATTGTCAACTAACAGGTTTTTATTTATTTATTTATTTATTTATTTATTTATTTATTTATTCATCTTTGGACTTCTTTCTTAAAAAATTATGTATACAATAAATCAATTAAAAAAAAACGTACTTCAAATTTTGGGCGAAAGAGACACGGGCGGAGTTCACAATAACAAAGTGTTCTTCCACTCTAACCCTTAATTTTCCATGATGCCAAGGGAGCTTATATCCTCTTGCACTTCCGGATTGATTTGTAAATGCTTCTATTTACTATTTTTATCCCCTTTTATCGACTATGAACGGTTATGATCATTTGTCTACTGCTATTTATATTCACCAACTGGGATATGTCAATTATTATCTTTAACTGTCAATTATTAAATGTCATTATCAACCATTACCATTATCAAAAGTTAATTGACAACTGACAATTGTTAACTATCAACTGTCAATTGTTAAATATCAACTTCTACTGTTATTATCAATTATCTACTGTTATATGTCACTTGCAAGCTGTTATCTGTTAAGTGTCATCTGTGACTGTCAATTGTTAACAACCAACTGTTGATCCGTCAATCTCTTACAGTTTAATTATTAAATGTTAATACTGTAATGTGTCAATTATAAAACGTTGACTGAAATTTATCAACTATTATCTATTAACAATCAATTGTCATCTATTATATGTCATATGTTAACTGTGAATTGTCACCTTCCATCTGCAACTGTTGTTAACTTTTAATCATGGCCAACCATCAACTGTTAATTTGTTTACTATCAACGATCATTGTCAACTATCAAATGGTAACCTGTAAATTGTCATCCGCCAATTATAAAAACTTAACAGTGAGCTATCATATGTCATTTACTTGGGGAATGAGTCTCTAAAATCTTTTAATGTGCTAAACTGTCTAGTATCAATTAACAAAAGTTAACTGATATTTATCAAACATTAATTATTAACTGCCAACTGTTATATGTCACTATAAGTTGTCAAATTGTTATGTGTCAAATAATAAATTTTAACTGAAATTGTCAACTATAATAATTTTTCAATTGCCATTGTCGACTGTGAACTGCCATAATCATTTTGTCATCTGTTATGTGCCATGTGTCAACTGTGATCTGTCAACTGTTATGTATTAACTGTAACTATTAATTGTTGATCTGTCAATTATCCAAAATTAGTTGTTAAAAAAAGTTAAATATTAAATTCTATTGTCAACTATGAAGGGCTATAAGTGCAATTATCCACTGTTATATGTCAAATGCCAATTGTAATCTGTCATGTGTTAGGTGTCATCTGTCAATTTTTAAGTACCAAATATCATAATCAATTATTAACTGTTGATCGGCTAATCTATTGTTTGTTATTTATTAAATGTCAATTGAAAATTATCAACTATCAATTATTTATTGTCAAGTATGAATTGTCAACAGTTATATGTCATAAGCCAATTGTGTGACATTTGCTTTTGGGAATATTTAAATATCAACTGTTATTATCAAATAGTGTGCTAAACTACCATGTGTGGATAATCAAAGGTTAACTAAAATTTGGCAACGTTTAACTATTAATTGTCAATTTTTATATAACATATGAAAACTGCGATCTGTCACCTGTCATCTGCAACTGTTAATTGTTAACTTTTACTTATTGTCTATCAACCGTTAATTTATCAACTAATAACTCTTAATTATTAACTATCAATTGTCATAGTTAATCATAAAATGAGCCAATTATAAAATTTTAAGTAATCAATTGTTAACTATTACCTGCCAAGTATACATTGTCAACTGTTATATGTCATATGCAAGCCGTGTTTTGCGATATCTTTTCTGGAAGTGTCAATTGTTAATTATTCATTGTCTTTGTCAAGTATTAACTGTTGATCATTCAAATTATCATCCGTCAAATATCAAATGTTAATTAATCCTCTAATTTACTCAAAAATGTTTCACCTAGGCTTAAGTGAGAATTTATTTCATCATATTAAATGTTAATTCAAATGGTCAACTATCAACAATAATAAACTATTAGTTGATGAAGTAAAGCACAACAGCATAATTAAACGGATAGTAAATACAGAGGCCTGTGAAAACTTCTATATACATCTGCCTAACTGTAATATACTGGGCCCCACGTTGGGCGCCATATTCTTATATTAAAATTAATGCATATAAAACTTCCATCTAATATTTTTTCCTTATTTATAGGCGTTATAAATACAATTTTGACTATTATTTCTGCCATAGGCATATTTAAGATAATTTTTTATCAAACTATCAATCATATTTTCATTGAACGAACTTTCTGTCGCAATGTTGCTTATTGTTTAATTAAAATTCTGCAACCGCACGAAAATGCTCAAGATCACGACACGTCGTTTAGGTCTCGTTCATTCAGGTAAACGCGCCGATAAAACGAAACGAAAACGAGCATTTCCAACGTTACGATTACCATCGTTTCAGAAATACGATCCATTGTAAAGTAATTGATATTAATGTTCGTTCGAACGAAATCTGCACGCACAATTATTAAATGGACAGGCGTATTTAATATTTTAACAA
Organism: Ontholestes murinus; assembly: GCA_963969525.1. Taxonomy (NCBI): domain Eukaryota; kingdom Metazoa; phylum Arthropoda; class Insecta; order Coleoptera; family Staphylinidae; genus Ontholestes; species Ontholestes murinus. The sequence goes on along the minus strand of OZ018395.1, from coordinate 5,716,548 downwards.
CTGTTCGATACAAACTCCACCGTAATTGAATTTTATAAATGTATGTTATTTTACGCAATGAATTGAATACCGTTGCGATAATGTATTAATATATATTTTCGCTGATTAATTAAATTACGCCAATATGTTGTTGTTGTTGTTATTAACTTTTTAGTTAGTAATTATTGATATTGGCTCTGTTAATATTTGCATACATTATTAATTGTCAACACGTATCCCATTCATTTAATAATTAACGATTTCAAATTAATTTATGATAATTGCACGATTTTTTATTCTTAAGAAGTGCCGGTCGGCCTTTAGGGCGCCGTAAAAAATTCATGGAGGAAATTGGACCGGTAATAATGTATCCCGCACGGAGCTCTACCCCCACGCCCCCCCTCACCATCGCCACTTACCCTCCCAATTTATTTTTAATTATATCACTTTTTAGTAAACAGCTAATTTCCTCGCTGCCCGATGATTGAGAGGCAACGAGAAAAAAAAAAGTTTCGGGGATTTGCGAATTATTAATGAGGAGACATTTACATTTCAAATTCAATTTAAAGTTTCGATAAACGACGGCCGATGACGAAAAAAAACTGAAGAAACGCGAAAAAAGAGAAGGAGGAGGACGTGAGATCGTGCTTTTAATAATCATTGAATTTATAATGCTGTGATGTACAATTAAGAGTGTTTGGGTTTAATCATTCAATTTTATTTGGATTAAATCTTTCAGATGGAGTTTTAATATTTTAATAGGGATAATCGTACCTAAATATACCGTAAAATTAAGTGTGAATATAATATTAACTGTAACGCTTAGAATGTTTCTACACATATGTGTTCCAGGATCTTGTCTCTGTTTTGTGTATCCTACCCACTGCGCCAATTATATTTTTTATTTTATTTTAACTAGGCGCTATATGTACAGGTTTATATATATTTTACCAAAAATTAATAATCAAGTTTAACAATAATTGTTAACGGTGGAAGATTCTACTTCGTTATACATGATTCCTCACAAATAAAAAACTTTTTCACTTCGTTGGTCTAGAATTCTAGTTTGATAATGACAAGTTAAAATTGTCGAAACTATAGTCACTTAATAAACTCAGTGTTATATAAAGTGAAAAAGTTTTTTATTTGTGATAACAATAATTATTTACAGATGTTTTAATCTTTTTCCATATTCTTAAGAAGATTTCCAAATATACAAAGATTATTAGGGAGTATTATTATATAAAACAAATAACATTTGAGATTATACGATGATCACGTTTTAATTGAAATATCTGTAATAGACGTGTTATCAAACAATTAGTTCGAATCCCGGATTGGTTTTCTGCTTTTACGGAGGGCACAATCGCGCGGGACCCCCGGTACAGGAAGGCCCTCGAGGTGGCGGTGCAGACGTCGGGTCGAAGCCGCTCACATCCCCCCCCCAGCCCTCGGGCCCATTGTCTGCCGGAGCGAGCCGGAAACAGGAAACGAACCGCGGAAGATAAAATTGCACCGGTCTCGCTAAAAAGACCAACTGCAGCGGCGGCCCAATTGATTCATTATACCGCCGTGCCCCTGGCACCTGTCACGGACAACTTCTTCTTTTATTCCCCGATCGATGCCGCGAAAGTGATACGATCCGAACAAAAGGAACGTTAAAAAAATAACACATGTACTCCCCCCACCCTTCTTTACAAGATGTAAAGTACAGGAGGACATCAAAGGCGCGCACAAACGCGTTTCGATTATAAAATGGATTTCTTAAAAGCTGCGAATGGAAATTGTCAGTGTTTTGGCTTCGCAGAGAATGGAATGTTAATATTATTCGAATGTGGATTATTAAAAATTTATGATGATAAAAAAATTCTTCCGGAAATACCGGAAATAATAACACGAGAACGAGTTTAAATATTTGTTAACTCATACAAAATTAATTTTAAATTATAAATTATTACTATATGCTGGATTTGTTTTGATTCATTTAAACGACAATAGAGGGCGCTTCCATGATTATTTAACTCTTATAATTAGATATAAAACAACAAAATATATAAATAAATTCAGATTTTACAAATTATATTTTCTTTACTTGGCATAAGAATAATTAACAGATGGTAAATGACATATGACAGTTGACAGATGTTAAAACACAACTGACAAATAATTAATGACGTAAGATAATATAATTTCTAGTAATATTTACTGCCAATAAATTTAATCTGTAAATTATATTGTCTTCTTTTTGGTGTGTAATCTGCCTTTCATATTTAGCACACGCCATATATTTTTGAAATCGCTCGAGTTTTATCTTGTATTATATAATTATTAAACACAGCCAATAAATGACAAATGACAAATGAAATGTGACAAATGAGAGATAATGACAAATGACAGATAATGAAAAATGACATATGACAAAAGGCAGATGACAAAAGACAAATGACCAATGTCAAATAACAAATTATAAATGAAAAATAATAAATGAAAAGTGACAAATAAGAGATAATGACAAATGACATAAGGCAGATAACGAAAGACAAAAGGCAAATGATAAATATGTCAACAATGAAAAGTACAAGTGACAAATAAAAATATCAATTGTCAAATAGAAAGTACAAAAAAACAAATGGTAGATGATACATGACATATGACAAATACTATATGACAGTAGACAATTGACAGACGACAAATAACAGAAGATTAATGACAGATAACCAATGATAAAAACCAAATAGTAAATGACAAATGTTAAATAACAAATGAAAAGTGACAAATGCCAGATAAAGACAAGTGACAGATGACAAAAGACAAATGGCAAATGATAAATAAGTCAAAAATGACAAGCACAAATGAGAAATGAAATTAACAATTGATAAATAAAAAGTGAGAAATAACAAATGGTAAATGATAGATGACATATGTCATATAATAGATAACAGTAGACAAATGACAGAAGATAAATAACAAAAGATTAAGACATATAACAAATGACAGCTAAAGGATGCCTATAACATGATAGATAACAAATGGCCAATGACATTTTCTTAAATCAACTCAACACTGTTTTAAAATTATATTAGTTTGTTATTCATTAGTTTTTTTTAATAACTTATGTGCGCCATAAATTACAAATAAGAAATGACAGGTGACAGTTGACATTTGATGACTAACAGGTGACAGTTTTTTATAAGCACCTTAACATTAAACCAACAAAACAATGACAAATGATAATTGACATATGACAAATAACAAGTGACAAATGAGTAATGATAGAAATGACAAATATGACAAAATTGAGAAATAAGAAATAACGGATGACATGTGACAGATGACAAATGACGGTTTGTATAACCTTTAACATTATTTTATGATTAAACTAATGATAAACCATAAATGACAAATGACAAATAGTAAATGACAAATGACAAATGATAAACGATAAATGTTAAATGACAAATGACAAATGAAAAATGACAAATGACAAATGACAAATGACAAATGACAAATGACAAATGACCAATGACAAATGACAAATGACAAATGACAAATGTTAAATGACAAATTAAAAATGACAAATGCAAATGTCAAATGATAAACGAGAAATGTAAATTGCAAATGCTAAATGACGAATAATAGACAACTGATGACAGTAGACAAATGATAGACGATAAATAAAAGAGGACTGAACAGATAACAAAGAGATAACAAATAATATAAGGCAACAGACAGTTAAAATGTTACAAATTTGATAGACACACGAAAAATGACAAACGGCAAATGATAGGTTAAATTTATTGATTTATTGATGTGTAGTAGGACATAAATATATGTATTACAACTGTCAAGGTAAAATTAAAAATTAACTTAAATATATACGTGAAATATCTTAAACTAAATAAAACTAAACTAAAATTATTATTAAAATGGTGATAGATGACAGTCGGTAAATGACAGATGATAATAACAGATGTCACTTTTTTAAACCTCAACTCGACATTGTTTTATAATTACATTAGTTTGTTATAGATTTGTATTTATTTAAGCCATAAGTGACAAATAGGAAATAACAGGTGACAGGTGACAGCTGACAGCTGACTGGTGACCGATTTGATAATCACTTCAAATTAACAAAAACATGATAAATAACATATAACACATAACAAATGAAAAGTGACTATTGACAAATATGACAAAAATCACAAATAACAAATGACAACCTCTCAACATTATTTTATAATTAAACTAATGGTAAATGATAAATAACAAATGATAAATGACAAACGACAAATGGTAAATGACAAATGCAAATGACAAATGACAAGTGACAAATGACAAATGACACATGACACATGTGAAATGATCAATGGCAAATGCCAAATGACAAATAGTAGACTAACAGTAGACAAATGACAGACGTTAAATAAAAGAAGACTAATGAGATAACAAATAATATATGCCAACAGACAGTTAGAATATAATAAATTTGATTGACAAATGAAAAATGACAAAACGGCAAATATTAGATGATAGAAGGTAGATGTCGGTCGATAAGTGATAGATGATAATAACAGATGTCATTTTTTTAAACCTCAACTTAACATTGTTTTACAATTACATTCATTTGTTATACATTTGTATTTCTTTAAACTTACTTGAGCCATAAATGACAAATACGTAATAAAAGTTGGCAGGTGACAGTTTTGATAATCGCTTTAAAATTAAACGAACATGACAAATGACACATGACATATAAATGAAAAGTGACAACTGATAAATATGACAAAAATCACAAATAAGAAATAATAGATGACAATTGACAGATGAAAAATGACAGTTTATATGACTATCTCAATATTATTTTATAATTAGACAAATTGCAAATCATAAATTATAAATGAGAAATGAGAAATGAGAAATGAGAAATGACAGATGACAAATGACAATTAACAAATGGAAAGTGACAAATGACAAATGATAAAAGATAAATGACAAATGACAAATGCCAATTGGCAAATGACAAATGATAAATGCCAAATGACAAATGGCAAATGACAAATGACAATTAACAAATGACAAATGACAAATGACAAATGAAAAATGGCAAATGACAAATGGCAAATGGCAAATCATAGATGATAGTTGTCAGTTGAAAAATTCCAGACGATTAATAAGACAGATAAGAAATAATATATTACAAATTACAGTTTAAGGTTCAACATAGTTTGTTATTAATTTGTTTTTTATAACTTACTTACGCCATTAACGACAAACAAAAAAATGACAGGTGACAGTTGACAGATGACAAATGACGTTTTTTTGCCACCTCAACATCATTTTGTAATTAAACTAATAAAAAATGATAAATGACATATGAAAAATAATAAATGACAAATGATAAAAAGTGAAAAAAATGAAATGCCAGATGATAGATGACAGTTGACGGATAACATATGGCATTTTTTATAACCATTTTAAAATTATTTTATGACTAAACTAATGAGAAATCATAAATAAGAAATGACGAATGGCAAATGTAAATAAATAAATAAATGACAAATGACAAAAGGCAAATGGCAAATGACAAATATGCAAAAAATGGCAAGGACAAATGACAATTGAGAAATAACAAATGATAGATGTCACTTGACAAATAAAATTTGATAGAAGACAAATGACAGCCGATAAATAACAGGAGACTAATGACAAATAACAAATTTTATATTACAAATGACAGTTAAAGGGTGGCTTATAACATGATAGACAACAAATAGCCGATGACATTTTTTAAACCAACTCAACAATATTTTATGATTACATTAGTTTGTTATTAATTTGTTTTTTCATAACTTAATTGGGTCATAAATGACAAATAAAAAGTAACAAGTGACATTTGACAGTTGACGGCTATCTAATACCAAAAAATGAAATGAAAAGAAATGATAAATGACAAAAACGACAGATGACAGGTGACATTTGACAGAGGCCAAATAGTATTTTATAATTAAACTAATGGAAAATTGTATATGATGAATGAGAAAAATGACAAATGACAAGTGATAAATGAAAAAGTGACATTTGACAGTTGACGGCTGTCTAATAGAAAAAAGAGAAATAATAAATGACAAAAATGATAGATGACAGGTGACATTTCACAGATGGTAAATGAAAGTTTTTTTAACTATCCAAACAGTATTTTATAATTAAACTAGTGGAAAATTATATATGATAAATGAAAAAATTGACTCATAAAAATGACAGGTGACAGGTGACATTTGTCAGATGACAAATGACAGTTTTTGTAACTATCCAAACGGTATTTTATAATTAAACTAATGGAAAATTATACAGGGTGAGTTTTTTTTCGATGTTCTCTATGGGGATCTCGGAAACTATAAGAGATAGAGAAACGGTTAAATGGGGAAAGAAGTGTAGATTTACGAGACGAATAAAATTCCTCTTTCAAAGTTTTCAAAAAAGTCAAGGGTAACTAGATATTTTGAAAAAAGTAAAAAGTGTCAATTTTTTCAAATCAATATATCTCGGTTATTATAACAGATAGAAAAAAACTATAAAGGACAGAGTTTTAGATAATTTTAGATTTTGGATTAATAAAAAATAAGCAGAAAATTTTTATCGCCATTATTTTCCGAGATATGACGCAAACTTACATTTTTTTTAAATGGAAACCATAGTTGGCTATAGCCTCATTCAAAAGGTAATTTTTTTCTCTTTAATCCAATATGACATACGACATAGTTATTTCTAAAAATAAGTGAGTTATAGTCATTTTAAATTTTATTATAAATAAAAAATGGGTAGCCATGAAAAAGATGAAAGTAAAACAATTGCAGTTGTTTATAATGCAATTGTTTGCAAAAATGACAAATGACAAATGACAAATGACAAATGACAAATGACAAATGACAAATGACAAATGACAAATGACAAATGACAAATGACAAATGACAAATGACAAATGACAAATGACAAATGACAAATGACAAATGACAAATGACAAATGACAAATGACAAATAACAAATAACAAATGACAAATGAAAAATGACAAATGACAAATGGCAAATGACAAATGACAAATAACAAATGTCAAATGATAAACGAAAAATGACAAATGACATTATTTGTCAATTGTCGTGATAGATGATATATGACAAATAATAGATGACAGTAGACAAATGACAGACAATAAATACAATAAGGCTATTGACAAACAACAAATTACGTATTATAATTGATAGTTGAAAGATAGCTTATAACATTATAGATCACAAATGAAATGAAGACATTTCTTTAAACCAACTCAACTTTATTTCAATGTTATAACTTAATTTCGCTACAAATTAGAAATGATAGATGACAGGTAACAGTTGATGCATTTTGTAATCAAATCGCACATATTAAATTATTTGAAATTTGTCGGCAGATGACATATGATAATTTTTTTATAACCACATTGACATTATTTTAGAATTAAACTAATTTGAAATTAAAATACATATTATACATTATTTACGTAATAAATGACATAAGAGATGACAGTTGACATATGACATTTTTTATAAATATATAATAGAAGGCAGTTTTATTGCATCTTTAAAATTATTTGAATTGACAATTAACTGATGTCAGTTGACAGATGACATAACACAATTTTTAACATCAGCACGACATTATTTTATAAATCATCTGTCATTTGTCTACTGCCATCTATTATTTGTCATATGTCTTCTATCATGACAGATGACAAATTTGTCATTTGTCATCTGTCTTATGTCATTTATCGTTTGTCATTTGTCATTTGCCATTTGCCATTTCTCAATTATCATTTATGATTTGCCATTAATTATAAAATACTGCTTAACAGATGACAAGACTATTTTTAACATCAGCATGACATTATTTAATAATCCATCAGTAATTTGTAATTAAAATGCATATTATACATTATTTACGTCATAAATGACATATGACATGGCAATTGATAGATCAACTGAACATTTTAAAATTATTTTAAGTGACAGGTAACAGATGAGAGTTGATTGATGACAAATGGCAATTATGTATTATACATAATTTAGTATAAGTAATAGATGACATATGACAGTTAAGAGGTTAGAATTTTTACAAATATTACAACATTACTTTATTAATAAACAAATTTGCATTTAAATTGTGCATTTTAAATTATTTGAAATGGTAGATAAAGGGGAGCTTTTCCTAACCAACTCAACCTTATTTTATAATTGAAGGAATTTGTAATTAAAATATATATTATACATTGTTTATGTCGTAAATGATAGATACAAAAAAAAACGAATGACAATTGACATATGGTAGTTTTTTTATAACCAGCTCAAAATGGCCTTATGATTAAATTTAAATATCAAAAATTTTAAACGTAATAAGTGGCTGATTGAGGTTGATATTTTTTATAACCACTTTTAATAATAGTTTATAATGAAAGAGTATATAATGAATTATTTTCGTTATAAATGACAATTGACAAATTTTTGTTGTTCTTTCTTCAACAATTTTAAATTCTTCTCTGTGTTTTGTCCTATATTTTTTTTCACATTATTTATCTTTGGTTTTCTTTTCTGTGATTTGTGCTGACTAGAGACTGTTTAAATTTAATTTTTTGATCATCCTCTATTGTTCTTTTTATCTAAATTTTATGACCTAGAAGAATCAGCGTATAAAAAAACAAGCGTACTTTTGATCTATCGCAATAAACTAAATATTGGTCTAGCGTAGTCGTAAGCTTGCAGAATTATCACTATGAATACATCTTGTTTATTATTTATCTCATTCTGTACCTCAAATAATCATGTATTAGCATGGCTTACTCTTGGCCTACAATAACTAATTATTTATTGATTTAGCGTAATTTTGACTTACCTCAACAAATTATATATTGGTAGCGTTGTCCTGATTTTGTAGTAATTTACATTATTCGGAATTAATTCGTAATCAATCTATATTTTATTAAGGCAGGGAACCAGTAAGCTAGATGTAATGTATAGTATATTGAGGTAGGTCAGGAGTACGCTACATTATTGTCTGATTTTACTAGGTCATGTTTTATATTTTATTGGTACGCTAGACCAATATATAATTAATTAATGCAGGCTAGCTTAAAACGTGGTTGTTTAAGATAGAACTTGCAGCATAAATATTTATGAAAATTAATTTATTATCTGAAAAAAAAACTTGTTGCTTTTATATGTGACGCGTTCACGGTTATTTCGGTATCGATTATGCGCCGTTCGGTTTGGGGGGAGGTTGAAAAAGAATCCGAAATTATTATTGTGACGCTGTTTAGACGAGATACGGCCTCCTAATTTATTCATCAGACTATATATATTTTCGGGTGGGTCCAACGGCCTCGCATCCACCCAACGCCGCCGCCGTCGCCTTTCTGTAATCCGCCAGACTCTCATTTCTATTCATGGGGGGTTGTTATGCACGCTTTACATAATGTAAGATATTTAACGGGAAAATACCGATTTCAATATACTTTCACGAACGTTGCGCCTTGTGACGAAAAAATAATAATAATAAAAAAAATAAAAAACATTAACCCTTGCAACTAAAAAAATCGAAATGAAGAGCAGCAATTATACGAATTTATGTAAAAGTAAGTCATGACCGTGCGCTTTTATATTGACGAGGGTCGGGTTTTCAACTTTTTTGATAAGACGTCGCCCGGTTTGTGTAATAGTCAGCGGAAAAGGGGTGCGGGTAATATGTGACCGCCGCACGGGTGAGCGTTTTATATACCTATATATATATATATATATTTTAAAACGGCGGCCCTCGGATCCCTTAATCATGAAAAGTCGGCCGGAACGTAATTGGGATTTTGATCGGTCGGTCGGAAAACGATGAAAACTTGACCCAGGGGCCGACGACCACTTATTATTAGAAGGGGGTGATATTAATGAGGATATCTTCAAATATATATTTTCCGTAGATAGAATATTTTTACATTTTAATTTTCATCCTTTAATTATCTCCATCATGAATACAATTAGAGCTGCGGTGATTCCAATAACATAGATATAGAAAATAATCCTTAAATTACCAAGTTGTAAGGGCTGATTTCCAACCTCCTTCTCGTAAAACTTTTCGTTGGTGAAAAACTCGGTGACCCATTTCCTGATAAAACCCGATTCGGTGCAATAACTAATGTACCTATTAATCTCCTCTAAAAGATAGAAATTCCTGTTCATCACCAAAATCAATGGGCTCGTGTTGACAGCGTCGCGGAAACAGTAGAGCAACGGGCGACCATTATCATCCCTATTCTTCTCGAGGTAGAAATTAATAGACGAATACTGGATACACACGGCGGAGTTTTTATCGATGGTCACGTTTTTCAAACAAACTTTTATATCATCGCAACCTTCGATGCGATTTAATATATTACGGGCTCTGATATCCGAACTGTATTTGAAATAGCGTACGTAGTGTTCTAGGAAGAGGAAATGTAGTTTGGAGTTTATTAAATCGTCGATTGTTTTGATTTGTTTGGTGTATAAGGGTTTGTACATTACGCTTATTAGTTTGGTCTGGTAGAACATATTCATGTGAAGGGTGAAGATTAACCATGTTATTAAGAGAAGGCGTAGATTGTGTTTTCTGGGAACTTTCACCACCGCTTGTGAGGTGAGGTTACCAAAGTGATGCAGTAATAGTTTAGCGTATTGTATTTTATTTTGTATTCTATTGAAGGTGTAGGATATGATTGAAAATATTAATAAGGTGGTTGATGCGTATGCGCATAAATTCGTTACTTCAAACCATTTATAGTATTGTGGAAGTTTGATTGCTGTAGGTACACAGAATCCATCAGATGCTTCATAATAATAACGGCTTAGTTCGAAGAATTGATTACGCTTAATAGTCGGTATAATTGATGTAATGAGTACATCAGCGTTACGGATTTGTAAAGCTTTAAAATTATTACTATCATTGGCTTCTTCAAAATTTTCACTCCACAATTCGGACACTGTGTAGATAACTTTAAACTTCAAACCTTCAGCGATTGTATTCATTAGGTTAATATCCAAACCTGTTTTCGTTTTGTTTAATTCTGGCGGGTAAACGAATGGTGGCCAAATTGATATCCTCACCCTTATAGGGCACGTGATTGATTTTGGGAATTTCACGTCGTGGCAGTGATTTAGTTTGATGGCCGATGAAAAATTAGCACATCCACCTAAATTAGGAGCCCAGGTGTATATTTCGTTTCGTATGATGAGGATGAACTTTGCCATTCCGTATCTCCATAATGTTTGAATGATGCTTTCAATCGGAATCGTGTTATTGGTGAGGAATACATTACGCTGGTGAGTGTTCAAGACCTGTTTGTTCGACAATTCCTTGACGACCGTTTCGAGCTCTTGTAGATGATTAAAGTCTACGATGTACGTGTTGATGGTGTATTGGAAATTGTTTTTGTGCGGAATATCAAAATCGAGACCCAAACGGATTGTACTAGAGGTCAGGGCAGGTACATCGAAGCCCCCGGAGGAGTAGATCGTAATTACCTCGTCGCCTTTGTCCGACAAATTTCTCAGGCATTCGCTATAGGGTCCCGTGGGACCGGACAACAATAAACTACCCAGTATTGCAAACATAACCCGGCTAGAACTAATAAATAAACACGGGTGGGCTTCGTTTTAATGCGTTATTAAACGTCCGAAAGGAATGATAAATTGCGACGATTCCTCGGGGGCATTAATCACTTCCTCGGATAGCGGCGGTGTATTCTAGGTGGCCAATTGAAAAATCGGTACATTCGATTATTGTAAATAAGGGTGAAACGTATGTATGCTCAACTGGTGAGGGGGGTGCCTAATTACCGGGGCCATCCTTATGTCGCATTCCGGGCATACGTCGCGTCGGATTAATTATGCACAAAACCCTGGAAATGTAAATACGCTATCACTTTAACGTAATTACGACGTTGACGCGGCTTGAAACATTAACTAACGACTGTGTGGCGGTCGTGATGGTCTTCGAGGGGGTTACTCCTTAGCAGCGCCCCTCTAGAGTATTTTTCAGCCAATTTACAATTAATCTTAACACTCAATACAAATAAGCTTATTTACTTTAATTTACATCTTACCTATAAATAATGTATTTTTTTATATGATCTTATGGTCGAAAGTTAATCACCATTACATTATTTATGTAAATATTGTTTGTTATGATGAAGTTCTTAAGTTAAAAATTACGGTTATTAAAGTTAATAATAAAGCTCACACGTTATATTGGGCCATTACGTTTGTCACACATATTACTGCCCACGTTATAATAAAAATATAATAAATTATAGGCAATTATGGTTGCATTTAAAATGATTTATACGTATATATATACTGTATGGTACGTAACATGGCAATTGGTAATTGCGTGCCGCCCATATATTTACCCTCCGCAAACAAATATCAACTTCAATTAGGCCAAATTAACTATATTCCCAACTCGTTTTCCACCGGCTTTGAGTTAAATATAGCGGTTGATAAATTAACTGCAAACATTTACGTTCGTCTGCCCGATGCTGTATACATTATTAATACATCTTAAAATTTTACAATTTCAGTAATGACCTACGTGAGTATTTCTATTGATTGTATACAGTACAATCACAAATAAAAAATATTAATATAAATGTGAGAAGAATACAAGGTCTACTATGAAAGTAATGGGCATGATTTTATTGCGACGCGATTGCGATGGATTGTCATCTATCGCAGAGAGTTACAACAGGTTCGTAATTGTAGTAAAGGGTCTGAAATTGTGCCTGGGGGAAAGAAAAGTATGATGAGAGATTGTAGAGGAACGAAACATATATTTAATATAGTGGAAAGATATATGCATAAGAAAGGATGATGTGTGAAAGTGTTGGAGACAAAATTGATGAGTTTTATTTATTTTATTTATTACTAAAACTCATCAAACTTTCACACATCATCCTCCCTTAAGAATTAGATTAGAATTAATGTTGGATGTAATTAAAAGGTCTAAAGCCTGGATACAATAATATGTTTAAAATGTGGTAAGTGTACGCGTGGTTGTCAAGATACTTAATTAACAGTCAGCTCAGTATAGAGAAAAAGGTCATCTTGACAAGAGCCAAGGATGGACTAAAGTTAAAAAAAATATATACTATGTTTGAGAGGGAAGACTTTGACAGAGGCGTGTGAAGAACTATGTATAACTTTCAAGATTCCAATATTGAACGAATTTCCCGTAATTACTTTACTTTAAGACATTTTATTCGATTATTAAATATTTTAGATATTTACTGTATTTAAAAATAAAATTTAATAAGAGTATATCCCTGCAAGAATTCTCAAAATCCGAACATCTGTTCAGAAGTTATCATCAAAAAACCTGAAAAACAATTAAAAGCCAATTTTTGATTTCCATTATAGATTTTTAAAAACAATTAGTATAATCCATTGGTGAAAAATTTTTCCAAATCCAATCATTACTTTAAGAGTTATTATTGGAAAATGGAAAAACAATTGAAGACCGAATTTTTTATTTTCATCTGAAATTATTAAAAACGATCAGAGAAATACACCGCTTAAGAAATTTTTCAAATCCGATAATTACTCGAAGAGTTATGATTAAAAAACTGTAAAACAATTGAATATTCATTTTTTAATTTCTACTGTTTCCAAGCGGATTTTTGATTTTCACCCAAAATTATTAAAATCAACCACGTGAATCCAATGTTTAAAGAATTTTTCTAATCAGATTATTAGTTTAATAGTTATCATTAGACAATTGTAAAACAGTTGAATATCGAATTTTAGTTTTTTACTGCATTTGAATACAAAATATTGTAGAAGTCGATTAGTGAAAAAAAATTCTATATCCGATAATTTGTTCAGAAGTTATCAACAAAAAACAGAAAAACAATTGAAGTGCGAATATCTGATTATCATCTAGAATCATTACAATCAATTAGAGAAATCAATTAGTGGAGAAATGACTAAAATCCGATTATTATATCAAGAGTTATTAAAAAAAATTCCAAAACAATTGAATATCAAATTTTTAATTTTTACTTATTTCAAGCGAATTTCTGATTTTTACCCAAAATTATGAAAATCATCCACGTGAATCCAATGGTTAAAGAATTTTTCAAATCAGATTATTAGTTCAATAGTAATCATTAGAAAATTGTCAAACAGTTCAATATCGAATTTAAGATTTTTGCTGCATTTGAATACAAAAGATAGTAGAAGTAGAATAGTGAAAGAAATTTCTATATCCGATAATTTGTTCAGAAGTTATCAACAAAAAAAACCAAAAAACAATTGAAGGAAGAATATTTGATTTTCATCTTAGATTACTAAAATCAATCGGAAAAATCGATTGGTACAAAAATTTTCTAAATAGGATCATTACTTTAAAAGTTATCATTGGAAAATCGAAAAACAATTGAAGACCGAATTTTTTATTTTCATATGAAATTATTTTAAAATAGATCAGAGAACTCCAAGAGTTATGATTGAGAAAAACTGGAAAACAATTGAATATTATGTTTTTAATTAAAATCACCCTTGTGGATCCAATGGTTAAAGAATTTTTCTAATCAGATTACTAGTTCAATAGTAATCATTAGAAAATTGTTAAACAGTTGAATAACGAATTTTAGATTTTTGCTGCATTTGAATACAAAATATTGTAGAAGTCGATTAGTGAAAAAAATTTTTGGGTCCGATAATCTGTTCAGAAGTTATCAACAAAAAACCGAAAAACAGTTGAAAATCGAATTTTTAATTTTCATCTTAGATTACTAAAATCAATTAGAAAAATCGATTGGTGCAAAAAATTTCTAAATACGATCATTACTTTAAGAATTATCATTAAAAAAACGCAAAACAATTGAATATCAAATATCACATTTTTACTGTAATTGACTCTAAACGATCGTAGAATTATATAATAGCAAGAATTTTTTAAATTTAATCATCTGTTCATAAGTTTTCATCAAAAAACCGATAAACAATTGAAAAGCGAATTTCTGATTTTCATCTAAAATGATTCAAACCGATTAGAGAAAATGGCTAGTGTAGAATTTATCTAAATCCGATGATTATTTCAACAATTATCATTAAAAAACTATAAAACAATTGAATATCCAATTTTCACTTTTTACTGTTACGAAGAGAAATTTTGATTTTCACCTAAAATTCTTAAACACAATCACGAGAAACCAATATTGAAAAGATTGGATTATTACTTCAAGACTTATTATTAAAAATCTGTAAAACAATTGAATATCGAATTTTCAAAAACTGGTTTGAATCGAATTTTAGAATTTTACATTAAAATATTAAAATCAACCATGAGAATCTAATGGAGAAAATAATTTTTAAATCCGATAAATAGTCTAACAGTTATCATTAGAAAATTGTAAAACAGTTGAATATAATATTTCAGATTTTTACTGTATTTCAATATAAATGATAGTAGGTGCGTAATGGTGGAAGTATTTTCTATATCCGATCATCTGTTTTTTAAATCTGATAATTTCTTCAAAAGTTATGAATGGAAATCTGTAAAACAATTGAAGATCGAATTTTTGATTTTCATCTAGAATCATTAAAATCAATCAGAGAAATTCATTTATGAAGGAATTTTTTAAATCGGGTAATTACTTCAAGAGTTATGAATGGAAATCTGTAAAACAATTGAAGATCGAATTTTTGATTTTCATCTAAAATTATTAAAATCTATCGGAGAAATACATTGGTGAAGGAATTTTTTTAAATCCGATAATTACTTCAAGAGTATGAATGAAAAACTCTAAAACAATTGAAGATCGAATTTATTAAAATCGATTTTTAAAATTATTATAATCGATCAGAGAAATTCATTGGTGAAGGAATTTTTTAAATCCGATAAATACTCCAAGAGTTATGATTGAAAAACCGTAAAACAATTGAATATCAAATTTTCAATTATTGCTGTTTCTAGTCAAATTTTTGATTTTTAACTAAAATTATTGAAATGAACAACGTGATTCCAATGGTTAATGATTTGTTCAAATCGGATCATTAGCTGAATAGTTATGATTAGAAAATTGTAAAATAGTTGAATTTCGAATTTTTATTTTTGCTCAATTTAAATATCAAATATTGTAGAAGTAGATTAGTGAAAAAAAATTCAACATCCGATAATTTGTTCAAAAGTTATTAGCAAAAAACCGAAAAACAATTGAAGAGCGAATTTTTTATTTTCATCTAGAATTATTACATTGTAATTCGAAAAACCATTTAGTGGAGAAATTACTTAAATCTAAAGGTTATTTCAAGAGTTATCATAAGAAAACTCTAAAACAATTGAATATCAATTTTTTAATTTTTACTGTTTTCAAGGGAATGTTTGATTATCACCTTAATTTGTTAAAATCAACTACGTGGATGGTTCAAGAATTTTTCAAATCAGATTATTAGTTCAACAGTTATCATTAGAAAATTGTCAAACAATTGAAAGTCGAATTTTAGATTTTTGTCGTATTTGAATAAAAATGGTAGTAGAAGAATATTAGTGAAAAAAATTTCTACATCTGATAATTTGTTTAGAAGTTATCATTAAAAAACCTAAAAACAATTGAAGAGCGAATTTTCGATTTTTATCTTAAATTAATTAAATGGATTATAGAAATCAATTGGTGGAGCAATTATTTAAATCTGATCATTATTTCAAGAATTATCATTAGAAAACTGTAAAACAATTGAATAACACATTTTCAATTTTCACTGTTTCCAAGCGAATTTTGGATTTTCGCCTAAAATTGTTAAAATCAAACACGGGAATACATTCGTTAAAGAATTTTTCAAATCAGATTATTAGTTTAATAGTTATCATAAAAAAATGTTAAACAGTTGAATATCGAATTTTAGATTTTTGGCGTATTTGAATAAAAAAGATGGTAGAAGTGGATTAGTGCAAAACAATTCTATATCCGATAGTTTGTTCGAAAGTTATAATCAAAAAACCGTCAAACAATTGAAGAGCGAATTTTTGATTTTCATCTAGAATTATTACAATCCATTAGAGAAATCATTTAGTGGAGAAATTACTTAAATCCGATGATTATTTCAAGAGTTATCATTAGAAAACTGTAAAACAATTGACTATCAAATTTTCTATTGTGAATGTTTTCAAACGAACTTGTTTATATGTATATGTAGGGTGGGTGGGTGTCCTCTAACCCACCCTCCAATTAATAAAACATAAGCGAGGGTTTTAGTTAAACGTTGTAAAGTGTAAATAAAAATAACATTATTGCAAAATTTTATTGATTTATTCAAACAAATTTTTTCAAATAAATTTTGATAATGTTTTACTGATTGGAGGGTGGGATAGAGGCCACCCACCCACCCTACATATACATATAAACTTAAATTCCTTACCGTCTTGCTGTATCCAATGAAATTAATTACAAACATTTTTGAATAATAAAATAATTGAAAAGGTAAAATTTTTGAGTGAGTTAAAAAAATTATGATGGGTGGGCAGACTTTAAATATAAATTAGATAATATTAGCCATAGAAATTAATTTATATTTAAACTTGAAATTTGATTTGGTTTTATTTTTTATTACATAAAGCGTTTGATTGTTTTTAGCAGCAAAATCATCACCGATTAGCAATTAAAGTTATCATGTATATGTAGGGTGGGTGGGTGGCCTCTATCCCACCCTCCAATCAGTAAAACATAAGCGAGGGTTTTAATTAAAAGTTGTAAATAAATAAACAGAAAATAATTGCAATTTTTAGAGATTTATTCATACAAATTTTTCAAATAATTTTTGATGATGTTTTACTGATTGAAGGGTGGGATAGAAGACACCCACCCACTCTACATATAGATATAAATTTCAATTACAGATCGTCTTACGGTTTGGAGTAAAATTAATTATAAAACTTTTTGATTGAGAAAGAAATTCAGAAGATAAGATTTTTGAGCGAATATAGGGAATAAAAGTAAAGAAGTATATTTTATTTTAATATTTATTATTAAAGTTATATAGATGAACTATATTGAAAGTAAACTGTGGCAATTAAGTTAGCTGAAGGATATTCTAGCGTGTTTCATGGTGGTTTCAGTTTTTTCAGCCGTCGCTCATCCTCCGGGAGCTTAATATCCGGGACGACTCGCGCTAAATCGGTTTAACCCCAGCACGTGTTCATACTACAAACATCCATCAACCGTACACTACCCACCGCCCGCCGCCCCCCGCTTTCAGCCGCCGCCGACGTCCTCCACCCTGATAATGCTCAACTTACGTGGAGCACACACTCTATTAACACCTATTGCAACTTAAAGCGTTTGCATCTATCTAATCTCAACCCCTAATGAACCTTCATACATCAACCTGCGGTGCACGAGTGGAAAATATTGTTTCGCACAATGGTCCCTCCTCTCCTCGGAGGATCTCCTCACTGAAAGGGTTTCGTGTTTAAAATCCGAGCGAGGCTTTATTACTGGCAATTACTGTGAAACTCGACAGCGGTTCTACGAGTGGAATATGATGGCAACAATGCTTCGCCACGGAAAATAGTGAAACAAAAACAAAAAAAGGAAGGAAGGAAAAAAAAAATGATGGCAATAATAAAAATACGCGGTGCTCGCGAATTATTAAACTTGCTCTATCTCCGCAACAACGTGTATTTCGTTGAATGCATGCACTTTTCAAACGGAAAATAAACCTCTTATAATAAAGTATTAAGGGGTTCTTAAATTTATGTTACCAACTAGTTCTATTGTACCTCGTTCTTCGCACACTTTCATGAATTTTACATCGGACTATTACTATAAACAAACGTTATTATTAAATAATAAATAAATAAACAACTCGTCCAATTTAGATGCACACACATATTGATAAATGTTGTAAATAAATTAACGAGCAATAAAATTTTCCATTACGTTGCATAAAATGTTAATTACGTAAACTGGTGGCGATTTGGTGTTTGAATTAATAACGAAGTATGCATGGAAACTGGAAATTCGTCTGTAAACACCGACGTAATTGTGTACACCGTAAGCTATTACAACTGCCCGTTTCTATGATGATAAAACATGAGTGGAAACTCATGAGTCTATCGATTTAATCATTTAAAATTTCAAATTCTCTCGCGGTAGTAAATTGTGGAATCTTCCATCTACACTAACACCTTGCGAGAGATACAAATCCTCAAATCAACAGAGGATCTTCACTTATCAACAAAGATTTTTTTTGTATCCTTGAGCGGTCAGGAAGTTTGCAAAGTTGTTGTTGTGACCAAGTTATCGCATATAGAATCATTTCAAGGAGTTACACTATGCTGTACAGTCGTGCTCAAGTGACATCCGGATGCTAAAAGCATTATCACCGGCTCCTGTGGATGTATGAATCAAGACCAGCAGACGTTGCCCAAAAGGAAGACAAATCGCGCCGATACTTTCAGCCAGAAGCAACTACAGGTGCCTTCAGCTTCTTCGTTTCTTTTATTCTCCTCTGTATATTTTTTTCTACATACTACTGCAATCGTAGTGCCATATCTTTGTGGCTATAACGTCTTCTATGTTTCTGCATTCTGCCATTGCCATTTTGGAATTTCTCTCAATCATGATCTTTCTCATTTCCTCAGAATGCCGAGTTCGTAATGTAGCCTTATCTTTCCAGTTCTTCTGTTTCCTACTATTTCTATCACCCAGCCAATGCTTGTGTTTCCTCTTTTCCCCTTGTAATATCGTTGCCACAGTTGCCACTGTGGCTTCTATGTGTATTGATGATATGCCGGTTAATATTTGTAGCGCCAGGTATGATTTAGTTTTGTAGACTCTACATAGTTATATTAGGAACGGTCTTTGTATGTCTGTGAGTTGCTTATCAATCCTGCTGTCATGTGCCTTTGCGATCCAAATTTAATTTTCGTTCTCAATCGCTGGTTATAAATGCCCCTCATCATATTGAGTTTCGAACCTCACTTTCTCCTGAAAGCTCCGATTAATTTGCACCAAGATTTTGCGTTTTTTTCCTCCTGACTTCTTTCAACTGTGCTATGTAGTTCAGTTTGGTGCCAATGTATATCCCCAGGTATTTAATGTAGTATTTCATTTGGAGTGTGCTTCCCTCTATTTTCAGTCTGAACTTTCTTATTTTCATTGAGTCTTGTCATTCCATGGGGTAAAACACTTGTTAAGTTCCATAATATTTTGTGTTTCGATCATTACTGATCATTTTCAAAGTACAAAACAGTCTTGTCTATATTGTAGTGCAGTTTGTTTCTGTTCTCAAATTCTCTGCTTATTTTTCTCATATTTAATATTTTGACCTTTCATAGATTGGTAAAATCTGCTAAGTAGGTGAATTACTTTCTCCCAACACTGCATAAATGTGATGTGAATATTAAAAAAAATAAGGGTCCTATAATGCTGCCTTGTGGAACACCCAGATCAAGAAAATTTTATTTGATTTACATCTAACTTTTCCCACAGTTTTTTTAATGGTTTTAATAATTTTAATAGATTAAGAAAAACTGATTAACTTTTATTTAAGCAAAATTTTTCTACCTGTTTTACTGAGCTCCCAGAAATCTATATTGCTTGATAATTATGCCTTTACCCAGATTCGGTCTGCGTCTGTTTAGTGTTCTTGAGTAACATCTTTGTGCTTTATTTCCAAGTTGATTATGCGCCTTTTATTACGTCAAACCAGTTTTGCATGAGTACTAGTCATAGTGTGTTCAAAAAATTTCTGTTTTCAATTGTTCTGTAAAAAGTGTTTCTATATAAATTTAAAATTATTCTTGAAATTGTTAAATTGATTTTTTATCAAAATCATTTTTTGTTTTCATAAAATTTCATCAATTTAAGGTAATTTGAGACATTTGTTCTTTAGACAGTCTTTTGTAAATGGTTTTATTCAATTGTTTTTAAGCCAATTTTCATTATTCTCTCTGAACAATAAATTAAAAAAAAATTGTCCTTTTAACAAATTTTAAATTTTATTTTTTCGACTGTTTAAAAATTACGTCAAATTAGGTTTGGAGAAATTTTCTCTCAGTTTTTTATTTTTGATAAAGTCGTATACAATTTCTATTATCCAATCGTTTTAAGAATTGTTTTCTGCAAATGATTTTTTGCAAAAGTTTTAAAACAAATTTTCATTCGCCTTTTCAACAGCTATTTTCTAAATTGTCAAAACCTTTTATATTAATTAATGGAAAACGGTTTTATTCAATTGTTTTTAATTCAATTTTCATTTTTCTCTGTGAGTGAATTTTGAAAAATAATTTCAATTGCCTTTTTAACAAACTTTCAATCATTTGTTTTCAACTGTTTACAAATTACGACAATTTTTGTTTATAGAAATTTTCTCTTTGTTTTTTTTTTTTGATAAAGTTGTATACAATTTCTATTATTCAATCGTTTTAAAAATTGTTTTCTTCAAATGTTTTCTTGCAAAAGTTTTAAAACAAATTTTCATTCGCATTTTCAGCAAAACTTCAACAGTTAATCTAAATGTTGTCAACACCTTATATTTTAATTAATGGTAAACGGTTTTATTCAATTGTTTTTAAGCCAATTTCCATTTTTCTCTTAGTGAATTTTGAAAAATAATTTCAATTGCCTTTTTAACAAACTTTCAATCATTTCAACTGTTTACAAATTACGACAATTTTTGTTTGAAGAAATTTTCTCTTTGTTTTTTTTTTGATAAAGTTGTATACAATTTCTATTATCCAGTCATTGTAAGTATTGTTTTCTTCAAATGTTTTTTTGCAAAAACTTAAAAATAAATTTTTATTTGTTTTTCAGCAAAACTTCAACATCTAATTTCAAAGTTGTCAACATTTTATGTTTTAGTTAACTTTTTAAAACTTTACAGGGAAAATCCCGTTAATAAAGGAATTATTATTAATAATACTAGAGATATTATTATCTTCATTGAAAACAAAATGGCGGCACTTGAAACATGAAATTGAAGAAATTAAATTTATAACGCCCATTTTAAAAATTCTAAAAAAACAAAAACCATTGAGGAGATTGATCTGTTAACTGTCAACTGTCAAGAAATTAATAAATTAATTTTTTAACGCACTTTTTAAAATTTCAAAAAAAAAAAACTATAAACATTAAAAAGGTTAACTTGAAAACTTCAAAATCAACTTAAAAGGAATTCATGTTTTAATATTTACAAAATATAGTAACCTACTTTTATTAGAAACAAAATGGGGCAAGTCCAAATATGAAATTGAAGAAATTAAATTTACAACTCCCGTTTTAAAAATTCGAAAAAAACATAACCATTTAAAAGATTAACTTGAAAACTTCAAAATCAACTTAGAAGAAACGTATTTTTAAAATATTTAATATTTTAAAAATACAATAACCTATCTTTATAAGAAACAAAATGGCGCCACTATAAACATGAAATTGAAGAAATTAAATTTACAACGCATATTTTAAAAATTCGAAAAAAACAAAAACCATTGACCTGTTAACTGTAAACTGTCAATCTTTTCTGTCAAATGTTAATTATCAACTGTTATTTTTCACATGACAACTGTCAACTATCAACTGTCACTTGTCACTGTCAAATGTCAACCAACACTGCCATTTCTTGTCAGTCACTAGCAGTACCTAAAATTATTTTTTATTTAGTTAAAAAAAAATGTTGCGCTATTGATTTGGTTCAACTGTAACAATTATTTTCTACTGTCAACTGTCTATGCTAACTATCACTGCAAAGTGTTTCATGCAATTGTTACATTTGTGAGCATAAGAATTAAAAATATTAAACTATTACTATTGACAGTTGACAGTTAGCAGTTGGCAGTCGACAGTTGACAGGTAAAATATGACAGTTGGTAATAAACATTTGAGAGAGAATTGACAATTGACAGTTGTCAGGTGACAGTTGCTAGTAGATTAATCAGTTGCCAGTTGATAGTACATAATTAACAGTTGGCAATTGATAGTTCCTATCAATTTTATCTGTCACTGTTAAATGTCTTCTCTCACTTAACCGAGAAATAATACTATCATGTGTCTGTCAAATCTCTTTAGATATGTCAACTATAAACTGCCAATTATTGACTGTCAACTGTTATTATTAGCTGTCAACTGTTATTATTAACTGTCAACTAACCATGGTCAACTGCCAACTATCAACTGTTAACTAATAACTGTCAACTCAACTGTCAGGTGTCAACAGATAACTCTCAATGATTAACGGCCACTGTAAACAGTTGAGAGTCACTATCACTATGAAATAATACTTGTAAAAAAATTGTGGATAAAAGAATATTTTTACTATTGACTTTCTTCAACTCCTAAAATAATTTTCTGTCTATGTCAATGAGTACTGTCAACTATCAGTATTAATTGTTAGTGTTAAATATCACTTTTACTTTTATTATTATTAAATGTTATCTGTCTCTCAAATTACCTTTGATATGTTAACTTTCAACTATAATCTGTCAAATATTAACTGTAAACTACCAATTGTAAACTGTTAACTGTCAATGGCCAACTATTACCAGTCAAGTGTTAATTCTCAACTGTCAACAGTAAATTAACAACTATCAACTTTCAACTTTCAACTATTAGCTGTTAACTATAAACGGTTAACTGTCAACTGACAGCTGTTATCTGTTGTCAGGCAAGGGCAACTATTATTATCAATTACTGTTACTATTAATTATCACTACTAAAAAATAATTTTTATCAACTGTCAATTAACAAATGTCAAGTGTCAGACACTTTCATTATAAACTATTACTACGGTCAACTATTAACGGTCAAGTGTCAACTCTCAAATATCAACTGTCTACTGTTAATTATCAACTATCAACTGTCAATTGTTAATTTTTAACTATTAATGGTTAACTGTCAACTGGTAACTGTTAATTATTAACTGTCAACTGTTAACTGTAAACTGTAACTGTCAGCTGCCAATTGTTAACTGTCAACTGTGAACTGTCAACTGACAACTGACAACTGTCAACTGTCAACTACCATTATCCAATTGTTAATTGTCATCTATTAAATTAAAAATCAACTTAAAAGGAATGTATTTTTAACATTTAAAGAAAATTAACAACATATCTTCATTAGAAACAAAATGGCGGCACTCTAAACATGAAATTAAACTTACAATTTTAAGTTCTAAATATATGAAAATTGGATACTAACCTAAAAACTTCAAAATCAACTTAAAAGGAATGCATTTTTAATATTGACAAAATATAATAACCTATCTTCATTAGAAACAAAATGGCGCAGGTCCAAATATAAAATTGAAGAAATTAAATTTACAACGGCCATTTTAAACATTTAAAAAACCATTACCACTGGAGAGATTGACTTAAAAACTTTAAAATCAGCTCAAGAGGAATGTATTTTTAATATTAAAAAATGTATTAAACTATCGTTATTAGAAACAAAATGGCTCCACTCCAAACATGAATTTGAAGAAATTGATTTTACAACGCCTTCTTTAAAAAAAAATTCTAAACGAGTAACTATTGAAGAAATTGACTTAAAAATTAACGTAGAAGGAATGTAATTTTAATATTTAAAAAACATTATAATCTATCTTTGTGTGAAACAAAATGGCGCCAGTCCAAACATGAAATTCAAGAAATTAAATTTATAACGCCTATTTTAAAAATTCTAAAAGAAAACATAACCATTGGAGACATTGACTTGAAAACTTCAAAATCAAGTTAAAAGGAATGTGTTTTTAATATTTAACAAATACAATTTTCTAATACCTATCTTTATTAGAAATTAAATTTACGACGACTTCCTTAAAAATTCTAAAATAAATGACAATTCGAGAAATTGACCCAAAAAAATTCAAAATCAAGTTAAAAATAATATGTTTTTAATATTAAAAAAATTGTGATGTGGCTCTAATAGTACTTTCTTTATATTTTTTTCGAAAACTATGAGTTTTACGTAAAGAGGCCATTATTAATAATTTGCTAAATTTTCGATTCTTTACAATTACTTAATAATAATAATAAGAATAATAATTGTATTAACCTATATATCAAGTATGAGTTATCAGTATACGTAGGATGGGTGGGTGGCCTCTAATCCATTATCCAATCAATGAAACATTAAATTTAATTAAAAGTTGCAAAACGTAAATAAACATAATATTATTGAAAATTTTAACAGATTTATTCAAACAAATTTTTCTAAAAATTGGTTGATGACGTTTTACTGATTGGAGGGTGGGATAGAGGCCAACCACCCACCCACCATACACATGATAACTTTAATTGCTAATCGTTGATGATTTTGCTGTTAAAACCAATCAAACCCTTTATATAATAATATATAAAACAAAATTAAAATTTAAGTTTAAATATAAATTACTTTCTATAGCTAATAGTATGTAATTTATATTTAAAGTCTTTCATTGCTGTAAAATTGGAAATGTTTTTATGTAAATTATACACTAATTTCAAATTGTTATTTATTTTTCTGAACAATTTTCAATTTATTAAATATAATTTATTTTTAATTTAATTTTAAATTGTTTCTCCTTGGAAAATTTTATTTTAATGTTAATTTTAGATTGTTTTTGAAATTGTTAAATTGATTTTTTTAATTAAAATCATTTTATGTGATTTCAAACTCCGCTCGTGCTTCTTTCGCACAAAATTTGACGTATGTCATTTTAAAATTGATTTGTTGATTGTTTTTCACTTTTCATTTTTATTTCTTAGTGAATTTTGAAAAATAATTTGAACGGTCATTTTTACTAATTTTCAATTATTTCGTTTTTAGCTCTATAAAAATGACGTCAATTTTTGTTTAGAGAAATTATTTTTTGTTTTTTTTTTGTTGAAATTGTACACAATGTCAATTGTCCAATTATTATTTTCCCCAAATGTTTTTTTATACAAATAGACATTGTTTTTTTGAAAAGGTTTTAAAATAAATTGTCATTTGTTTTTCAGGTAATCTTCAACAGTTATTCTAAAAAAAACTATTGAGAGAATGACTTGAAAGCTTCAAAATCAACTTGAAACGAATGTATTTTTAACATTTAAAAAATAACAACCCAACTTCATTAGGAACAAAATGGCGGCACTAAAAACATGAAATTGAAGAAATTTAATTTATTTCAATTTTATAAATTCTAAAAATAATAACTGTTTGAGAGATTGACTTAAAAACTTCAAAATCAACTTAAAAGGAATCCATTTTTAATATTTAAAAAAAATATAATAACCTATCTTTATTAAAAAAAATATGGCGGCACTTCAAACACAAAATTGAAGAAATTGGTTTTACAACACCTATTTTAAACATTCTAAAAATAAATAACTTTTGGTGTGATTAACTTGAAAACTTCAAAATTAACTTAAATGAAATGTATTTTTAATATTTTAAAAATATAAAAACCGTTCTTTATTAAAAACTAAATGGCGCCACTCCAAAAATGGAATTGAAGAAATTGAGTTTACAATCCCTATTTTAAACATTCTAAAAAAAGTTACCATTAAAAAGATTGACTTCAAAATCAACTTAAAAGAAATGTATTAATAACATTTTAAAAATATAATAACCTACCTTCATTAAAAAAAAATGTCGGCACACGAAACATGAAATTGAAGAACTTAAATTTACAACGCCTATTTTAAACTTCTAAAAAAGATAACTATTAGAGAGATTGACCTTAAAATTTTAAAATCAACTTAAAAGGAATGTATTTTTTTACATTTAAAATATATAATAACCTATCTTTATTAGAGATAAGATGGCGGCTCTCCAAACATGAATTTGAAGAAATTGAATGTACACCGCCTATTTTAAGAATTCTAAAAATAAATAACCATTGAGAGATTATATTGAAAACTTCAAAATCAATTTTAAACGAATGGGTTTTTAATTTTTTAAATATACAGGGTGACTGACGGAAAACCTTTGGTGCTGTATCTCACTTATTTTTTATCCGATTTGAATAAATAAAACATCAAATTAAATGATTTTTAAAAGACTTTAATATGAACTATACTGATATTTTTTCTTGCATCCAGTTTTTGACAAAAGACGATCAACTTTTTTTTTCAAATTGCACTGTATATATTTTTGTACTGATCCGCAAGGAGATTTTTTTCTGAATCTAAATTTGTGAACGATTTTATCCATTCATCAAACCAATGTCGAGAAATTGAGGATTAAAAAAAAATTAAAAATCAAATACCCGTAGTAAACAATATACAGAGTCTATTCCAAATGTCAAAAGTGACAGTGTCAGTCATTGGTACAATACTGCAATGATTTTTAATAATTTCATAATAAAAATGTTGCAAGATTTCAAAAACTGAAAAACGATTTCTGTAGAAGCACAAAATTCTAGTATAGTGTTTGAAATATTGCAACATTTTAATTATGAAATAATTAAAAATCGTTGCAGTATTGTATCAATGGCTGTCACTGTCACGTTTGACATTTAAAATAGGGTCTGTATATTGTTTACAATGGATACTTGACTTTTTATTTATTTTTTTAATCCTCAATTTCTCGACTTAAGTTTGATGTATGGATAAATTTGTCTACAATTTTATATTCAGAAAAAAAATCTCCTTGCGAATCAATAAAAATATATTTACAGTGCAATTAAAAAAAAATTTTGATCGTATTTTGTCAAAAACTGGGTACGAGAAAAAATAACAGTTCAAGTCTTTTAAAAATGGTTTAATTTGATGTTTTATTTATTAAAATCGGATAAAAAATAAGCGAGATACAGCACCAAAGGTTTTTCGTCAGTCACCCTGTATAATAATTAGAAATATTACTCACTTAAAAATTTTCCGTTTTGAATTTCTTTTTTATTCAAAGAGTTTTATAATTAATTATATTCCAAACTGAGAGACTATCAGTAACTGAAATTTATATGTATATGTAGGGTGGGTGGGTGGCCTCTATCCTACCCTCCAATCAGTAGAACATCGTCAAAAGTTATTTAAAAAAATTGTATGAATAAATCTCTAAAAAGTGCAAATATTATGTGTTTATTCATATTTTACAACTTCTAATTAAAACCCCCGCTTATGTCTTACTGATTGAAGGGTGGGATAGAGGCCACCCACCCTACATACACATGATAACTTTAATTACTAATCGGTGATGATTTTGCTGCTAAAAACAATCAAACCCTTTATGTAATAAAAAATAAAACAAATTCAAAATTTAAGTTTAAATATGATTGATTTTCTATAGATAATCTAATCTAATTTAGATTTAAAATTTGCCCACCCATCATGCATAAAATTTTTACTAATATACTCACTCAAAAATTTTACCTTTGTAATTTCTTTTATATTCAAAAAGTTTTGTAATTAATTTTATTGGAAACCGCGAGACGATAAAGAATTGTAATTTATATGTATATGTAGGGTGGGTGGGTGGCCTCTATCACACCCTCCAATCAGTAGAACATCGTCAAAAGTTATTTGAATTTTTTTATGAATAGATTTTTAAAAATTGCAATTATTTTGAGTTTGTTTACATTTTACAACTTTTAATTAAAACCCTTGCTTATGTTTTACTGATTGAAGGGTGGGATAGAGGCCACCCACCCACCCTGCATATACATGATAACATTAATTGCTAATCGTTGATGATTTTGCTGCTAAAAACAATCAAACTCTTTGTGTAATAAAAAATAAAACAAAATCAAAATTTAAGTTTAAATATAAATATTTTTTTATAGATAATCTTATCTGATTTAGATTTAAAGTCTGCCCACCCATCATGCATAAAATTTTTACTAATATACTCACTCAAAAATTTTACCTTCTTAATTTCTTTTTTATTCAAAAAGTTTTGTAATTAATTTTATTGGAATCCGCGAGACGATAAGGAATTGTAATTTGTATGTATATGTAGGGTGGGTGGGTGGCCTCTATCCCACCCTACAATCAGTAGAACATCGTCAAAAGTTATTTGAAATTTTTTTATGAATAAATCTCTAAAAATTGCAATTATTTTGTGTTTGTTTAAATTTTACAACTTCTAATTAAAACCCTCGCTCATGTTTTAGTGATTGGAGGGTAGGATAGAGGCCACCGACCCACCCTACATATACATGTTAACTTTAATTACTAATCGGTGATGATTTTGCTGCTAAAAACAATCAAATCCTTTATGAAATAAAAAAATAAAACAGAATCAAAATTTAACTTTAAATATAAATGATTTTCTATTGATAATCTAATCTAATTCAGATTTGAAGTCAGCCCACCCATCATGTTTAAAATTTTTATTAATTTTACCATTTAAATTTCTTTTTAATTCAAAAAGTATTGTAATTAATTTTATTGGAAACCGCGAGACCATAAGGAATTGTAATTTATATGTATATGTAGGGTGGGTGGGTGGCCTCTATCCTACCCTCCAATCAATAAAACATCATCAAAAACAATAGGGAAAGTATTATGATGGCCGCATCATCATTTATTTGGAATGTTTGATTGTTTTGGCTAAACGGTTTGATTGAATCGTTTACGCCACTGTTTTTATCAGCAGTAAAAAAGTGTGATTCGTGTGACCTGCGTGTCCTCGTTGCAATTCTCAATTGTTTGGCTACCTATAAGTGGGAGTGAGATAAAATAAGCTACAATTGCGCAGTGATAACATTCAATTGTACGAGAGACGCCGTCGTGCGGTGTGCGTCAGTTCGTGAAATTTAATTTGTTATTTCTTAATAATTATTGCTTTAAAATTCGTCTTGTGTGGTAAACAACAATTATACAGAAGAGGAAATGCTGGGATGGATTAAAGATAAGGTAAGTCCATTCATATGTATTGTTTAATTAATAATAATTTTTAAAATCCACTTGCAATGTAATAAGAAAGTTAAAATCAAGTTGTATGATAAGTATATATAAAAAAAATTATTTATAAGTTACGTAAATAGAATTGCAATTAATTTAAATTCGATGAATTAAATTCTCACTTAACCAGTGGTGAATTTTTTTTATGTTAATTAGAAGGTGTTTAATTAATTAATTTTGTTGAATTTACATTTTTTCCAATTTATTATTATTTTTACATGTATATTTCCACAAATAAGTTAGCTACGTTGTTGATAATGAATAATTAATAATCGAAATGTTCATCAATAAAAAATGGAAGGCTAACTCGTTTTTTAATTAATTTAAAAATTGAAATAAAACCATAGTTTAATGAGTGGAAATATTTTTTTTATAGAAATAAATTTTTTACAAGCTGCGAGTAATACGAAAATTAATAACTAATATTTGCTTTAAATTAAATTAATAATCATTTATAATATATAATTCAATTCAATTAATAATTGCTCCGCGTTAATAAAAAAAAATCACGCCACTGTTCGGTTCACGCATTCTTTCGTTTTTATCGATAGCAAAAAAAAGTGTGAGTCAGCGTTACCTGCGCGTCCTGTGTGCTTTTTAATCGTCCTTCCTTTTCCCTCTCCCCATAAGAAGGAGAGAGATAAGCTGTTGTTGCGCGGTGATAATCTTCAATTATTAGTGGGACGCGATTAACACGGTGAACGTCGGCTCGCGAATTTTGTTTATTTCTTCTAATTATTACTGTTTTAAATTTAGTATTACTGCAATTATGAAGAGGAAGGATGGTGGTGACAACATGGGGGTGAATTAAAGGTAAGTTTAGCATAAGTTAATTTTATTTCAATGGATTATACAAGCTGAAATTAATTTTATAAATTTGCTAACAGCTGAAAACAAACAAAATAAACAATAATTATCAAGCGATTGAAAAATTATTTTAAAATATGACTAAATATGTTTATCCCTTATTTTATTTAAAAAAAAACAAGATGAATTTTATATTAAATAAAAATTGCTGAAAACAAATTTATAAAATTTATTGAAATTTTATTAATAAAAAACTGCAACTACATTGAAAATTTAACTAAATTAATTAAAAAGCAATTGAAATTTTAATTAGATAAAAAATGTAAATTTCTTAAAATAACTTAAATAATTAATATTTAGATAAATATTATTACATTATCACAAGCAAAAATTGAAACATTTCACATTGCGTCTGGTACATATTTTAATCGTTTATTTTTTTTACTTCCGTCATTTTATAAGAAAAAGAGAAGTAGAAACGTTGTAGTTGCGCAGTTATAATAACACATCGTACACTGATTCGTGAAATTTTATTATATTTGTTTTTTTATGTCAAGAATCAATACTTTAATAAAGAAATCAGATTTTAAAACCTTTTATATCCTGATTTTATGTAGGAAATGTTTCGTCGCACTGATTTTTGAAATAAATATATATGTGTGTTTTATTTATTTCCTCCTTCCTTAATAATAACTACTTTACATCGATAATTAAGAAGCAAATGGCGAGGGGAGATAAGAAGAGGACGATTTAAAGGTAGGTCCACTATTTCTTAATTTGTAGTTTTAAGTCGGTACGCAGCGCATTATCCATCGAATATTTAACTTTATTGAAACACACTAAATTAAAAAAAAATACTAAGTTTTAAACACAAATAATGGATTACGTTGAAGTGACGTAACAATTAACTTCATTTATTGTAACACTATAATAAGTAATAATATTCAAGTAAATAAATAAAATAATCTATTGTACTATATTGTAAAATAATAATTAATTATTTAGTTTTTCCACAATTGTTCGCACTTTCAAAATCAATTCGTTTTGTTCAGGTTTTTCATATTCATAAAAAGAATATCTAAATATCTCAGGCGTAATTTCTAAAACAATCTCTAAAACAAATATTAAACTGAATTGAAAAATTCACTATGTATTAACCACAAATAATTATTGTAAGAATATTATATAACATCTAATCTTTACATTACTATATAATATATTTACAATAATTATTTATAGTTTAAACATTGACATTTCAATTCAGTGTAAGTATGAATTACTTAGTAACCGTCGCAACCATTCTCTTGAATTAAATAAATATTCTTTAATAGATTAGATTCTTGATGAATTAGGTTTAATAACTGTGCGATTTTACTTAATAAATAATCCGATTTACGTAATCGGAGTTTAAAATATACAAAATAGTTTACGCAGTCTATTTACATGCTCTTGTAATGAAATAAAAAATATATTTTTTTTGTGATAATTAATAATGAGAAAAATAATTTTTCTTTATGAGCATTTCTGCTCATGTTTTACATTATAATGTAAAAAATGTTTACATTATAAAGTAAAACATACGTGCAGAAATGCTCATAAAGAAAAATTATTTTTCTCATCATTAATTATCATGATTAATACTGCACTCAATTTTCAATATTTAATTTGTATATAATTTTTTTATTAAAATAAGTTAAGCAAATTTCGTTTTAATAAATTCTTCAAATATTATCAATTATAATATTGAATTGACTAGGTGAATACATGATGAAACGCCATAACACATTGAAATAAAATTACACAGTTGGATCGGTTTCACATTTACCATATGTAATAAATGTGAAACCAATCATCCCAACTGTGTTGTTTTATTTCAATCAATTACAATATTCTATTTCTCCATTCGAATATTATCAATCATAATTTAAACCAGTAATAATTAATTAAAAATTTCTAAATCTCTATGATACTACATATAATAATATTCTAATAAACACAAGGTTTGATTGATTGTAAGCCACTTAGGCTTTTAAAATCGATACTCAGTATTAAGATAACGACTGTTAAATTTTCAAATTTGGTTTATTTTAGACACTACATATGACTCGCCACACAGTGGCTTCTTCAGGTAAAAAAATATATGTAGTGTTTAATATAAACCAAAATTAAAAATCGAACAGTCTCGTTATATTAATATTAAACACAAGGCTATACAAATTGACGTAAAAATAAATGAAATGATATAAGCACTGAATTGTTTATTCTAATTTATATTAAATGATAATTTATTTAAATCAACAACACTACTCTTAAGTTTTGACTTGTTACTGTCATCTAAAGTTTATTCATTCTAAATTACCACGCAACACCACCATGATTAAAAAAGGGAATCTCCTAAAACTGCTTATCATATAAAACTCTAAGGGTGTACGACTAATTGCAGTACATTAGACTTTTAAAATTCTGTTGGTTTTGTAAATTTTCTTTAAGTACTAAATTGTTGTTAAATATGATGGGTCTTATTTCACTATCGCTATGGTTTTGTTTTATTAATGTTATTTGCTGTTTCATTATTCAGAGAAAAGGTCAAATTCTATTAAATAAATCAGTGACCAAACTGAAGTCCGTATTTTTGTTTCATTTGAACTAGTTTGATGCATTACATTCTTCATAATTCGCTCTCGTGGGTAAAGGGTTCTTCTAATATTTTTTCGATTGTGGTCACAACAATTCTATACACACTTCAATACCCTAAGAAATTAATTAACATTAATTAATAATATATTATTATATTTCTCAATTAACGCTACTAGTTTAATTTTATATTATTGATTGAGTTAATGAATGTGTCATAAATCTTGTTGAAATTGATAAACCTTCCCATTTTTTAAATGTTATTGTGCTTTGTCTAAATCTGTTTGTCCTCTATCTATTCATGTTTATCCTTTGCCTATACATGTGTGTGCTCTACCTATATATTTGTTTGCAATTCGTCTGATTGTGTTTGTCCAGTGTCTATTTGAATTTGCCCTTTGTATATAAGTGTTTGTGTTTTGTCTATATGTGTTTGTGCTTTGTCTATTCACGTTTGTCTTTTGTCTACATGTGATTGTCCTTTCTCTATATGTGTTTGTCCCTTGTCTAAATATATGTTTGTCCTTTGTCTATATGTGTTTGTCCCTTGTCTAAATATGTGTTTGTCCTTTGTTTATATGTGTTTGTCCTTTGTCTATATGTGTTTGTCCTTTGTCTATATGTGTTTTTCCTTTGTCTAAATATATGTTTGTCCTTTGTCTATATGTGTTTGTCCTTTGATTATATGTGTATGTCCTTTGTCTATATATGTTTGTCCTTTGTCTATATGTGTTTGTCCTTTGTCTATTATGTGTTTGTCCTTTGTCTATATGTGTTTGTCCTTTGTCTATATGTGTTTGTCCTCTGTCTATATGTGTTTGTCCCTTGTCTAAATATATGTTTGCCCTTTGTCTATATATGTTTGTCCTTTGTCTATATGTGTTTGTCCTTTGTCTATATGTGTTTGTCCTTTGTCTATATGTGTTTGTCCTCTGTCTATATGTGTTTGTCCCTTGTCTAAATATATGTTTGCCCTTTGTCTATATATGTTTGTCCTTTGTCTATATGTGTTTGTCCTTTGTCTATTATGTGTTTGTCCTTTGTCTATATATGTTTGTCCTCTGTCTATATGTGTTTGTCCCTTGTCTAAATATATGTTTGCCCTTTGTCTATATATGTTTGTCCTTTGTCTATTATGTGTTTGTCCTTTGTCTATATGTGTTTGTCCTTTGTCTATATGTGTTTGTCCTCTGTCTATATATGTTTGTCCTCTGTCTATATGTGTTTGTCCCTTGTCTAAATATATGTTTGCCCTTTGTCTATATATGTTTGTCCTTTGTCTATATGTGTTTGTCCTTTGTCTATATGTGTTTGTCCTTTGTCTATATGTGTTTGTCCTCTGTCTATATGTGTTTGTCCCTTGTCTAAATATATGTTTGCCCTTTGTCTATATATGTTTGTCCTTTGTATATATGTGTTTGTCCTTTGTCTATATGTGTTTGTCCTTTGTCTATATGTGTTTGTCCTCTGTCTATATGTGTTTGTCCCTTGTCTAAATATATGTTTGCCCTTTGTCTATATATGTTTGTCCTTTGTCTATATGTGTTTGTCCTTTGTCTATATGTGTTTGTCCTTTGTCTATTATGTGTTTGTCCTTTGTCTATATATGTTTGTCCTTTGTCTATATGTGTTTGTCCTTTGTCTATATGTGTTTGTCCTCTGTCTATATGTGTTTGTCCCTTGTCTAAATATATGTTTGTCCTTTGTCTAAATATATGTTTGTCCTTTGTCTATATGTGTTTGTCCCTTGTCTAAATATATGTTTGTCCTTTGTCTATATATGTTTGTCCTTTGTCTATATGTGTTTGTCCTTTGTCTATATGTGTTTGTCCTTTGTCTATTATGTGTTTGTCCTTTGTCTATATATGTTTGTCCTTTGTCTATATGTGTTTGTCCTTTGTCTATATGTGTTTGTCCTCTGTCTATATGTGTTTGTCCCTTGTCTAAATATATGTTTGTCCTTTGTCTAAATATATGTTTGTCCTTTGTCTATATGTGTTTGTCCCTTGTCTAAATATATGTTTGTCCTTTGTCTATATATGTTTGTCCTTTGTCTATATGTGTTTGTCCTTTGTCTATATGTGTTTGTCCTTTGTCTATTATGTGTTTGTCCTTTGTCTATATGTGTTTGTCCTTTGTCTATATGTGTTTGTCCTTTGTCTATATGTGTTTGTCCTCTGTCTATATGTGTTTGTCCCTTGTCTAAATATATGTTTGCCCTTTGTCTATATATGTTTGTCCTTTGTATATATGTGTTTGTCCTTTGTCTATATGTGTTTGTCCTTTGTCTATATGTGTTTGTCCTCTGTCTATATGTGTTTGTCCCTTGTCTAAATATATGTTTGCCCTTTGTCTATATATGTTTGTCCTTTGTCTATATGTGTTTGTCCTTTGTCTATATGTGTTTGTCCTTTGTCTATTATGTGTTTGTCCTTTGTCTATATATGTTTGTCCTTTGTCTATATGTGTTTGTCCTTTGTCTATATGTGTTTGTCCTCTGTCTATATGTGTTTGTCCCTTGTCTAAATATATGTTTGTCCTTTGTCTAAATATATGTTTGTCCTTTGTCTATATGTGTTTGTCCCTTGTCTAAATATATGTTTGTCCTTTGTCTATATATGTTTGTCCTTTGTCTATATGTGTTTGTCCTTTGTCTATATGTGTTTGTCCCTTGTCTAAATATATGTTTGTCCTTTGTCTATATGTGTTTGTCCTTTGTCTATATGTGTTTGTCCCTTGTCTAAATATAGGTTTGTCCTTTGTCTATATGTGTTTGTCCTTTGTCTATATGTGTTTGTCCCTTGTCTAAATATATGTTTGTCCTTTGTCTATATGTGTTTGTCCCTTGTCTAAATATATGTTTGTCCTTTGTCTATATGTGTTTGTCCTTTGTCTAAATATATGATTGTCCTTTGTCTATATGTGTTTGTCCTTTGTCTATATGTGTTTGTCCCTTGTCTAAATATATGTTTGTCCTTTGTCTATATGTGTTTGTCCTTTGTCTAAATATATGATTGTCCTTTGTCTATATATGTTTGTCCTTTGTGTATATGTGTTTGTCCCTTGTCTAAATATATGTTTGTCCTTTGTCTATATGTGTTTGTCCTTTGTCTATATGTGTTTGTCCCTTGTCTAAATATATGTTTGCCCTTTGTCTATATATGTTTGTCCTTTGTATATATGTGTTTGTCCTTTGTCTATATGTGTTTGTCCTTTGTCTATATGTGTTTGTCCTCTGTCTATATGTGTTTGTCCCTTGTCTAAATATATGTTTGCCCTTTGTCTATATATGTTTGTCCTTTGTCTATATGTGTTTGTCCTTTGTCTATATGTGTTTGTCCTTTGTCTATTATGTGTTTGTCCTTTGTCTATATATGTTTGTCCTTTGTCTATATGTGTTTGTCCTTTGTCTATATGTGTTTGTCCTCTGTCTATATGTGTTTGTCCCTTGTCTAAATATATGTTTGTCCTTTGTCTAAATATATGTTTGTCCTTTGTCTATATGTGTTCGTCCCTTGTCTAAATATATGTTTGTCCTTTGTCTATATATGTTTGTCCTTTGTCTATATGTGTTTGTCCTTTGTCTATATGTGTTTGTCCTTTGTCTATTATGTGTTTGTCCTTTGTCTATATATGTTTGTCCTTTGTCTATATGTGTTTGTCCTTTGTCTATATGTGTTTGTCCTCTGTCTATATGTGTTTGTCCCTTGTCTAAATATATGTTTGTCCTTTGTCTAAATATATGTTTGTCCTTTGTCTATATGTGTTTGTCCCTTGTCTAAATATATGTTTGTCCTTTGTCTATATATGTTTGTCCTTTGTCTATATGTGTTTGTCCTTTGTCTATATGTGTTTGTCCTTTGTCTATTATGTGTTTGTCCTTTGTCTATATGTGTTTGTCCTTTGTCTATATGTGTTTGTCCTTTGTCTATATGTGTTTGTCCTCTGTCTATATGTGTTTGTCCCTTGTCTAAATATATGTTTGCCCTTTGTCTATATATGTTTGTCCTTTGTATATATGTGTTTGTCCTTTGTCTATATGTGTTTGTCCTTTGTCTATATGTGTTTGTCCTCTGTCTATATGTGTTTGTCCCTTGTCTAAATATATGTTTGCCCTTTGTCTATATATGTTTGTCCTTTGTCTATATGTGTTTGTCCTTTGTCTATATGTGTTTGTCCTTTGTCTATTATGTGTTTGTCCTTTGTCTATATATGTTTGTCCTTTGTCTATATGTGTTTGTCCTTTGTCTATATGTGTTTGTCCTCTGTCTATATGTGTTTGTCCCTTGTCTAAATATATGTTTGTCCTTTGTCTAAATATATGTTTGTCCTTTGTCTATATGTGTTTGTCCCTTGTCTAAATATATGTTTGTCCTTTGTCTATATATGTTTGTCCTTTGTCTATATGTGTTTGTCCTTTGTCTATATGTGTTTGTCCCTTGTCTAAATATATGTTTGTCCTTTGTCTATATGTGTTTGTCCTTTGTCTATATGTGTTTGTCCCTTGTCTAAATATAGGTTTGTCCTTTGTCTATATGTGTTTGTCCTTTGTCTATATGTGTTTGTCCCTTGTCTAAATATATATTTGTCCTTTGTCTATATGTGTTTGTCCCTTGTCTAAATATATGTTTGTCCTTTGTCTATATGTGTTTGTCCTTTGTCTAAATATATGATTGTCCTTTGTCTATATGTGTTTGTCCTTTGTCTATATGTGTTTGTCCCTTGTCTAAATATATGTTTGTCCTTTGTCTATATGTGTTTGTCCTTTGTCTAAATATATGATTGTCCTTTGTCTATATATGTTTGTCCTTTGTGTATATGTGTTTGTCCCTTGTCTAAATATATGTTTGTCCTTTGTCTATATGTGTTTGTCCTTTGTCTATATGTGTTTGTCCCTTGTCTAAATATATGTTTGTCCTTTGTCTATATGTGTTTGTCCCTTGTCTAAATATATGTTTGTCCTTTGTCTATATGTGTTTGTCCTTTGTCTATATGTGTTTGTCCCTTGTCTAAATATATGTTTGTCCTTTGTCTATATGTGTTTCTCCTTTGTCTATATGTGTTTGTCCTTTGTCTATATGTGTTTGTCCTCTGTCTATATGTGTTTGTCCCTTGTCTAAATATATGTTTGTCCTTTGTCTATATGTGTTTGTCCTTTGTCTATATGTGTTTGTCCCTTGTCTAAATATATGTTTGTCCTTTGTCTATATGTGTTTCTCCTTTGTCTATATGTGTTTGCCCTTTGTCTATATGTGTTTGTCCTCTGTCTATATGTGTTTGTCCCTTGTCTAAATATATGTTTGTCCTTTGTCTAAATATATGTTTGTCCTTTGTCTATATGTGTTTGTCCCTTGTCTAAATATATGTTTGTCCTTTGTCTATATATGTTTGTCCTTTGTCTATATGTGTTTGTCCTTTGTCTATATGTGTTTGTCCCTTGTCTAAATATATGTTTGTCCTTTGTCTATATGTGTTTGTCCTTTGTCTATATGTGTTTGTCCCTTGTCTAAATATATGTTTGTCCTTTGTCTATATGTGTTTGTCCCTTGTCTAAATATATGTTTGTCCTTTGTCTATATGTGTTTGTCCTTTGTCTATATGTGTTTGTCCCTTGTCTAAATATATGTTTGTCCTTTGTCTATATGTGTTTGTCCTTTGTCTATATGTGTTTGTCCCTTGTCTAAATATATGTTTGTCCTTTGTCTATATGTGTTTGTCCTTTGTCTATATGTGTTTGTCCCTTGTCTAAATATATGTTTGTCCTTTGTCTATATGTGTTTCTCCTTTGTCTATATGTGTTTGTCCTTTGTCTAAATATATGTTTGTCCTTTGTCTATATGTGTTTGTCCCTTGTCTAAATATATGTTTGTCCTTTGTCTATATGTGTTTGTCCTTTGTCTATATGTGTTTGTCCTTTGTCTAAATATATGTTTGTCCTTTGTCTATATGTGTTTGTCCCTTGTCTAAATATATGTTTGTCCTTTGTCTATATGTGTTTGTCCTTTGTCTATATGTGTTTGTCCCTTGTCTAAATATATGTTTGTCCTTTGTCTATATGTGTTTGTCCTTTGTCTATATGTGTTTGTCCCTTGTCTAAATATATGTTTGTCCTTTGTCTATATGTGTTTGTCCCTTGTCTAAATATATGTTTGTCCTTTGTCTATATGTGTTTGTCCTTTGTCTATATGTGTTTGTCCCTTGTCTAAATAT
Organism: Ontholestes murinus; assembly: GCA_963969525.1. Classification (NCBI taxonomy): domain Eukaryota; kingdom Metazoa; phylum Arthropoda; class Insecta; order Coleoptera; family Staphylinidae; genus Ontholestes; species Ontholestes murinus. The sequence goes on along the minus strand of OZ018395.1, from coordinate 5,677,007 downwards.
ATGTTTGTCCTTTGTCTATATGTGTTTGTCCTTTGTCTAAATATATGTTTGCCCTTTGTCTATATATGTTTGTCCTTTGTCTATATGTGTTTGTCCTCTGTCTATATGTGTTTGTCCCTTGTCTAAATATATGTTTGCCCTTTGTCTATATATGTTTGTCCTTTGTCTATATGTGTTTGTCCTTTGTCTATATGTGTTTGTCCTTTGTCTATTATGTGTTTGTCCTTTGTCTATATATGTTTGTCCTTTGTCTATATGTGTTTGTCCTTTGTCTATATGTGTTTGTCCTCTGTCTATATGTGTTTGTCCCTTGTCTAAATATATGTTTGTCCTTTGTCTAAATATATGTTTGTCCTTTGTCTATATGTGTTTGTCCCTTGTCTAAATATATGTTTGTCCTTTGTCTATATATGTTTGTCCTTTGTCTATATGTGTTTGTCCTTTGTCTATATGTGTTTGTCCCTTGTCTAAATATATGTTTGTCCTTTGTCTATATGTGTTTGTCCTTTGTCTATATGTGTTTGTCCCTTGTCTAAATATATGTTTGTCCTTTGTCTATATGTGTTTGTCCTTTGTCTATATGTGTTTGTCCCTTGTCTAAATATATGTTTGTCCTTTGTCTATATGTGTTTGTCCCTTGTCTAAATATATGTTTGTCCTTTGTCTATATGTGTTTGTCCTTTGTCTAATATATGTTTGTCCTTTGTCTATATGTGTTTGTCCTTTGTCTATATGTGTTTGTCCCTTGTCTAAATATATGTTTGTCCTTTGTCTATATGTGTTTGTCCTTTGTCTAATATATGTTTGTCCTTGTCTATATGTGTTTGCCCTTTGTCTATATGTGTTTGTCCTTGTCTAATATATGTTTGTCCTTTGTCTATATGTGTTTGTCCTTTGTCTATATATGTTTGTCCCTTGTCTAAATATATGTTTGTCCTTTGTCTATATATGTTTGTCCTTTGTCTATATATGTTTGTCCTTTGTCTATATGTGTTTGTCCTTTGTCTATATGTGTTTGTCCTTTGTCTATATGTGTTTGTCCCTTGTCTAATAATGTTTGTCCTTTGTCTATATATGTTTGTCCTTTGTCTATATGTGTTTGTCCTTTGTCTATATGTGTTTGTCCCTTGTCTAAATATATGTTTGTCCTTTGTCTATATGTGTTTGTCCTTTGTCTATATGTGTTTGTCCCTTGTCTATATATGTTTGTCCTTTGTCTATATGTGTTTGTCCTTTGTCTATATATGTTTGTCCTTTGTCTATATGTGTTTGTCCCTTTGTCTATATGTGTTTGTCCTTTGTCTATATGTGTTTGTCCTTTGTCTATATGTGTTTGTCCCTTGTCTAATATATGTTTGTCCTTTGTCTATATATGTTTGTCCTTTGTCTATATATGTTTGTCCTTTGTCTATATGTGTTTGTCCTTTGTCTATATATGTTTGTCCTTTGTCTATATGTGTTTGTCCTTTGTCTATATGTGTTTGTCCCTTTGTCTATATATGTTTGTTCCTTGTCTAATATATGTTTGTCCTTTGTCTATATGTGTTTGTCCTTTGTCTATATGTGTTTGTCCTTTGTCTATATCTGTTTGTCCCTTTGTCTATATATGTTTGTCCTTTGTCTATATGTGTTTGTCTTTGTCTATATGTGTTTGTCCTTGTCTATATATGTTTGTCCTTTGTCTAATATATGTTTGTCCTTTGTCTATATGTGTTTGTCCCTTGTCTATATATGTTTGTCCTTTGTCTATATTGTTTGTCCTTTGTCTATATGTGTTTGTCCTCTGTCTAAATATATGTTTGTCCTTTGTCTATATATGTTTGTCCTTTTTCTATATGTGTTTGTCCTTTGTCTATATGTGTTTGTCCCTTGTCTAAAATATTGTTTGTCCTTTGTCTATATATGTTTGTCCTTTGTCTATATGTGTTTGTCCCTTGTCTAAATATATGTTTGTCCTTTGTCTATATATGTTTGTCCTTTGTCTATATGTGTTTGTCCTTTGTCTATATGTGTTTGTCCCTTGTCTAAAAATATGTTTGTCCTTTGTCTATATATGTTTGTCCTTTGTC